>OY720455.1:23754460-24226960 GCA_963082715.1 Harpalus rubripes
GCAAATTCGTTAATATTCGCTCGTTCGGACGTATTGCATTTGCGCATTGGACATGTGAATGCGTAACCTGTTTAGACCTGCAACTTGTCTGTCTGTAATATATTTCAAGCGATTTCAGGTGTAACCGTGTAACTTCCATTCTGATTTAATAAACGTGTTAAGTCAAGTCATCTTTGAACTGCCCTCATACCGCATAAAGTCTGCACACATCCAACAATATTAATTAATGTATAATCAAACACGAAAGTTTTTATTTTTTATTCTGATTTTACAATTTTTTGTCTCTTATTTGTTTTTAATACGTATGTCCCAGAATAAATAAACTCTGCAAAAAGTGTATAGTAAATATAAATACATATATACGAATAAAACACAATACGCGTACATACTATATTTATAAAAATACATTATTATTTTCTCGAAATTGAAATGAACGGGAATTACAATACCTGAAATATTTTTAAAATATGTATCCGGTTTATAAGTGTGGCCGGGGCCGTGGTGAACAAACTGGATTATTGGGCAATTTAAATAAATATCATCTGGGTGCAAACTTAAGTTTGGTTATGTGTATTTTGCACCACGGCAACATTTACAAATCGGATACGTATTTCAAAAATATTTCAGGTTTTGTAATTCCCGCTCGGTTTTGACGTCACGCTTTCGGAGTTTATCAAAATTGCAAGTAAATAGACCATTTTCATTGATGTTGTGCGCATGATCAGAGTGAGAGGTCAGAATTGCCCTGTTAAATTATTTACATGTTAGATGAGGAATGAAACTTGCCATTTTCTTCACAAAATGTGTGTTAATAAAACTTTTTGTGAAGAATAGGACAAGTTTCCTTCACGATAACTCAGCAATATAAATATTATTTACATGTTGATGATATGGTCAGCTAACTTCATAGTTGTTTATGTCATACTGTATATTGCCAAATAAGAAATATTTTTTTCTACTAAAATCATGGTTGGGATATATTGTTGTATCCCGGGATGCAAAAACAAATCAAATGCAAACAAAAATGTGTCTTGGGATTTGTTATCTGCGAATGGTATATAACAGCTGACACTGTTGAGTTGAGTGATCAACAGAGGTCATGTTGTGTTGAGGTAGTTTTGTAGAAAATACAACTTATTTAAAATTTCAAAAATTGGTAATAGATGTCTCAATCTCAATGAAAATTGTATAAATGTATTTATAATAAAATTGCCTAGTATTATGTGTATATACATTACTGATGGAATGAAATAAATGATCGAAATTTGTGTTTGAATAATTAATAAGTTTTTCAAGATCAAGATCTCGCCTAATCTCGTCAAGAAATGAAGTATGTAATCTCGTCTCGATCGAGTATTTGACCTTGAAATTTATTTGGATCTTGATCTCGAAAATTTACTCAAGACGAGACGAGATCAAGAAAAATCTCGTCTCGGCGGCAACACTAGCTTTATCCCAGTATCAATATCATTTTACTGACAACATTACCATAGCAACAACTCATAACACGCTCTAGGGTGTTATTTAGTATATAACATAGCAGTCGGACGTTAAAAAAAATTAAGGTTAGTAGTTAAAATTATGAATATAATACAATTATTATTGTTTGCCGTATTTTATATTAGTAAAGTATTTTTTAAGGTATGCGTATTTTATAGATTATTGTATTTCGTGGTTTAAATATTTGTAAGGTAGTAAATTTCCGGTAGAGTATTCAAGGGATTACCAGAGGTTATACCTTTACCTATAGTTATTTATAACTTGAAACACCCGTAAAAGAATATTTATGGAAAACCCAGGATACAAACATTTCACGAAAGAAAGCCTTAATATTACCCAAACGTTCAGTCGACGAGGGATTTGGAATTTTTGATTAAGGTTCGTAACAAATTAAATTATAAATTATGTATGCTAGTATACCTACTTTAAACTTATTCCTTGAGAATTATCTATTTTGTGTGTAAAAATATTTTTCGTTGTCAGGTAATTTATTATGAATATAAAATTATTTATGATTGGTAGTATTCACACAGGAGTGATTCGTTTAAGCTATGAATAAACTAACAAATTCCCTTGCTTTTTAATCATACCAATATATGATAATTAGGTAGTTAGGGTAATTAATATGATGACCACTAGCAATAATTGTCTTTGATGTTCAATGCTTCATACCATTTCTTATGAACCCAAGCAACCAAATGACGCGATATCGACGGATATATGACGCAATTTGTTGACGTCACAAAAACGATTATGCGTGGGTCGAATCGACGTGGTTAAACGACAAAAATTTGACGTCGTTTATAGACGTTACAGAGACGAAGATTACATACATGACACAATATTCAAGGAAGATTTAGTACATTTTACATTTTTTTAAAACTTTTATCATTGCTTTCAGGTTCAAGAAACATAAAAGTAATTATCAAATATACTAAAATAATTTTTTTTTGGCACACCCAGCAATGGGTAATATGCCGTGATGATGTATTTATTTTATTTATGTTTTTTTCTGGATAAAACAGCTATACATATAATTTACAAATGACTGAGACGATCGCTGACCGTTTCTATAACGTGAACATTGACAAGTCAATATTAAACGTGTGTCGAACGTTTCTTCAACGTCAAAATAATGACGTCAAGTAACGACGTCGCATCGACTAGAAACGTCGAAAATTTTACGTTAAAAACACGTCGCCTAAACCTTAAACGTCATCCATCGACACGTCGATGTTGTGTTGCTTGGGAAGTTCCAAATTCTTTGGCGTACTTCGTACTTAAAAATAATTTCTTTCATTTTAAATAATTATTTCCGCAAGTAGGTACTATATACATATTTCGCCACCATACTCAGTGGCGTATCCTGATATGAGCCCTGGAAGGGGGGGGGGGGATATAAAATATTTTTTAATATAATAATCAAAAAGTTTATTTCAAAAGAAAATATAACAAAAATTCAAATTCAGGCGACTTAATCTATAATAATTATAATTTGTACAAGGAAAGGATGCAAAAAAATCATAATACAAAATTTAAAAGTCTTGGTTTTCGGGCGAGTTTATCTATAATAGTATCCAGTGAAATTGGTTGTGTTCGATGGATTGATAGCATTGCTAGTCCATTTAATTTTGTTGGTGACAAACCTGAATGAGAAGTTAGAATCCGGCTCCATGTGACCAAAAAGTTGGCGCAGTGGTGAACCGAATTTAAGTACAATTCGAAGGACCAGAAAATAAGAAAGTAATTAGCAATTCCTTTCCTATTTTATTTTGAAAGTACAGAGTTTCTTGAGAAAAATATTATGTATATATTTTTTTTGTTTTTTTTACATGTCATAATTCAATCTGCTTTGTACACAGATGCGGTAATGATGAAATATTTGCACCGTGCGGGCGCTTACCAGGCGTCACCTCACGGGCACTCATTGCTGGCGTGAAGAGTGCACCACAGGGGTCAATTTTGTGCCATTTAAAATTGGAAATATTTGGCGTCGGTCGGGATCGAACCCGGTTCCCCAGATTCGCGACCTGACACTCAGGCACGCGGCCACGAGACCCCATAATTACCCAGCAATGGGTAATAAGCCGTGATGATGATGATGATGATATATTTATAATTCTAGGTCTACTACTACTATTTTTCTAGTTTTTGTTTCTTGGCTATCTGTGGTTTTCTTTTAGTCGGCAACATTCTCCCCCCTGGTGAGCGGAGCATCACCATCAAATTCGGAGCCGACTACGATTAGTTTATTAACTGATCTTCTATAAGTTGATTTTCCTGTGCGTACATCTATTAGGCGTTCCCAACCCCCCCCCCCCCCATATGTGGACTAGCTGGTGGGATGAAATGCCATTGAATTCCTATATCAGTTAATTTATTGGTGATTTTGTCTTGATTGATCATTTGAAGTGCAGTTTTCAGTTCCTTTTCAGCTCCTACTAAATTAGTTGCATTGTCTGAATAAATGTGTTTAGGTAGACCACGTCTACTTGCAAATCTGATGATGGCCATAATTGCGGAGTCCGTATTTAAAGAACATGCTAGCTCCAAATGTACAGCTCGTATGGAGAGACAAGTGAAGAGAACTCCGTAGCGTTTGGTGGTTTTTCGTCCTATTGTTACATACAATGGACCGAAATAATCCATTCCAATGAAAGTGAAAGGTTTTTCGACTCGAGTTAATCTAAATCCTGGTAAAGGAGCCATTATTTGGGCCAGTGGCTTTTGTCTTCTGATTTTACAAAAGAGACATTCTCGTTGGATCTTCTTCAATGCGTTTCGGAGTCCGATAATCCAGTATTTCTGTCTTATTTCATTGAAAAGATGTTCTATTCCTTGATGTGCTCCTCTAACGTGTTCGTGAAGTAAATATAATTGGGTATATGGATGTTTGTAATCCAGAATAATTGGACAAGCCGTGTCTTGAACTAGTTCTGGAGAGTAAATAGTGCAACCTTTTATTCGAAGTAACTGTTGTTCGTCAAGGCAGGGTGATATTGATTGGTCTGCTGGTATTTGAAATTATTTTACCTCGTTTTAGTGTGATAATTTCTTCGGGAAAACATTCTTCTTGTACAATTTTTACCCAATTTTGTTCTGCATTCTGTAGTTCTTCCACTGTTAGAGAAGATATTTTTGGTGAACGACATCGTTTAGTAGAATGAATTCGAGTTTGTTTAATAAACCTTTGACACCATGCAGTTATTCTGATGAGTTTCTTCCAAGATGAAAAACGTTGGAGAAAGTCGTTGGGCTGTTCGTTAATATTGCAGATAATTTCCTCTTCTTGAACACATTCCAAATTTGTAGTTGGTTGTGTCTTTTCTTTTGGCCAATTATCTGATGAAAGTCGAAGGAAGTTTGGGCCAATGATCCATCTTGCGGTTGACGTAACATTTGGTATGTCACTATCTCGAGTAGCATCATCAGCGACATTATCCTTGGTTGGCACCCAATGCCACTGATTGGTTTCTGTGGCATCCAAGATCTCACCCAAACGGTGTGCAACGAATATTTTGTATTTTCTTCCTGACGATTTAATCTATGACAACACTGTCAATGAGTCTGTCCAGAAATGAGTTGAGCTAATGGATAATTCTAATTCTTTCTTGACTGTTGTGGCTAACCTCGTTCCCATTACTGCTGCTTGCAATTCCAAACGTGGTATAGATAAAAATTTAAGCGGTGCAACTCGTGTTCTATCCATAATTAGAGAGAATCTACTTTATGGCCAGAATCAATTCGTAAATAAGCAGCTGCGGCGATAGCACGTTCACTTGCATCTGTGAAGATGTGGAGCAAGGGCATTTTTCATGTAAAGAGAATAACATCTTGGTATGAATAATTCTGTCAATTTATTTATGGTTTTTCTCCAGGTTTCTCATTTCTTTAGTAATTTTTCGGGCAACACATCGTCCCAGGAGATTCTACTTTGCCATATATCTTGTAGAAGTATTTTACCTTTGATTGTTAGATGGCAAATGAAACCTAGTAAACTTTCAAATAGATTCTCTTTGTTGGTTGTTGTTCTCCGTTTAGAATAGCTGGGTTGATTTTATGAAATTTTAGAGAAAATTCAAATAACTCTTCTTCTGGATTCCATAAAAGGCCCAGTACTCTTTCGCTTTCGCCGAATTCCGTAAATTCTTTAGTGGTAGCTCGTAGTTCTGCAGGAATCGAATTTCTTACTTCTTTGGAATTAGTAACCCAATTGCATAGTTGAAAACCTCCTCTTTGTAGAATGAAAATGACATCGTGTACTAATTTAATTGCTTTGTCATTTTCGTGTGTGCTTTCGAGGTAATCGTCCATATAGAATTTATGTATTATTGCGTGAGTTGCTTCCGGAAATTCATTTTCAAATTCTTGAGCGTTTCTATTCTTTATTTCTTGAGCTGTATATGGTGAAGACTTTGCTCCAAATGGCATGGAGCTCATGGCGTACGTATCAGTTTCCATCTCGTCTCCATCCTCTCCATAGAAATAATTGGGCATATTGGTCTTTTTGAATTATTTTAACTTGAGGAAACATCTCCTTTATATCCGCTGTGAAACCAATTTCCCTCTGGCGGAAACGCATGATGATTCCAGGAAGTGAATTAAGAATATCAGGCCCTTTGAGAAGCATGTCACTAAGGCTAAGTCCTTCATATTTAGCGGCTGCGTCGAAGACTGGACGTATTTTTCCCGATTTATTGGGATTTTGAACCCCAAAATGAGGTAAATAGAATTTTCTTGTTACTGAAGACAGTTCTTCCAAGGAGACTTTCCTGGCATAATTTTTTGAAATAAAATCTTGAATTTTCTCGTTGTATTTCGATCCAAATTCGGGATTCTTGTCCATTTTCTTCTCGATAGAAAGAAGTCTTTGTAAAGCGAAGTTATATGTGTCAGGTATGATTGGTAAATCCCTTTTCCAGAGTAATCCCACTTCCCATCTATCACCTATTTGATTTGCTGTATCATTTATTATGGAAATAGCTCTCTCGTCATCTGGGTTGATTGGTAGTTTTGTAGGAGTTGCAATCCTAAATTCTTCCGTGGAAAATGATATTTTGACTAATTTATGAAGTTCTTCGTCATTATCTTGACGAGTTACGTGAAGGGTGAAATTAGTATTACATTCAGATTCCATATTTCCATGAAGTGACCAACCAAGTTTCGTGAGAGTGAGAACGGGTGCGTGCGGCGGACCAGATATTATTTTTTGAGGTAGTAATAGGTGACAATTATCTTGTCCAATAAGAATACTGGGTCTTGTTTCGCTGGATAAAGGAATTAGTGCGTTCTTTAAATGTTGCCACTTTTTCTTCGGAGAATTATCGTTGTAAGATTGTAGTGGTAAATTTAACACATGTGTTGTACGGACATTTGTTAATTTGAACCTTTCGCCAGACTCCCCCCGTATTTCAAGACAAACACGCCGAGAATGGACATCTGACTGTTGTTGGTTATTTGTCCATTTGATATAAAGAGTTTCTTTGTTACCTTTGGCTCCAATCTTGTCAGCTACCTTTTCTTCAATAAGTGTGACTGTGGATGCGCCATCTAATAAAGCGTAGGTATCTACCTGGCCTTTCGGACCAGTAATCTTGACAGGTAGAATTCGGAGGAATACTTGGTTGGTTTTGTAATTTGAAAACGCGACCATGATATATATATATATATATATATATATATATATATATATATATATATATATATATATATATATATATATATCATGGATGTGTGATGAATCGAATCACTGCTTCCTTTGATGTTTAGTTTAATATTATTTGTTTATCTCTATAACATTGATCTCTGTTTATCTTAGTTACCTTTTAAAAAACAAAGTTGTACGCATGTCAAGTTGTTGAATAATAAAATATATTCTCTCCAATCATTCCTCTACAATTTATTCAACAAGAAAAAAATAATTTTTTACTAAGTAAATATGGGTAGATACCTCCGTCCTGATAAAATGGAAATTGATCCCACATTATGCTTGGATAACACCCATAGCTGGAATCACTGGAAAGCGACATTTACCAATTTTCTAAATACAACTTCAGAAATAACTTCTAAAAAAAGTAAGCTCCAACTGCTTATTAATCATGTCTCTACCCCCATCTACAAATATATAAGTGAATGTAAAGATTACAAATCTGCTATTATATTATTGGATAATTTATTCATAAAACAGAAAAGCCAAATATTCGCCAGACACCAGTTAGCCACTAGACGACAGCAAGCTGGCGAAACTGTTGATCAGTATCTACAAGCGCTGAAGCTGCTTTCAAAGGACTGCAAGTTCGTGGCCGTGACAGCTTGTACTTACGAAAATGACTATGTTCGGGATGCCTTTATATCTGGACTTGCTTCATCAACAATCAGACAGAGATTATTGGAAAACATTACACTTACATTAGACGAAGCCTTCAATCAAGCTCATACTCTGGAATTGGCACAAGTTCACTCCGACAAATTTAATTCTTTTTCGACTGAAGTAGCAGCAGCAACTTTTCAAAATAAGAAGGAGTACTATTTTTGTGGAAATACTTGGCACTTCCGTCGAAATTGTCCTGCTGCAAATTCCACTTGCAACAAATGTGGCAAGAAAGGACATTACGCCAAAGTCTGTAAGAGTAAGTCAAAGAAAGAAAATTTATCTACAATAACAACTCAAGCGATCGACAGTGAAAATGTGAGTACACATAAAAATTCGAACGGCGAAATTCTTGCTGCTTCTTCTGCTAGTATTAACAATTGCGCTATTGCTGTCAAAATTAATAATACTTCCTTGAATGGACTATAGACACTGGTAGCTCTATTAGTTTTATTGATTCCCGAATTGTAGAACGCCTAAAATTAAAAATTCATCCAAATAATCGTCGCGTAACTATGGCTGCTTTACATTTTACATCTACCACTAGTGGAGTATGCTCAGCAACAGTAGAACTACCGGGACACATTTATGAAAATGCTAAGCTTTTCATTCTTCAAAATTTATGTACAGATATAGTACTTGGTCGTGATATTTTAAAAGAACACACATCCGTTGAATTAAATTTCGGTGGTCCAAGAACACCTCTGAAAATTGCACTATAAATTCAGTAAACATAGAACCAGTACGGCTTTTTACAAATCTCTCATCCAATATCAAACCTATTGCAATCAGATCTCGAAAGCATACTCCTGAAAACGCAAAATTTATTGCAAAAGAAGTAAAGAAGCTTCTGAATGTGGCATAATTGAAAAAAACAATTCCCCTTGGAGAGCCCAAGTAATTGTAACTTCTAATCCTAACCATAAAAAACGAATGGTCATTGATTATTCCCAAACTATTAATAGATATACCTACCTAGATGCTTTTCCTCTTCCTAATATCGATGAAATAGTTGAAAAGGTAGCAAAACATAATTTTTTTAGTAAAATTGATCTGCAAAGTGCGTATCATCAGATACCAATTGACGAACAAGAAAAACTTTATACTGCGTTTGAAGCATGCGGTAACTTATATCAATTTAACCGTATACCATTCGGTGTAACAAATGGAGTAGCAGCTTTTCAACGCGTGATCCATAATATAATAGAAAATGAAAATCTAAGTGGTACATATGCATATTTAGATGATATAACAGTAGGTGGCGATAATCAAAAAGATCATGACATTAAATTAAATAAATTTTTAGAAATTGCTCAGAAACACAATCTAACAATTAATAAAGAGAAAAGTTCATTTACCTTAACAGAAATAAAATTTCTCGGATATCATATTGCTAATGGGCTTATCAAACCAGATCCAGATCGATTAAAACCTCTTTTAGAGCTACCTTTTCCGAACGATTCTGCTTCACTCAAACGTGCATTAGGATTACTTTCACATTATTCCAAATGGATCAAAAAATTTTCTCAACAAGTACGGCCACTTATCGAAACAAAAACAGTTCCACTCTCTTTAGAAGCTAAAAATTGTTTCAGAAAACTAAAAGACGAAGTATGCAAAATCAGTTGTAACAGCAATCGATTACTCTCTTCCATTAACTGTTGAAACAGACGCATCAGGCTACACAATAGCAGCAACGCTTTCTCAAGAAGGAAGACCAGTAGCTTTTTTTTCTAGAACACTTAACAACAGCGAACGCCGGCATTCTGCAATAGAAAAAGAAGCTTATGCTATAGTTGAATCAGACTAGAACTTTCAAATTACAAATTCGAAATTATTTACAGACCAGGAAGAGAAAATACAGTAGCTGATGCATTAACCAGAGATATTTGTGCAACTACATTGGAGAATAAACCCTCTCTGAAAGAAATACACGAATCTTTATGCCATCCTGGAATAACAAGACTCGCACACTGGATTCGATCTAAAAATATACCATATTCTTTAGAGGAAATTCGACGAGCCGTAACATTTTGTACAGTATATTCTGAAATTAAACCACGTTTCTTGAAAACTCAAAACACTCTAATAAAAGCAACTTCACCTTTTGAAAGGCTCTCAATGGATTTTAAAGGACCACTGCCATCAGACACTAAAAATAAATACATATTAACTTTGGTAGACGAATACACACGTTTCCCCTTTGCGTACCCATGCCACGATTTGACAACTTCCACCGTTATCAGAAATCTAACTGAATTATTTTCAATTTTTGGAATACCTAAATATATTCATACCGACAGAGGCGCAACTTTTATGTCTTCCGAACTAAAAAAAATTCTTCATGAGAAAGGTATTGCTACAAGTCGAACAACTCCTTATAATCCCCAAGGGAACGGACAGGTTGAAAGATTTAATGGAATAATCTGGCAAACGATACGTTTAGCACTAAAAAGTAAAAATTTACCGATTACTAAATGGGAAAAAGTAATATGTCAAGCTCTTCATTCTATAAGATCTCTTCTATGTACACCTATAAATACAACACCACACGAACGAATGTTTACACACCCTAGAAGATCTTCTAATGGATACTCTTTACCTACTTGGTTAAGTAAACCTGGAATCGTACTTTTACGGAACTTTTCTCGGAAAAGTAAATACGATCCCTTAGTAGAGGAAGTTAAATTAATAGAGGCAAATCCAAATTACTCACATGTACGCTTGTCAAATGGAACAGAAACTACAGTTTCAAATCGACATTTGGCTCCTCCAGGAAATATAATAAAATTACAGCTTGAAGAACCTTGTTCACAAACCGGAAATGAAACACAAGATCTCACTTCTTCAGGAGAACTATCCTTACCTTCCAACCCTACTTCTCCTCCTTCTTCCTCTTCTCCACTACTTAATGATCCTATTTCTTCCGAATTTCCACCTTCATCTTCTAATACTTCCTTATCACAATTTATTCCACTATCTTCTTCTCCAGGTACCTCTTTCTTAAGAAAACAGGGACAAGAAGAAGGAACACGGGCGCAGTCCTCTCCGGTGTTACCACGACGCTCAGAAAGAGAACGAAAACTCCCTGCTTACTTCGAAGATTTTCACATGGGGTGAATGTGATGAATCGAATCACTGCTTCCTTTGATGTTTAGTTTAATATTATTTGTTTATATCTCTATAACATTGATCTCTGTTTATCAAGGAGGAACAGGAGAGTTCACTTATATTGGCAACCTTTGTCATTTGTGGCGCCATCTAACCGCCAGGTCCCCAACTATTCGCATTTAAATTAACCAATGAACAAGCAGTTATTCGTCTCCTTGGCAACATATTGACATCGCAAACAAACAGCAATTACAAATTTTTCTAAAGTTTTCACTGCGATTTTTCTCGCGTCTTATTAAAGTACTTTCTGATTAAGAACGGTTTGTTGCATTCTGTGAGTTTTCTTCAAGGTAAACAATAAGTTCACTTCATGAGATAATGATATTAATTAACAATTACTAAATTTTTGTTGTAGATGGCGAAGAGGTTATGTCGTTTAGTTGTATATTAATTATATATTTTGATTAGAAGCCACTCCAAATCAATTAGGTGTTCAACAACAATAACTTAAAAAGGTAATATTATTCAGTTTATTATTTAGAGAAACAAAATTATCTGAACTTTTATTATCAAACAGAAAATGCAGTTAATGGGTTTATCATGATTGAAGAAAGTAAACCACCCATTTCGTGACTCTTCCTAGAAATACAAGAATACAAATCAGAGGAGGCATAAAGATCATCATGGTATATTTAGATTTAATTCTGTTGACAAACTGTACCTTAAATCTTGCTGCTTAAGCGGACCATAAAAATTTGCCATTAAATTAGTTGTTCATTTAATATAAATGAATTTAATTATAAAGTACCATTTTTAACCAATTCAATTACAGTATAATGTATAAACGCCCTTATTAACTTCATAACTATTTTAGAATACCGTGAAATTAATTAATTATGCTGTTGATTATGTATTATAGGTTAGCAAATGTATGTATTATATATCTATTTTTTTGTACTACAGGTTTTTGATGAAATATAATAACATAATATATCAATATTTCGTTTCTTTTAAGTTTATTGGTAAAAGAAATTAAATTTTAATAAAAAAATTTGGAAAACTGTCATGAGAGACATCTTGCGGCCAGGTCCCCAACTAACCGACATGCCGCCTTGGCGGTTCTATTGTTTTAACATTAAAATAGTTCGGCAAATAATTTTGGTGTCGTACAGTGATAGTGTGGTGTAATAGTCACGTGACAGCGGTGTGTGCAGTGCACAATAGTAATAACCGAACATCTTAGTGCGACCGGTGCGTCTGACTGTCAAAATTACTTGTAATTTGTGTTTTGAGGCTTTGTTATCTAGTTGGTAGATATTTACAACTAATTTATACGTTTTAAGTAAAAAGTATTTCACTGAATAAATATTTACACATCTATTATTTTATTACTGTAGGTTATATAGCCTCTATTTAAGATATGAATAATCAAAATATTAATACAGTTGTAACGTGGAGTAAAGATATTTTTTTGATTCGGATGAAGACGAAGATGAGCCTAATATACTCGAAAAAATAGATTATTATGCAGAAGTAACCGTACCTAATATGTATGATAGGCAATTCAAAATGCATTTCAGAATGTCGGCACAAACATTTGAACAATTACTTATATTAATGAATAACTGCAAAAACAAAGAAAGTTATAGAGGACACCCTTCTTTACCATTAGAAAAAGAAGTTATGATAATGATTTGGTGTTTAGGTAACATTGAAAGTTTTAGGTATTTCGACAGTTTTTTTAATTATTATATTTTATTAACTAATGATATATAGTACAGGTCCGTAGCTGATAGGTTTGGGATAAGTAAATCAACTGCTAAAAGCGGTTACAGTTTTATAGCTGTCAAATTTTTCTGCAAAATAAATAAATACACAAGTTAATTTTACAATTCGTTATATTCTAACTTATAACAATTAAACCAACAAATATTTACCTGTTGAGATGTTGTGTGTTTTAATGTGTTGTCATTTCATCAGTATTCATTGATGCAAATTTCGCAGTAATAAATTATTTTTTCCATTTTACTAATGTGTTTGCAACTTTTATATACACAAATTTTGTTGTTAGACCAAGTGCACCGCGTGCACACACTGCTGAGGTTGTGCATGTAGTGTAAGCACTGGTCGCACTACACCGAATTTACCGAACGTTTTCTGGTGTAATTGGAGTTAAAAATGTGGTATTACCGAACGACTAAAGTGCGTTTCGTGCACATAGTGTGTTCAGTGCGGAATTACCGAACGCACCTATTGAGTGCACACTCCTGATCCTCCTTGCTGTTTATCTTAGTTACCTTTTAAAAAATAAAGTTGTGCGCATGTCAAGTTCTTGTTGAATAATAAAATATATTCTCTCCAATCATTCTTCTACGATTTATTACAGGATGCTTGAATGGTGTCTTTTGTTACAGCCAAAGACACGACAGTTGATTTTACTAGGACAGTTTTTTACTTGATGTCTTTCAGAGAGACAATTTAGACAGAGGTTTAGTTCTTTGATGAGATTCCATTTTTCTATATTAGACTTTTTCTTGAAATCTTCACAGGCCCAAATGCGATGAGACTGTTTGCAAACGGGGCATGAATTCACTTTCAATTTACTAGAAGTGGTAGTGGTTAAAACTGTTTGTTTATGAGTGCCATGATTCTTATTTTCGGTTCTCATTTACTATTTGAGTAGTGACTGACAGATGACAGGTGACAAATTGCGTTAGCTTCCTCCATTAACCATTTTGAAAAGTCTTCTAACGTGTAGTATTTTAACTGCGATGCAGTTTTGCTCCAGTTGAATTTGTGAAAATCTAATAGTTGTCTGTGAGTTCATTGATTAGTATTAGATTAGAAAGATGAGCAGTACAGTTCAAAGATTTAATGATTTGAACAAGATTTTGAATTTCTGAAGCCATGTGGATAATATTATGTGGTTTTCCAGGTTTTTGTGCAGGAATTGCTTTCACTTTATCAATGAGACTATTTATAATTTGATGAGATTGACCAAAACGAAGTTGTAGTATCTGTATAATATCATCGGCTTTATCTGGAGCTATGAGAAGTCCATACACTGCTGATTTAGCATTTCCTGTCAGCGATTTTCTAAGACGGATGACGTTTTCTTCTGCTGTGTAGTTACAAGTTTTTGTAGTTGAATAAAATTGACTTATGAATAAAGGCCAGTCTTCTGCATCTCCAGAAAATGTCGGTAGTTCGCGTGGAGTTGATTGACGGGCTGTTAGTTGTCTTGCCTTTTCGTCATCATCTATTTTGGAAGACACAAAGAGTTTATGTACATTTCAGTAACTGTTGATTACTTATTGCTATTTGATTCATTGTAACAGTAAGTTGCTCAAGTGTGACATTATTAGAAGGATATGATGTAGAATCTGTTCGCTCCTTCACTGGAGATGGCGGTGGACTTTGAAATTCCGGGTCCGATTTGTTTGCCCAATCTGACACCCGTTGTTTATCGTATTGAGTTTCACATAATTTCTCTTTTTCGTCTGCTGACAGAACATATTCTTCATCATCATCATTTTCAATACGTGACATTTCAAGTGCTAATTCGCGTTTTGCTTTTTCTTCTTCGTGTCTAAGTTCGAGAAGTTTAGTTTGTTGTTCCATTTTTAGCCTTTCTTTTTCTATTTCCGCTAGTTTTTCAGCTAATTTATGTTCAGCAATAAGTTTTCTAGAAGTGGATGAAGCTGCACTATTTGCAGATTTGGATTTGGCTGTCCCTTGGTTGACCTGAAGGTGGATTGTTCCCTGAACCGTTGCAGTCGGGAGCTCAAATTTACTCAAGACGAGACGAGATCAAGAAAAATCTCGTCTCGGCGGCAACACTAGCTTTATCCCAGTATCAATATCATTTTACTGACAACATTACCATAGCAACAACTCATAACACGCTCTAGGGTGTTATTTAGTATATAACATAGCAGTCGGACGTTAAAAAAAATTAAGGTTAGTAGTTAAAATTATGAATATAATACAATTATTATTGTTTGCCGTATTTTATATTAGTAAAGTATTTTTTAAGGTATGCGTATTTTATAGATTATTGTATTTCGTGGTTTAAATATTTGTAAGGTAGTAAATTTCCGGTAGAGTATTCAAGGGATTACCAGAGGTTATACCTTTACCTATAGTTATTTATAACTTGAAACACCCGTAAAAGAATATTTATGGAAAACCCAGGATACAAACATTTCACGAAAGAAAGCCTTAATATTACCCAAACGTTCAGTCGACGAGGGATTTGGAATTTTTGATTAAGGTTCGTAACAAATTAAATTATAAATTATGTATGCTAGTATACCTACTTTAAACTTATTCCTTGAGAATTATCTATTTTGTGTGTAAAAATATTTTTCGTTGTCAGGTAATTTATTATGAATATAAAATTATTTATGATTGGTAGTATTCACACAGGAGTGATTCGTTTAAGCTATGAATAAACTAACAAATTCCCTTGCTTTTTAATCATACCAATATATGATAATTAGGTAGTTAGGGTAATTAATATGATGACCACTAGCAATAATTGTCTTTGATGTTCAATGCTTCATACCATTTCTTATGAACCCAAGCAACCAAATGACGCGATATCGACGGATATATGACGCAATTTGTTGACGTCACAAAAACGATTATGCGTGGGTCGAATCGACGTGGTTAAACGACAAAAATTTGACGTCGTTTATAGACGTTACAGAGACGAAGATTACATACATGACACAATATTCAAGGAAGATTTAGTACATTTTACATTTTTTTAAAACTTTTATCATTGCTTTCAGGTTCAAGAAACATAAAAGTAATTATCAAATATACTAAAATAATTTTTTTTTGGCACACCCAGCAATGGGTAATATGCCGTGATGATGTATTTATTTTATTTATGTTTTTTTCTGGATAAAACAGCTATACATATAATTTACAAATGACTGAGACGATCGCTGACCGTTTCTATAACGTGAACATTGACAAGTCAATATTAAACGTGTGTCGAACGTTTCTTCAACGTCAAAATAATGACGTCAAGTAACGACGTCGCATCGACTAGAAACGTCGAAAATTTTACGTTAAAAACACGTCGCCTAAACCTTAAACGTCATCCATCGACACGTCGATGTTGTGTTGCTTGGGAAGTTCCAAATTCTTTGGCGTACTTCGTACTTAAAAATAATTTCTTTCATTTTAAATAATTATTTCCGCAAGTAGGTACTATATACATATTTCGCCACCATACTCAGTGGCGTATCCTGATATGAGCCCTGGAAGGGGGGGGGGATATAAAATATTTTTTAATATAATAATCAAAAAGTTTATTTCAAAAGAAAATATAACAAAAATTCAAATTCAGGCGACTTAATCTATAATAATTATAATTTGTACAAGGAAAGGATGCAAAAAAATCATAATACAAAATTTAAAAGTCTTGGTTTTCGGGCGAGTTTATCTATAATAGTATCCAGTGAAATTGGTTGTGTTCGATGGATTGATAGCATTGCTAGTCCATTTAATTTTGTTGGTGACAAACCTGAATGAGAAGTTAGAATCCGGCTCCATGTGACCAAAAAGTTGGCGCAGTGGTGAACCGAATTTAAGTACAATTCGAAGGACCAGAAAATAAGAAAGTAATTAGCAATTCCTTTCCTATTTTATTTTGAAAGTACAGAGTTTCTTGAGAAAAATATTATGTATATATTTTTTTTGTTTTTTTTACATGTCATAATTCAATCTGCTTTGTACACAGATGCGGTAATGATGAAATATTTGCACCGTGCGGGCGCTTACCAGGCGTCACCTCACGGGCACTCATTGCTGGCGTGAAGAGTGCACCACAGGGGTCAATTTTGTGCCATTTAAAATTGGAAATATTTGGCGTCGGTCGGGATCGAACCCGGTTCCCCAGATTCGCGACCTGACACTCAGGCACGCGGCCACGAGACCCCATAATTACCCAGCAATGGGTAATAAGCCGTGATGATGATGATGATGATATATTTATAATTCTAGGTCTACTACTACTATTTTTCTAGTTTTTGTTTCTTGGCTATCTGTGGTTTTCTTTTAGTCGGCAACATTCTCCCCCCTGGTGAGCGGAGCATCACCATCAAATTCGGAGCCGACTACGATTAGTTTATTAACTGATCTTCTATAAGTTGATTTTCCTGTGCGTACATCTATTAGGCGTTCCCAACCCCCCCCCCCCATATGTGGACTAGCTGGTGGGATGAAATGCCATTGAATTCCTATATCAGTTAATTTATTGGTGATTTTGTCTTGATTGATCATTTGAAGTGCAGTTTTCAGTTCCTTTTCAGCTCCTACTAAATTAGTTGCATTGTCTGAATAAATGTGTTTAGGTAGACCACGTCTACTTGCAAATCTGATGATGGCCATAATTGCGGAGTCCGTATTTAAAGAACATGCTAGCTCCAAATGTACAGCTCGTATGGAGAGACAAGTGAAGAGAACTCCGTAGCGTTTGGTGGTTTTTCGTCCTATTGTTACATACAATGGACCGAAATAATCCATTCCAATGAAAGTGAAAGGTTTTTCGACTCGAGTTAATCTAAATCCTGGTAAAGGAGCCATTATTTGGGCCAGTGGCTTTTGTCTTCTGATTTTACAAAAGAGACATTCTCGTTGGATCTTCTTCAATGCGTTTCGGAGTCCGATAATCCAGTATTTCTGTCTTATTTCATTGAAAAGATGTTCTATTCCTTGATGTGCTCCTCTAACGTGTTCGTGAAGTAAATATAATTGGGTATATGGATGTTTGTAATCCAGAATAATTGGACAAGCCGTGTCTTGAACTAGTTCTGGAGAGTAAATAGTGCAACCTTTTATTCGAAGTAACTGTTGTTCGTCAAGGCAGGGTGATATTGATTGGTCTGCTGGTATTTGAAATTATTTTACCTCGTTTTAGTGTGATAATTTCTTCGGGAAAACATTCTTCTTGTACAATTTTTACCCAATTTTGTTCTGCATTCTGTAGTTCTTCCACTGTTAGAGAAGATATTTTTGGTGAACGACATCGTTTAGTAGAATGAATTCGAGTTTGTTTAATAAACCTTTGACACCATGCAGTTATTCTGATGAGTTTCTTCCAAGATGAAAAACGTTGGAGAAAGTCGTTGGGCTGTTCGTTAATATTGCAGATAATTTCCTCTTCTTGAACACATTCCAAATTTGTAGTTGGTTGTGTCTTTTCTTTTGGCCAATTATCTGATGAAAGTCGAAGGAAGTTTGGGCCAATGATCCATCTTGCGGTTGACGTAACATTTGGTATGTCACTATCTCGAGTAGCATCATCAGCGACATTATCCTTGGTTGGCACCCAATGCCACTGATTGGTTTCTGTGGCATCCAAGATCTCACCCAAACGGTGTGCAACGAATATTTTGTATTTTCTTCCTGACGATTTAATCTATGACAACACTGTCAATGAGTCTGTCCAGAAATGAGTTGAGCTAATGGATAATTCTAATTCTTTCTTGACTGTTGTGGCTAACCTCGTTCCCATTACTGCTGCTTGCAATTCCAAACGTGGTATAGATAAAAATTTAAGCGGTGCAACTCGTGTTCTATCCATAATTAGAGAGAATCTACTTTATGGCCAGAATCAATTCGTAAATAAGCAGCTGCGGCGATAGCACGTTCACTTGCATCTGTGAAGATGTGGAGCAAGGGCATTTTTCATGTAAAGAGAATAACATCTTGGTATGAATAATTCTGTCAATTTATTTATGGTTTTTCTCCAGGTTTCTCATTTCTTTAGTAATTTTTCGGGCAACACATCGTCCCAGGAGATTCTACTTTGCCATATATCTTGTAGAAGTATTTTACCTTTGATTGTTAGATGGCAAATGAAACCTAGTAAACTTTCAAATAGATTCTCTTTGTTGGTTGTTGTTCTCCGTTTAGAATAGCTGGGTTGATTTTATGAAATTTTAGAGAAAATTCAAATAACTCTTCTTCTGGATTCCATAAAAGGCCCAGTACTCTTTCGCTTTCGCCGAATTCCGTAAATTCTTTAGTGGTAGCTCGTAGTTCTGCAGGAATCGAATTTCTTACTTCTTTGGAATTAGTAACCCAATTGCATAGTTGAAAACCTCCTCTTTGTAGAATGAAAATGACATCGTGTACTAATTTAATTGCTTTGTCATTTTCGTGTGTGCTTTCGAGGTAATCGTCCATATAGAATTTATGTATTATTGCGTGAGTTGCTTCCGGAAATTCATTTTCAAATTCTTGAGCGTTTCTATTCTTTATTTCTTGAGCTGTATATGGTGAAGACTTTGCTCCAAATGGCATGGAGCTCATGGCGTACGTATCAGTTTCCATCTCGTCTCCATCCTCTCCATAGAAATAATTGGGCATATTGGTCTTTTTGAATTATTTTAACTTGAGGAAACATCTCCTTTATATCCGCTGTGAAACCAATTTCCCTCTGGCGGAAACGCATGATGATTCCAGGAAGTGAATTAAGAATATCAGGCCCTTTGAGAAGCATGTCACTAAGGCTAAGTCCTTCATATTTAGCGGCTGCGTCGAAGACTGGACGTATTTTTCCCGATTTATTGGGATTTTGAACCCCAAAATGAGGTAAATAGAATTTTCTTGTTACTGAAGACAGTTCTTCCAAGGAGACTTTCCTGGCATAATTTTTTGAAATAAAATCTTGAATTTTCTCGTTGTATTTCGATCCAAATTCGGGATTCTTGTCCATTTTCTTCTCGATAGAAAGAAGTCTTTGTAAAGCGAAGTTATATGTGTCAGGTATGATTGGTAAATCCCTTTTCCAGAGTAATCCCACTTCCCATCTATCACCTATTTGATTTGCTGTATCATTTATTATGGAAATAGCTCTCTCGTCATCTGGGTTGATTGGTAGTTTTGTAGGAGTTGCAATCCTAAATTCTTCCGTGGAAAATGATATTTTGACTAATTTATGAAGTTCTTCGTCATTATCTTGACGAGTTACGTGAAGGGTGAAATTAGTATTACATTCAGATTCCATATTTCCATGAAGTGACCAACCAAGTTTCGTGAGAGTGAGAACGGGTGCGTGCGGCGGACCAGATATTATTTTTTGAGGTAGTAATAGGTGACAATTATCTTGTCCAATAAGAATACTGGGTCTTGTTTCGCTGGATAAAGGAATTAGTGCGTTCTTTAAATGTTGCCACTTTTTCTTCGGAGAATTATCGTTGTAAGATTGTAGTGGTAAATTTAACACATGTGTTGTACGGACATTTGTTAATTTGAACCTTTCGCCAGACTCCCCCCGTATTTCAAGACAAACACGCCGAGAATGGACATCTGACTGTTGTTGGTTATTTGTCCATTTGATATAAAGAGTTTCTTTGTTACCTTTGGCTCCAATCTTGTCAGCTACCTTTTCTTCAATAAGTGTGACTGTGGATGCGCCATCTAATAAAGCGTAGGTATCTACCTGGCCTTTCGGACCAGTAATCTTGACAGGTAGAATTCGGAGGAATACTTGGTTGGTTTTGTAATTTGAAAACGCGACCATGATATATATATATATATATATATATATATATATATATATATATATATATATATATATATATATATATATATATCATGGATGTGTGATGAATCGAATCACTGCTTCCTTTGATGTTTAGTTTAATATTATTTGTTTATCTCTATAACATTGATCTCTGTTTATCTTAGTTACCTTTTAAAAAACAAAGTTGTACGCATGTCAAGTTGTTGAATAATAAAATATATTCTCTCCAATCATTCCTCTACAATTTATTCAACAAGAAAAAAATAATTTTTTACTAAGTAAATATGGGTAGATACCTCCGTCCTGATAAAATGGAAATTGATCCCACATTATGCTTGGATAACACCCATAGCTGGAATCACTGGAAAGCGACATTTACCAATTTTCTAAATACAACTTCAGAAATAACTTCTAAAGAAAGTAAGCTCCAACTGCTTATTAATCATGTCTCTACCCCCATCTACAAATATATAAGTGAATGTAAAGATTACAAATCTGCTATTATATTATTGGATAATTTATTCATAAAACAGAAAAGCCAAATATTCGCCAGACACCAGTTAGCCACTAGACGACAGCAAGCTGGCGAAACTGTTGATCAGTATCTACAAGCGCTGAAGCTGCTTTCAAAGGACTGCAAGTTCGTGGCCGTGACAGCTTGTACTTACGAAAATGACTATGTTCGGGATGCCTTTATATCTGGACTTGCTTCATCAACAATCAGACAGAGATTATTGGAAAACATTACACTTACATTAGACGAAGCCTTCAATCAAGCTCATACTCTGGAATTGGCACAAGTTCACTCCGACAAATTTAATTCTTTTTCGACTGAAGTAGCAGCAGCAACTTTTCAAAATAAGAAGGAGTACTATTTTTGTGGAAATACTTGGCACTTCCGTCGAAATTGTCCTGCTGCAAATTCCACTTGCAACAAATGTGGCAAGAAAGGACATTACGCCAAAGTCTGTAAGAGTAAGTCAAAGAAAGAAAATTTATCTACAATAACAACTCAAGCGATCGACAGTGAAAATGTGAGTACACATAAAAATTCGAACGGCGAAATTCTTGCTGCTTCTTCTGCTAGTATTAACAATTGCGCTATTGCTGTCAAAATTAATAATACTTCCTTGAATGGACTATAGACACTGGTAGCTCTATTAGTTTTATTGATTCCCGAATTGTAGAACGCCTAAAATTAAAAATTCATCCAAATAATCGTCGCGTAACTATGGCTGCTTTACATTTTACATCTACCACTAGTGGAGTATGCTCAGCAACAGTAGAACTACCGGGACACATTTATGAAAATGCTAAGCTTTTCATTCTTCAAAATTTATGTACAGATATAGTACTTGGTCGTGATATTTTAAAAGAACACACATCCGTTGAATTAAATTTCGGTGGTCCAAGAACACCTCTGAAAATTGCACTATAAATTCAGTAAACATAGAACCAGTACGGCTTTTTACAAATCTCTCATCCAATATCAAACCTATTGCAATCAGATCTCGAAAGCATACTCCTGAAAACGCAAAATTTATTGCAAAAGAAGTAAAGAAGCTTCTGAATGTGGCATAATTGAAAAAAACAATTCCCCTTGGAGAGCCCAAGTAATTGTAACTTCTAATCCTAACCATAAAAAACGAATGGTCATTGATTATTCCCAAACTATTAATAGATATACCTACCTAGATGCTTTTCCTCTTCCTAATATCGATGAAATAGTTGAAAAGGTAGCAAAACATAATTTTTTTAGTAAAATTGATCTGCAAAGTGCGTATCATCAGATACCAATTGACGAACAAGAAAAACTTTATACTGCGTTTGAAGCATGCGGTAACTTATATCAATTTAACCGTATACCATTCGGTGTAACAAATGGAGTAGCAGCTTTTCAACGCGTGATCCATAATATAATAGAAAATGAAAATCTAAGTGGTACATATGCATATTTAGATGATATAACAGTAGGTGGCGATAATCAAAAAGATCATGACATTAAATTAAATAAATTTTTAGAAATTGCTCAGAAACACAATCTAACAATTAATAAAGAGAAAAGTTCATTTACCTTAACAGAAATAAAATTTCTCGGATATCATATTGCTAATGGGCTTATCAAACCAGATCCAGATCGATTAAAACCTCTTTTAGAGCTACCTTTTCCGAACGATTCTGCTTCACTCAAACGTGCATTAGGATTACTTTCACATTATTCCAAATGGATCAAAAAATTTTCTCAACAAGTACGGCCACTTATCGAAACAAAAACAGTTCCACTCTCTTTAGAAGCTAAAAATTGTTTCAGAAAACTAAAAGACGAAGTATGCAAAATCAGTTGTAACAGCAATCGATTACTCTCTTCCATTAACTGTTGAAACAGACGCATCAGGCTACACAATAGCAGCAACGCTTTCTCAAGAAGGAAGACCAGTAGCTTTTTTTTCTAGAACACTTAACAACAGCGAACGCCGGCATTCTGCAATAGAAAAAGAAGCTTATGCTATAGTTGAATCAGACTAGAACTTTCAAATTACAAATTCGAAATTATTTACAGACCAGGAAGAGAAAATACAGTAGCTGATGCATTAACCAGAGATATTTGTGCAACTACATTGGAGAATAAACCCTCTCTGAAAGAAATACACGAATCTTTATGCCATCCTGGAATAACAAGACTCGCACACTGGATTCGATCTAAAAATATACCATATTCTTTAGAGGAAATTCGACGAGCCGTAACATTTTGTACAGTATATTCTGAAATTAAACCACGTTTCTTGAAAACTCAAAACACTCTAATAAAAGCAACTTCACCTTTTGAAAGGCTCTCAATGGATTTTAAAGGACCACTGCCATCAGACACTAAAAATAAATACATATTAACTTTGGTAGACGAATACACACGTTTCCCCTTTGCGTACCCATGCCACGATTTGACAACTTCCACCGTTATCAGAAATCTAACTGAATTATTTTCAATTTTTGGAATACCTAAATATATTCATACCGACAGAGGCGCAACTTTTATGTCTTCCGAACTAAAAAAAATTCTTCATGAGAAAGGTATTTCTACAAGTCGAACAACTCCTTATAATCCCCAAGGGAACGGACAGGTTGAAAGATTTAATGGAATAATCTGGCAAACGATACGTTTAGCACTAAAAAGTAAAAATTTACCGATTACTAAATGGGAAAAAGTAATATGTCAAGCTCTTCATTCTATAAGATCTCTTCTATGTACACCTATAAATACAACACCACACGAACGAATGTTTACACACCCTAGAAGATCTTCTAATGGATACTCTTTACCTACTTGGTTAAGTAAACCTGGAATCGTACTTTTACGGAACTTTTCTCGGAAAAGTAAATACGATCCCTTAGTAGAGGAAGTTAAATTAATAGAGGCAAATCCAAATTACTCACATGTACGCATGTCAAATGGAACAGAAACTACAGTTTCAAATCGACATTTGGCTCCTCCAGGAAATATAATAAAATTACAGCTTGAAGAACCTTGTTCACAAACCGGAAATGAAACACAAGATCTCACTTCTTCAGGAGAACTATCCTTACCTTCCAACCCTACTTCTCCTCCTTCTTCCTCTTCTCCACTACTTAATGATCCTATTTCTTCCGAATTTCCACCTTCATCTTCTAATACTTCCTTATCACAATTTATTCCACTATCTTCTTCTCCAGGTACCTCTTTCTTAAGAAAACAGGGACAAGAAGAAGGAACACGGGCGCAGTCCTCTCCGGTGTTACCACGACGCTCAGAAAGAGAACGAAAACTCCCTGCTTACTTCGAAGATTTTCACATGGGGTGAATGTGATGAATCGAATCACTGCTTCCTTTGATGTTTAGTTTAATATTATTTGTTTATATCTCTATAACATTGATCTCTGTTTATGATCCTCCTTGCTGTTTATCTTAGTTACCTTTTAAAAAATAAAGTTGTGCGCATGTCAAGTTCTTGTTGAATAATAAAATATATTCTCTCCAATCATTCTTCTACGATTTATTACAGGATGCTTGAATGGTGTCTTTTGTTACAGCCAAAGACACGACAGTTGATTTTACTAGGACAGTTTTTTACTTGATGTCTTTCAGAGAGACAATTTAGACAGAGGTTTAGTTCTTTGATGAGATTCCATTTTTCTATATTAGACTTTTTCTTGAAATCTTCACAGGCCCAAATGCGATGAGACTGTTTGCAAACGGGGCATGAATTCACTTTCAATTTACTAGAAGTGGTAGTGGTTAAAACTGTTTGTTTATGAGTGCCATGATTCTTATTTTCGGTTCTCATTTACTATTTGAGTAGTGACTGACAGATGACAGGTGACAAATTGCGTTAGCTTCCTCCATTAACCATTTTGAAAAGTCTTCTAACGTGTAGTATTTTAACTGCGATGCAGTTTTGCTCCAGTTGAATTTGTGAAAATCTAATAGTTGTCTGTGAGTTCATTGATTAGTATTAGATTAGAAAGATGAGCAGTACAGTTCAAAGATTTAATGATTTGAACAAGATTTTGAATTTCTGAAGCCATGTGGATAATATTATGTGGTTTTCCAGGTTTTTGTGCAGGAATTGCTTTCACTTTATCAATGAGACTATTTATAATTTGATGAGATTGACCAAAACGAAGTTGTAGTATCTGTATAATATCATCGGCTTTATCTGGAGCTATGAGAAGTCCATACACTGCTGATTTAGCATTTCCTGTCAGCGATTTTCTAAGACGGATGACGTTTTCTTCTGCTGTGTAGTTACAAGTTTTTGTAGTTGAATAAAATTGACTTATGAATAAAGGCCAGTCTTCTGCATCTCCAGAAAATGTCGGTAGTTCGCGTGGAGTTGATTGACGGGCTGTTAGTTGTCTTGCCTTTTCGTCATCATCTATTTTGGAAGACACAAAGAGTTTATGTACATTTCAGTAACTGTTGATTACTTATTGCTATTTGATTCATTGTAACAGTAAGTTGCTCAAGTGTGACATTATTAGAAGGATATGATATAGAATCTGTTCGCTCCTTCACTGGAGATGGCGGTGGACTTTGAAATTCCGGGTCCGATTTGTTTGCCCAATCTGACACCCGTTGTTTATCGTATTGAGTTTCACATAATTTCTCTTTTTCGTCTGCTGACAGAACATATTCTTCATCATCATCATTTTCAATACGTGACATTTCAAGTGCTAATTCGCGTTTTGCTTTTTCTTCTTCGTGTCTAAGTTCGAGAAGTTTAGTTTGTTGTTCCATTTTTAGCCTTTCTTTTTCTATTTCCGCTAGTTTTTCAGCTAATTTATGTTCAGCAATAAGTTTTCTAGAAGTGGATGAAGCTGCACTATTTGCAGATTTGGATTTGGCTGTCCCTTGGTTGACCTGAAGGTGGATTGTTCCCTGAACCGTTGCAGTCGGGAGCTCCGCTTCCAATTTCTGTGAGCTTGAGCTTACTATTACTTCTTAAATTGTAGCTCATGGTGGCTGACGAGTTACGTAGAAGTTGGATGAATTTATGTAGGCGGATAAGTAGTTTGAAGACTGTATCTTCATTAGGTTGGTTAAGTTAGGCTCGAAGACCAAAATGTTGGTGACAAACCGGATTGAGAAGTTGTTAGAATCCGGCTCGAAGGACCAACATGTTCGTGACAAACTTGAATGACGAGTTGTTAGAATCCGGCTCGATGTGACCAAAACGTTGGTGCAGTGGTGAACCGAATTTAAGTACAATTCGAGGGACCAGAAAATGATAAGTAATTCCTTTCCTATTTTATTTTGAAAGTACAGAGTTTCTTGAGAAAAATATTATGTATATATTTTCTTTGTTTTTTTTTACATGTCATAATTCTAGGTGTACTACTACTGTTTTTCTAGTTTTTGTTTCTTGGCTATCTGTGGTTTTCTGTTAGTCGGCAACAATCTTATTTGAGATGTTGTGTTCCTGAGGTATGTTTTTATTCTTTTTAGTGTTGAAAATGTCCTCTCTGGTGTTGCCGTGGAAACTGGCCAGGCCCGGGAAACGCAAATGGCGGATACTGGGATAGCATTTTTAGTTTTGCTTCCGTACAAGAGATGGCGACACCAGTATCATTAGTACTTAATTTTTTTCACTTGTCGCAGTTGGCGCGAAATTTGACATTATTTATTTGTCATTTGAATTGGAACGTTCCTCCTTGATTGGAACGATTCAAACCAATTAGACAGTTATTGAGTTTATGTTTTCTGCATTTATCGTTTTTTGTAGTTATTGTATGTGTTAAAAACCTCTTCAAATAGTTTTTGTGTTTATGTTTTTTTTGTATTTATTGTCTTTTGTAGTATTTATCGTTTAGTGTAGTTATTGTAGTCGAAAAAACTTTTTAATATTTAAGATGGGACGATTAAAGTGTTGTGTACCGAAATGTACTGCTACCGGTAAGTGAAAATATATACTTATATAATTATATTTTTATACTAGTAAAACTTATTACAAAATCGTATTCTAGGAAGGACACAGCATAGATTTCCCCATCCTAGGAAACATCGAGATTTATTTTTCAAGTGGCTGGAAGTACTAAACATGCAAGAACTTCTAAATTTAGAACCAGAGGTCGTATATACTAATAAGCATTTTGAGGCAAAGCATAAAAGCCCAAACAACCCACATCTCCACGTACTTGCAGTTCCATCGCTGAATTTACCTGGTGAGTGTAAATAATTTAAGTATCGATGTTTACAATTTACATTTCTTTATCTAATTTCTGTATCTTTGAGGTTTTTAAGTTATTAGAATAGATATTTTATTTTAATTTTTACATGTATAGTTCACTTCTTACATTCAGGTACCGCCCGTAACATCCGGACTACTGACGCAAATACGCCTGTAGGTTTTCCGACAACCATAGAAAGTTCGATTCCATCCACATCAGTTGCCGCACTTCTAGACATTCCTATTTCAACTGCAGATGATTTTCAAAGACCTGTGTCTCCTGAAATGCAGCCAGGTAATTATTATTTTTTTAAAGAATTAATTATACATATATTTAGCAATTGCTTTAAATAAAAATATGCAGATCTTTTAAATTTAGCAATATATTTATTTTCAGATAATTTGCCACAGTATTCTAGCGTCATATTGGAAAAAACAGGCAGTCCATTCACAAAAGAAAAACTCATCATTTAAAGAACGTTTGGCTGCAGCAGAGAAATTTTCTGAAACTGAGAAATTCCGCAAAATGAGTGTGATGACGCCTGCAGCCTTTACATTTTTCAATATGCAAATGCGAGAAACGGCATGTAAAAAATATTTCGGATAGTTTAGCAACCAAGAAAAATTCTGTCACTGACTTTATTCAAGAACAGTGCAAAAAATTACCAGCTCTTACAGCAAATGTTCGTTTTGCCTTCTACAAAAACATGTAAATTTTTTTTAAGACATATGGTTTTAAGAGCAGGCATAAATACAAAATTATTAAATGCATTAAAGAAGAAAGTTCCTAAATTAACCAGGCGAAATAAAATTTGTGCCGTTCTTTTCGATGAAATTAGCCTTGTAGCAAATGTGGAATATAATGCTACCACAGATAATTTTGACGGGTTTGTTGACGATGGTTTCCAGCGCGAAGCTGAATTTGCGGATCACGCTCTCGTCTTCATGGTGCGCGGACTGGTCAAACAATGGAAACAGCCCATTGTTTTTGCACTCTGTAAAAGTTCTATGAAAATGATGCCCCTTGTACGTATTGTGAAAGCTGTGGTTAAAGAATTACAAGAAATTGGCCTACATGTTGTAGCCACGGTGTGCGACCAGGCTGAAACAAATGAAGCAGCAATAAATTATCTCCAAAAATGTACAGAGGAATCGTACAATCGTAAAAATTTGGAATGGAGAGGCGGCTTTTTTGAAGTTAATGGACAGAAAATAATTCGTTATTCGATGTGCCACATTTGATAAAAGGAATAAGAAATAATTTATTAAAAAGAAATTTGCATTGTACAATTGGCAACAGACAACTGCAGGCGAAGTGGGACCACATTGTTCAACTGTACAATTCAGATGTAGGCAACCCTATTTCCGAAATGAGACTTCTTCCGAAACTGACAGAACATCACGTCCATCCAACGCATTCACAAAAAATGCGAGTTAAATTGGCCACACAAGTGTTTAGTCAACGAGTTTCGTCGATTATAGCGTATATCGCTAAGAAGGGTTAGTCTTTAAAAAAATATTTTTTTTTCTTTTTTTAAACCCCTCGACAAGATTAAGTTCCAATTAAAGGTGGATTTACATATACAAATATCCATACCATAACAGGATTCTAACCCGGGACCCCTAGCGTACTCATGACTAAGAGCCGTTGCTGTAACCATTGAACCAACGGAGCCGACATGAAAATAAAAGATATTTATTGAAGATAGTTTAAATTAAATTATAATTATTATATATTATACTAGGTGACATCATTTAATATGTTCTGCTTTTTTTTAGATGGCGACATAACATTATGTCGTGAAGCTGAAGAGACTGCTACAATATTTGGATTTTTCGACAATTTGTTTGACAGCTTAAATTCTGGAACAAAAAAAGGGACGGATTGCAAGCCAATAACTGCTGCCTTAGCTGAAGGCACTCTTCACGACACATTTTGGAACGAAGCGGGGGCCGTGCTTACGTCCATAAAATATTCTAATGTAAATGATCCAAAAGACGTCATGGTTCCGCCATCTGTTAAATTTTTTATAAAAACAATTCGTGGAGTTCGAATGCTATGGCAGAAATTATAAATTTTAGGCGTAGAATTTTTATTACTGAGGAGTCTTAATCAAGACCCACTGGAAAACTATTTCGGTATGATCCGCAGTCACGGTGTCCGGAATATTAATCCGTCTTGTGCGTCTTTCATACAAACTTTTAAAACACTTATAATAAATCATTTTACTGCTCATTCCATTGGTGCAAACTGCGAGGACGATGTGTCGGAAGGTGCTCTCAGTACCTTACATGAACTCCTTTTAGATGATGCGGAGACCATCATAATCAGTGATGAAGAATATGTCGAACCCGGTACAATAGATATAACAGAATGTGATTTTGCTATCGCAAAATCAAACTACTGGGTTCATTTTAAAGTCATGTTCGGCTCTTGTGAAAGAATGCGAAGAGTGCAAACTTGCTCTTACTGCTGCTCGAGTAGGTGTTCAGCATGCCATTATCTCAGCCCGAGAATATAATGAATTTAAACGCCTCCAATACCCCAGTTTTAGTGCTGTGAGCACTTTTATATATATATATATATATATATATATATATATATATATATATATATATATATATATATATATATATATATATATATGAAAATATTATTCTTAGTGTATTAAACAAGAATTGTGCAAAGAATAATATTTTGTCATATATAAAACGGCAATGTGAACAAAAAGTCGATTTTTCATTTACTAACTGTAATGAGCATAAGGAAAGACTTGTTAATTTGTTAATTAAAAAAACATCTTTATTTATTTTACATATGTATGTAAAAGATAAAAACGATATTTAACGAAGAAATGATATGCAAAAAAAGCAAAGGAAAAATACGAAAAAACATTGAAATACAGGGTGTAAATGAAATAAGTGCATTAAATTTAACCAGTAATGTAACTCAACGAGAGCAACAATATTTCTTAATAACTTTTTTTTCTAAGTCTTTTAGATTTTGAGTTAAAATTCTTTAAAGATTTGCTGCATACTTCGGTACCCGCCTATGGAGAACAAATGGCTGCTGCCGTATTCAAGTGGGATACAAACAGCTCAAAAATTGTCGGTTATCGGTTACACTTGCAGTCACAGTAATTAATAAACGAATCAACGGAAATAACATTTATTATTAATTAATACGTAATAGTACAATTTTTAAAATAAAGAAATGTAAATTTTGAATAACAAAATTATAAAGTTGTGTATTAAACCAGGCTTTAATCACCTGCGAATAGAGGAAGACAAGGAGGAACGAGGGGAGGAAGAGCAAAAGCATAGTTATTAGGTTATGAGATGATTATTTATCGTCGACAAATCATAATAGTTTAAATACGTTATTCAAAAAATGTAAATATAAACTTTTGTCCATTTAAACGAGGTACATGAGTACCAATAATTAGTCCATTTATTGTTCCCGCTCAAACATTTTATAATGAAAATTTTTACAGCATTTTCGTCTGTTGAAATGTGTATTGGGCATAATAAATACACCTTCCCAAGTAAATTCAGTCTCATTAATGAACATTATGAGCCATTCCCAAAATCGAAGTCTGCTGAAAACATTGATCTTTTTGCACATGATATGGATACAACTGTTGCTTTATTTAAAATTGTCATATGACACTTCGTATTGTGATAAAGATGTACAAGATTAACAAATGTGCGAATATTAGGAACAGTATGATTTGCAAACGCTCCGTCTAAATGCGTTGGCAACTTTATAATACTGTCTTTATATCAACCACAAATTAAAATGTAGTAAAGATACGAATAAATAAATAAACCATAGGTAAGTAATTACAATATCTGTGTACTCGCTATTTGTAAACGTAAGCATTTTGACAGAATTTTACCTGATAAACAAGTTTATTACTAATGCCAAAATATAATTGCAACAACTGACAAAACTGTCAATTGCTAAAACAAAATTTTTCATAGCTATTGCTACTGCATTCAATAGACCTTTTCAAAAATGTACGCGACCTCTACGTGTTTATTTTTTGGACTAAAAACTTAGTGCCGTTAAATGGCGGCATGTTTACGCTGAAAATTAAAATTTATCGAAATAAAAGTAGTATATTCATCAGTTATTTATAAATTATGTTAACATGATAGATTTGATGTAGTATCCTAATTTTTTATTTTAGATTATTTGACCATCAGGAAAATATTTAGGACAATTATCTTGCTATGATTTCTTCACAGTAATATTAAAATAAATTCAATTTCCACATATTTTATCAAATTTTTTGGTATCCATTGTTATCTATTCTACGTGATCCTCTCTTTTCTTATACCCCACCAGTAAGCCGGGTGGTATTCTCGGTGGATACACGCAAGTTATTCAAGTCGCCCGTCCATTTTGTATATAGAGGTCACTGCTTTTCTTCCGTTCATATTTTGAGAAAAAGAATGAAATCAAATAATTTTTTTTTCAAAAATATAGTTTTATACACGACGACAAAATTTAATAATCGCGAAGAATAATTCTCCCCATCGATAATATAGAATTTTATTGTTTTATGCATTTCGAAGTTTTGAAGAAATGACAGTCGAAGTTCCGCTCGACTTCTTCTTTATGTCCTTTAGGGTTAAAGCTGCAAACGAGAATTTCAACACCGGTAAAACGGAAGAGGATTTCTATCATGTTCTTAACAATCCTCCAATCTAAACCATCTAGACCACAGCCTAATTTCGGTACGGCTAGCTTCAAAATGTCATTTTCAAGCAGATGATCCCTCAAATCGCACAGCGAGTTCCACAGGTTACGATATGACGGCTTCTAATACGAGCGTGGTTTTGTAACCAGGTAATAGATGTACCGCTGATGGTCTGCATTGCTATCTCTCAGGCGCAGCGTTTTCCCAACAGTTGGACGTTGGTTGGCCAGTTCTTGTAGTCGCCCAAATTTCGCCTTAAAGGCTGAAGCTATGCCGCGGGACATCTTTAAGTCTTCTGATACGCAGTGACCGAGGGAATAATCTAAAGACACGGTGAATAGATCTCGGCGTTCTTCTTTCGTCATGCCGAACCGCGCCTTGCGGCCAAAGGAATAGTTCTCCATGAAGTCTTCAAAAGTTGGTTCTTGTGTTATGATCCGACGAACCATTGCTCCATTATGGTTTTCGTGGTTGTCTCCGGCGAAAGGGGCTAGCCGATTAAAGTGTACTACTCTTGGCTTCCCGCTAGGTTGTTTCTTAATTCTGTATACCACGTCGTTTATCCGTTTGACTACCTCATAGGGGCCTTCCCAATTCTTTTGCAGCTTTGGTGATAAACCACGACGTCTTTGTGGGTTGTAAAGCCACACTAAATCTCCAGGTTGGTATCCACCCTTTTCGGCCTTGATGTCATACCGGTCCTTCATTCGGTCACTGGCAGCTTGAATGTTCGTACGAACTTGTTCATGAATGTCATCCATTCTTCTCTGTAAGTCCGTAATGTAATTTTCCCCGGCCAGATCTTCCCCAGGTTTACTGCCGAACACCAAGTCGCATGGTAAGCGCATCTCACGCCAGAATAATATGTTCGCAGGAGTTTGCTCTGTTGTTTCATGCACGGATGAACGATAAGCCATCAGGAACAGATGGAGATGTCGGTCCCAGTTTCTTTGGTGGTTGGAGACTACCTTCGACAAATATCGGTTGATCGTTCTGTTCACTCGTTCAACCATGCCATCAGACTGCGGATGTAATGCAGTTGTTCTAGTTTTATTAATTCCTAATATCTTACAGACATTTTGGAAAACGGCAGACTCAAAATTTCTTCCCTGGTCGGAGTGGGGTTCACGTGGTACTCCGAATCGGCATATACGTTGTATTGACGCATTGGAGCTTTTCGTCGTTTATGCGGACCGTTACTTCCAGCGCAAACCACACATTTCTTGCACCAATCTTTAATATCTTCCGTGAAGTTAACCCAGTAAAACCGCTGGCGCAATCTTTCCAGCGTTTTGATGCCTCCGAAATGGCCTCCAGATCCGTCATGGATCTCTTTCAACACATCTGGTACTCTACTCTTAGGAATAACTAGCTGAGTTCTCTTCTCAATTCCATCAGCATGTTCTACCACACGCTTTAACAGACCATCCTCAATCACCATAGAGTCCCATTGCGCCCAGTACGATTTTATACTCGGTGAGTGCGGTGCAACATCTTCCCATACTGGTTTGCTCTCCTCTGCTTTCCATTCCAGTATAATTTTCAAAGTCGGGTGGTTTTCTTGGTCTCGCGTAGTCCATCGGGCTGCCAATTATCGTCAACTACTGTTGCCCTGGCGACAATAGAAAATTTCTCTTCTAGACGACTACAAATGCTTGCAATCATCTTGGCACGGCCTTCTGGACAATGCGTCGGCATTACGATGGCTGGTACCAGTCCTATGCTCGATTTTGAAATCGTATTCCTGTAGTCTTTCAATCCATCTAGCCACCTGACCTTCAGGATTCTTAAATTGTAGCAGCCATTTTAATGCAGCATGGTCAGTTCTAATCAAAAATTTCCCTCCATACAAATATTTGTAGAAATGTTCCACGGATTTCACGACTGCCAATAGTTCTTTTCTGGTAACACAATAATTTCTCTCTGGTTTTGACAAGGTCTTACTAAAATAGGCAATAACCTTCTCATGCCCGTCTTGTATCTGGGAGAGAACGCCACCAATTCCCACGTTGCTAGTATCTGTGTCTAGTATGAACTCTCCTTCAGGTAAAGGATAACTCAGGACAGGTGCGCTTGTCAAAGTATGTTTCAGTTCTTTGAACGCAACTTTGCAGTCCATTTCCCAGATAAATCTTCGACCTTCTTCAGTAAGCCTTGTCAGTGGCTTGGCTATGTTGGCAAATCCAGGTACATATCGCCGATAATAGGTGCACAAACCAAGAAAACTTCTAAGTTCGTGTTTGTCTCTAGGCGCTGGCCAATCTCTCACAGCCTTTATCTTTTCCGGGTCAACTGCAATACCCTTATCTGAAACCACGTGTCCAAGGTAATGAACTTCCTTTTCGAACAGGTGACACTTCTTGGGGCTGAGCTTCAGGTTAGCCTTCCGCAATCTCTAGAAAACCTCTTCCAAATTCTTCATGTGGTCCTCGAATGTTTTACCTACCACAATAATGTCGTCGAGATAGACTAAACAGGTTTTTCATGATATCCCAGCCAATACTGTCTCCATAAGCCGTTCAAACGTTGCAGGGGCATTGCAGAGCCCAAATGGCATTACAGTAAATTGCCAGAGTCCGGTACCAATTGTGAAGGCTGTCTTTTCCTTATCTTTTGGATCCAAATCGACTTGTCAGTATCCGCTCTTTAGATCCAGAATGGAGAAAATCTTCGAGCCTGCCAAAGTGTCTAGTGTATCGTCTATTCGAGGTAGCGGGTAGCTATCCTTCTTGGTGACGTTGTTAAGTTGACGGTAATCGACGCAAAATCGTGTAGAGCCATCCTTCTTCTTCACTAACACCACTGATGAAGCCCATGGACTGCTTGAAGGTTCGATCACACCTTCCATTTTCATGTCCTCAATAATTCTTTCTGCTTCCTCACGCTTCGCCAATGGTAATCTTCTTGCTGGTTGGCGGATGGGTCTTGCGTCGCCAGTGCCTATCTTATGGTGAACCACATTAGTTCTTCCGCTGGTCTTCTTGTCAACTTGAAACACATCTTGAAATCTTCCAATTAATTTCTTCGCATTGGTTCTCTGGTCGGCGGTCAGTTCTTGGAAGGAGGTTGATAATTGGTTAATTAATGTGTCCGAAACTTCCTGAGATATGTTTCCTTTGGCTTTAACAGTTCGAATAATTAAGGATACTGTCAAGCATTCTCCTACAATGGTTCCTCTCTTAAGAACAACTGGATAATAATTTACGTTCATTATTCGAACTGGTATTAACTGACTGGCTTCAATCAGTGATTTTCCTACAACAACTCCAGTACCGGTCTTCACATCATCATTCTTGGGCTCAAGCATAACAATATTCCCCTCACAGAAACTACCATCTAATTGTGCTTGCACAATAGATTCACTTCGTTCTGGAAGGGTAACATCTTCGGCCATTAGTACGCGCACAGCCTTGTTTTCTCGTGGGTTTAAAACAAGTTCTTCTTCATTGACCATCATTACTCTATTTTTCAGATCAAGTTTAAAACCGTGCTTTTTCATTACGTTTATACCGAGTATTAATTCATCTTCAACGTCAGCTACCAGCGCACGATGTTCAAAGGATGTGTTTCCAATAGTGATGGTCATATCTATTTCTCCTAATGTGGTAGCTTGTTCTCCCGTTGCTGTACGTAATCGCCACTTGGTTGGTTGAAGATGCGTCTTGCCTGTGTTCTTTACTAAGTCGGGTCTAATTATAGTCTTCGTCGCACCCGTATCCAGTAACAGTTTTAGTGGTCTTCTATCAACAGAGCCATTCACGTAGATGCTGCTGGCTTGATGATGAAGGGATGCGACATAACTGATGGATTGTGGGGCTACTAGATTACGGGTCGACGATTGCCCCTTCGCATCAACCCGACTTAGTTTTCCGACTCCTTTTCTTCTTTTACCGATTCTGTCTCTCTTTGCATTTTTCTGTAAAGTCTCTGAGGATGACCGTGTTTACCGCAATACCAACAGAGGAACTTCTTTCTTCCGGCAAACACTTCATCGCTAACAATACAGTCGCTCGTCCCCGCGACAGCGACGGGGACAGCGACGGGGACAGCGGCGGTGACAGTGGCGGCGACGGCGGACACTGCACATTACAATATGACAATTTAATAACGGGTAGAAATCGCAAGGGCAGGATTACTATTTTATTGACATGGTTTTTAAACATTTTTAACGAGTTAATGAATACATTGACGAACAAATGATTAATTTTCAAAAACGTTTATATATTTTTTTTGGTAAATGGCAATACGGCACAAATTTCGAGCTGTGAACGGTCAAATTAATTTCTTCAAATATCAGTGCTACAAATTTCGCCGAATTTCGGCTGTGAATGCGGCTTAACTCTCTCCTAATAACTTTAAAGGCCTGTTGCATAAAACGTTGTTAGCTAATCATGTGTTTAACGACACATTGTAACCATGGATTCGTATCAAAAATACATTGGAAAAAGAGCCTTGTCAAAGTTAACAATGTGATTAAAGTTAACAATGTTTTATGCAACTGGGCCTTAGAGTATTGCTAGTCGGTACTTTGCGGAACATATATTATTAGTTGAACTAATAAAACACAGATTCTTGGTTTTTCCACTTTATATCAAACTTGTGACGGTCATTTCGACATTTCGACGAAACAGCTCAAATTTGTTTGAAATAAAGTGAAAAAACCAAGAATCTGTGTTTTATTTGTTCAGCTAATACTATCTCCTAAATTCAAATACACAATACCTACACCTCGCATTTCATACCCAATACCAACATAGATTATAATAGTCAATACCAACCCAAGAAGAAAAATTTCCTATTAATGACTACATGTTGGAATCTTTAGAACCTCACGCTATGCTTTTTTCACAATGGACGTAAGCGTAAGAATAACATAAGCGTAAAGTTGAACTATAGTATTCCTATGGCAGCGTTCACAATGCTGCTACGTATTTCTTACGCTTATTTAGGTGCGTAAGAGGTCCGTAAGAAAAACCGAATTACTGCGCATGCGCGTGAAATGTCAAACACTCTAAACTAAACGAGTTGACCGTGGATAATTTGTGCTGATCATCATCATATTTATTTTGATTTGTACTCGTATACTTACGGATAAACAATTATGATTTATTAATTTAAATAGAAGCTATGAATGCTTGTATAACAAATAGGATAAAAAATATAAAGATGATCTTAAGAAAGAGAACATATGGGCATATATAGTAGAATCTGCAATACATGTTTTAAAAAAGCTGTAAATGATAAATATAAACTTTCAATTAAAATACCCCATGTTAATTATCAACATTTTCCTAAAATAACTAAAATCTTAATTTTTACGTCATGTCCATTGTGAACGTACATAGGATTTTCATAATTTTTATGTTATGTAGTCCTTACGTTTACGGCTATTGTGAATCTAGACTTACTCTTGTAATGACGTCACCAAAAAAACAAGAATTGGGTCTTGTTTTCATTTAGAATCAGCCAGCGGCACCAGCGGTTTCCAACACATTAGCAGCACCAGCGGTTTCAGAGACATCACCAACACCAGCGGTTTCTCTTAGACCTGCTTTAAGTAACTATACAGGGTGCCCATTTTAACTTAAAATTACAAAATCAAACACACTGTTTGGTGTTAATGTATGGAAAAAAACTATATGCAAATTAAATATGTTTAAATCGTATTGAATGAACTATGGATGGTACAACCACACGAGAGTTAATGCTCGGATTAAACACCGTGGATGAACCTGACAAGATTCGATAGCTGGTTCACACCACTGGACTTGGCCAATATAACCAGGACAATATTATGTTGTGAAACAAACAAAGTAGTGAACGAACGAACACAAAACAATCGAAGGACCAGTCATATTTCCAGCTTCCACTACTGTTCTTACTAAGTTGATATGGTCCATCCGCATTATATGCCCGTACCAGCCAAGTTGCTTTTGTTCTATCCTGGTTACCATATCTATTTCTTGATTTGTCTTCTTCCTTATGTTCTCATTTCTTTCTTTATCCCATTTTGTTTTCCCCGCGGTCTTCCTTAGGTATTTCATTTCCATTGCATTTATTTACTCTCATGTTTCTTTTGCATATTCCATATTTCGAACTGACAACGTACTAAGCTTAATTGAAACAAAATAACAACAAATGAAAATCAATTTTAAGATATATTTATATATATAAAATGTTTTATACTACGACGTCACAACAATAGATGCAATCCGAAGATGTCACTCGAAATAAACATGTACAAAACTCACTCTACATCAAAATACTATTATTAAAAACAATAATATGAATCAAACCCTAACAACGCGGGTTTCCGTTAGAAAGCAAGTTGTGTAACACGGTTTTACAACTGATTCCTGAGCAACTGAATGATAATTCTAACAACAAATACACTACTTGTCGTGCTAGGCAAGCAGAGTTAAATTTTAATTGCAAAAAATATAAATACGGCGCGAGACAGCGGGCAACGCGTATGTTCTCTACGAGAGCCAACAAGCTTCATCAATTTAGAAGTGAAATACTTTTTCAGAATTATTTACTGAATCTACATATTAATAAAACATCGGTTTGACATATTTATATAATTTCTCTTCTTTTGTTTGTTGCAGAACATTCAGCTAGTCCAATAATAAATCCAGCAGCTACTGAAACTGCCGACTTCCTCCTTCTCATCGACAAATTGTTCGACAGCGTCAATGGCAGTTGTATCACCCCGAGGCATGGAAAGTACCTTCGGTGTGCGATGACAAAAAGAACAACACACACAACTTTTTGGAATGACGCTATAAAGATTTTAAACACTGTCAAATTTGTATGTCCTAAAACAAAAAAAGAAACAGTCGTGCCATCAATAAAAAACTGGATAAACAACTTGAAATGTTTTCAAACAGTGGCTGAGAAGTTATTCAAAAAAGGTTTTAAATTTATTAATTTAAGAGCCTTCAATCAGGACCCACTGGAGAACTATTTTGGGCAAATCAGAAGCCATGGTGTGAGACATACAAATCCAACGGCCACGTCATTTGCAACATCATTTAAAAAAGCATTGTTGTTAAACAATTTTGTTTCATCGCACTCCGTTGGTGCTAATTGCGAAGAGGATGAGACCGATGGAACATTAACAACGCTACAACATTTTATTACGGAGAATGTTCCCCAGGAATCAGAGCAGCATGTGGCAACAGAAGAAGAGGAAGCGCTGGTGCAAACTTCTGCAATAAATTGTTCAGATGCTACCGAGTATGTAGCTGGCTATGTAACTAAAAAAATATTAAAAAATCTGATGTGGCCAGCACATTACCTTCCGTCAGTTCTATATATTTTGTACAAATTTCATACTGAAAGTTCCTTGCTAAATTAAATATTCTATTTCTTGTACATTAGCTTCCGGCAGATGAATGTATTTTATGCATATTTCATACAGAAAATTATTATTTTGTGACGTTTTCTATATACAGTGTAATGTATCTGCAGAAAAAAAGATTTATTATTATTATTTCTTGTACATTACCTTAAAGCAGTTGTATGTATTTTTATTTTATACAAATTCCATAGAGAAAGCAAAAGATCCTATATTTCCAGTAAAATTATAAAACAGACACACTATGTCAATTTCACTTGACACTGACATCTTTCAATCAGAATTTTCTTAATATAGTAGTTGTTTCCACAGGTATGGCTACTATATGAAATTTAATTTCTTTATAATTTTTTAACTCATTATCCATTTAATATTAAGTATAAAATGCAGTCAAATCGTATAGAGAATAAAATATTCTTTAATATTTATAATAACATCAAATGTGAAAAAATTATATTTAACATAGTTTTTTCAAGAAAAACTGTTAAAATCTTCAAATGATGGTACTTCCGGTTGACCAATTGTAACCAAAATCTAATCAGCTCTTCCTATGGATGTAACGAAGAAGTATACGAAAAAATTATAATTTTTGTAACTGTAGTATTAGAGTTATCGCAGACGAAAATTTTGTTACACACACACACACACACACACACACACACACACACACACACACACACACACACACACACACACACACACACACACACACACACACACACACACACACACACACACACACACACACACACACACACACACACACACACACACACACACACACACACACACACACACACACACACACACACACACACACACACACACACACACACACACACACACACACACACACACACACACACACACACACACACACACACACACACACACACACACACACACACACACACACACACACACACACACACACACACACACACACACACACACACACACACACACACACACACACACACACACACACACACACACACACACACACACACACACACACACACACACACACACACACACACACACACACACACACACACACACACACACACACACACACACACACACACACACACACACACACACACACACACACACACACACACACACACACACACACACACACACACACACACACACACACACACACACACACACACACACACACACACACACACACACACACACACACACACACACACACACACACACACACACACACACACACACACACACACACACACACACACACACACACACACACACACACACACACACACACACACACACACACACACACACACACACACACACACACACACACACACACACACACACACACACACACACACACACACACACACACACACACACACACACACACACACACACACACACACACACACACACACACACACACACACACACACACACACACACACACACACACACACACACACACACACACACACACACACACACACACACACACACACACACACACACACACACACACACACACACACACACACACACACACACACACACACACACACACACACACACACACACACACACACACACACACACACACACACACACACACACACACACACACACACACACACACACACACACACACACACACACACACACACACACACACACACACACACACACACACACACACACACACACACACACACACACACACACACACACACACACACACACACACACACACACACACACACACACACACACACACACACACACACACACACACACACACACACACACACACACACACACACACACACACACACACACACACACACACACACACACACACACACACACACACACACACACACACACACACACACACACACACACACACACACACACACACACACACACACACACACACACACACACACACACACACACACACACACACACACACACACACACACACACACACACACACACACACACACACACACACACACACACACACACACACACACACACACACACACACACACACACACACACACACACACACACACACACACACACACACACACACACACACACACACACACACACACACACACACACACACACACACACACACACACACACACACACACACACACACACACACACACACACACACACACACACACACACACACACACACACACACACACACACACACACACACACACACACACACACACACACACACACACACACACACACACACACACACACACACACACACACACACACACACACACACACACACACACACACACACACACACACACACACACACACACACACACACACACACACACACACACACACACACACACACACACACACACACACACACACACACACACACACACACACACACACACACACACACACATCGTAAAAATAGTAAATTCGTATTCTAGGGACTCTAAAACGTGCTTATTGAGTAAAAACTCATCATCGAATTTTTTGACCAAAGACAATACCTTCACCTTCCTTACCTAAAGGTGACGGAAGGTAAAAATAAAAATTGTAGGACCTGCAAAACAGATGTATGTGGTGAAAGAAAAACGACTTCTATTATTTCAGCTAGGGCATATCACACAAATGCATTATTTCACCCAAATGAAACATTATCCAACTTCATATACTATGTTAAAAATTTGGCAAATGAAAACATAAAAAATCACTGTCATAAATTAGATTTAAGTAAAATTATTATTATGCTAATAACGAAACATGTACCGAATAATGTATTCACTTGTACAGTGCACAATTTATATGAGGAATGTCTCGAATTTTTTGTACGATTCTTATTTTATAATTACACGAAACTGATAAATCATGTGCTAGCAGGAAAAATATGTAAAGAAAATTCGAATGATATTGTAGTTCAAAATGCAATTAATTATTATTTAAAAAAAAATGGCATAATAAATAAATGAATGGTTTTCAATTTGTTTCCTTTTTCTCCTTATTGGAATTCCATTTAAATCAAATATTAATACATCATGATTCATTCCCAAAATTTTATTTCGCCGCGTGTCCACAAGGCGCGGTAGTTGTACATCTAAACTCCTTGCGTTTCTACAGAGAGTGCGCCTTCTATGGTCAATGTATATTTATTTTCTATGAAGCTACTACTCACTACTACTGCCCGGTCGATGCGGTAGTTAGCGGCGCTTGGGGTGGATGGAAGGGGGTTTGCGCGCGCACTTACGCTTTTAACCAAATTATTATTTTTATCAAGTTTGTGCTGCCCTCTTCTATGAACGAACACTGCTTTATCAAATATGTAAAACTGGTTGCTACCTCAAAAGGGTTAACCATTTCAAACCTGTTGGTCTACACGCATGTTTGAAATTTTTCTCAGACAAGCTTTCAACGACAAAAAATGCAATGTAATAGCAAAGTCATTTAGTCTCGCGTCATATATTTTTCTTACTTTCGGGTGACAAGCTTTCTAACTAAGATTCTCGTTTTATGAAGAAAAATGATGTTTTTAAGAACTTCACAATATTGAGAGTTCACCAAATTTTTTTTCCTGTAACTCAGTAATTAATTGCCACTTTCTTCCCAAGCCTTTGATTTTTTTGCCGTAATTTTTTTGCGTTTTATTAGATTTCTGTAATAATAATTTTGTTCTTCTTACACATGTTTGTGGATGTTGAAATTTATCGGAAGTTTCTTCCTCCATCTTGCACACTTTTTATGGGGGTGAGATTCGTTAAATGGAACTTTTCTTTTTAAAATTCTTCTCTCCTTTATGAAAATAAATTAGTTATATACGTAGGTAGATAAATTTAATCATCCACCAAAAAATTGCAGATATACAAACCTTAACAACTGTCTCACTGTCTGTAAGTATTTGGGAAATGCTGGAAATACAGACGGCACGGCATCCGTTTTCAAGTAGATTCTAAACGGTGAAGATTTATCAAAATCTTCAGTTTTGAAATGAAGAATGCAAATAATGCTAGTTGCAGAAGGTTGCCATTTCTCTCGTCTAATGGCAAGCACCCACTTTTCTTTTAATTTAATGTCTTTAGCAAATCTAATAGTAAAAAAATATGATGAACTTCTATACTTTCTTTTCAAACGAAAGTAAATTATTTACCTGTGAAATGATAAAGCACTTTTCTCCCCCTTTTTTAATATGATATGATATTACTTGTTAAATACCTATGTTCGGGTGTTCGAGTCGTATATATATATATATATATATATATATATATATATATATATATATATATATATATATATATATATATATATATATATATATATATATAAGGGTGGGCCGAAATTTAAAATAAAACGTTGTATGTACCACGGGAATAATCAAGATTATAGCACTCGGGAAAATTAAAGGACTCCGTTACGCGTCGAGCTTTAACCATTCCCCCGTGCTACAATCTTTTTATTAGGCCTTTAATACATAAATAACTATTATCGTTCTCAACGTATAAGTTCATACTGTGATAATGTGAAAGTACCTCAGTTATAAATAAGGGGTAGGGAGAACTTTAAGTAAATATATGTTAGTAACAACCTTGACTATTGTAAATTCCGTTTCTGATATGTGCCCCGTACCACTTATTTACAATTGAGCATTTTACTATACCTAGAGAAATGTCATTGAGATATTTAAAAAAAGTTTTTATACATAATAACAAACAAATCTGAAATTTTGAAAATTTTGATAGTCGGTAGAGGGCAAAAGATCTATCACAATAGAAAAATTGTAAATAAAAATTATCTTTGAAATATCAATTCTTAAATATTGGGTGGTATTCCGGATCTAAATTACAAAATATAGTTTTCCAAATTTTTTAAAAAATTTGAGCCTCGGTAGATGGCAAAAGACGTTATTATTAATTAAAAAACCCAAAATAAATATTCGTTTTAAAACTACGAAAGGCAACTTTTAATAGCTATTCCAAAACCAATATTCAAAATATTGAAATTTCGGCCCACCCTACTGTATATACAGTGTGTTTGAAAAAGTGGTTACACACATTTATCTGGCTTATTATTGCAGATACGCTTATTGCTTATAGGACATAATTTATTCAATACAATATTTGCGATTATATTATATGAAAAGTGTAATTCTGGGACTTCCGGTATAACCGGAAGTGATATCAACTTTGTATATTTAAATACAACCCATAAAAGTTTTTTATAAATTTAGAATGTATTTTTTATTCTCTTTACGACCATACCAAATTCCTTAGTATTAACCATATTCATTTGTTAAAAATAAATACTTTCTTTTGCTGAAATTTTATCATTAATGGATGTAATTTAATATGTGAGAAGGCTATGACAGCAATTGTTTTCATATTAATCTGAAATAAATAATATGAAATTCAAAATTTACAAGTAATAAAATCTTTATTCAATATGTCCCCCATTTAAATAAATTAGTATATCATGAAAACAATCGAGAAAACAAATTAGTAAATTTAAATGTTAAATGCGTAATATTAGAAAAAATGAAGAAAATGTGTAGAATATCCAGGATTATTGTTCGTATACCGGACAAAATGGTTACTAAGTAACACTACAAATAGTATAGTGGTAGCGTTTGCGCTTGGTAATAAACAAAACACGGAGAGACTGGGTTCGGAACCAGCCAGCAGCAAAATTTAATTTTTACTTTTCAAAATATTTTTTTATTAATATGTTTTTAATATTTTTTTGGCTTAATAAAATATAAACATTATTTAAAGCATAAATTATACGTATTTTGTTAAATCTAAATCACATTGATTACAATATAGTTAAATAATTATAATAAATATTTATAATAAATATTTTGAGAAGTAAAAATTAAAAATTAAATTCTGCTACTGGCTGGTTCCCAACCCAGTCTCTCCGTGTTTTGTTTATTACCAAGCGCAAACGCTACCACTATGCTATTTAAGCTGTTACTTGGGTAACCATTTTTTCCGGGATATGAATAACAATCCTGGAAATTCTACAAATTCCCTTATTTTTTTCTGATATACATTTATACTTACTAATTTGGACTGCAATCCATAGAATTAATATCTCCCAATAAGTACACGAATTTTCAACTTAATATCTTGCACTGGGGAGATACTATTTACAATTAACTGATTTAACATGTTAACCGCCTATGTGTCGGTTGGCCTAACACACCCGGTATAGTTTATGCAAAATATGAGCCTCGTCAGAAAATTCATCTAATTTAATTAAGTTAACAAGACATTTATTTTATATTTTTTTAATCAAGCTTCTATATCTACAAAACTAATTTTATGATCCAATAATTTAGACCATAGACGCTATAAATGCTAAATGATTTTCAGAAAAAAACAATCCATTTTATTAGATATGATTTTGCTCCTTGTATGAAATCATATATTTTATTCGACTTGTAAGAGACTATATTTTTAGTTTTTGCACCACCATTCACTGTCATCCGTAACGCCGCTGGTTTATATTGAACTATGGGGGACATTTTCAACAGTTACAAAAAACTGCCTAATATAAACATGAAAATGGGTCAATTTGATCCATAAACAATAGGAGGGTTAAATATAAATTATATAAAAATATATTTTGTTACGGCGATTCATTAGGCGTTCATTAAAAAGGGAAGTGTATAATTACCAATGATGTGTTGTGCAACTGTTTCGGGTGGTGTAATCAATTAATATCGGTGATTATGGAGAAAGGCGATTGGAATTATTATTTTTGGTATTCATTCTGTGTGTATCAGCCAAGGCGTTAGGGTGTATTTGGTTTTGCGGAAATAAACTGTTTAATGGTGAATTGTGTTTCATTTTTTAAATCTGTCCTGTGTAACAAATCAGAAGTGGGATTTAATCAACCATGTCACACGCACCCACAAGTGGAAGTGACGTCGAAGTTCAAGACAGTGATACGGAAGCGCGGCGTACTTGGCAAGGTGAAAGAAACGGCGACGAACCATCAGCCCGCGAATTATTGGAAGATCTCATGGAAAAGACATTGGATAGGAAACTCAGTGAATGGATGCAGCGTCAAGTGAGTAGCGGGCGTGTAGAGGTAGGTGTTACTGATATCACTAGTGTGGATAGGCGTAATGAACAATTAGATTCAGACGAACCTCCGACTAAGCGCATGCGTATGTCTAAGCCTTCTGCTTCTTGGGATATGATCCCTGAATTCGATCCAGATGATAAAAACGATAATATCGAAGGCTGGTTAAACCGTATAGACCAGATAGGTAATGTTCATGATTGGGATGACTATAGTCGGTCACTGTATATGCAGAATCGGTTGCGTGGTGAAGCTCGAGCGTGGTACAACAGGCGTAAAACGTACGATCTTACTTGGACAGAATGGAAAAGACAGTTACAGTTAGCTTTTCCGAGAGAACGCGATTATGCAACCATGCTGGAGGAAATGCTTAAACGAAAGAAATTGCAACACGAAACTATGACGCAATATTATCACGCGAAAATTGCTATGGCGGACCGTTGTGATTTGACAGATAAAGCAATTGTTTCTTGTATTATTTACGGTTTGCCCCTCGAATTGCAACCCAATGCTAGGGCCTTCCTTTGCGAAAAACCCGAAACCTTGTATGCAGGTTTTCTTGCGACTATAGATAATTATCAAACACCATCTTCGTCGAGCAGATCGATGCATGGCGAGCGTCCCAACGGAAAAGAATGGCGATCGGCGACGTATACGCCTCAGGGAAATATTTCGTTTAGGCGGACAAATTGTAGGGCGAGCATTCGATGCTATAATTGCCAGCAGTTTGGGCACAAATCCCTTCATTGCCCAAAATCACGAGTGGAGAGATGTATGGCGTGTGGTGTTGTTGGGCACAAGAGGGATCAGTGCACTGTAAAGAAAGACGGCGGATTGCGCAGTAATGTAAAACTAATCGGTAATATAGATTCAGTTTATGTTAAAACTGGAACAGTGAACGACGAATGCGTGACAGTTTATTTAGATACGGGCAGTCAACAAAATCTGATTGCGGCTAACATTGCAAGGCGTTTGGATCTGGCGATAAACCCTGTGGAAAAGGCGATTTGCGGGTTCGGTGGCGGACGAACCATGGCGAATGGCGAAGTTGAATTTTCACTTAAGCTAGATGATATTACAGTCACCACAAAGGCGATAGTGACAGATTATGATATGGATGAGATTCATCTAATCATCGGACAGCCAGTGATTAATATGGATGGCATCTCACTGGTTGTAAGCAACAGAGTTGCAAAACTAATATTTAATTCCGAATTTGACAATTTCCTTTCAGAAATTATTATAGATGACACCGATGGAAGAAGAAAAGTCACTCTTTCACGGGAAACCACTATTCCTGCAGGACAATCGATGATGGTGCCCGTCAACATCGAGAACAACTCCAGTGATGACGAAGTCATAATGAAGCCGAAGATATTTTCCTTAGGAACCATTATGTACATAATTCCTGGCGGAATACTGCGCGGCACACAGGACAAGGTCTTAGTTAACAACATCGGTTCCGACCCAATCCAGTGGACAGCGGGACACCTCATAGCTAGGGCAGATCTGTGCAACAGTTCGGAGGTCGGTAATGAGATCCAAATGCTGCAAACTAAGGTAAGCGAATCAGATTTTAACAATTCCCGTTTTGATATAGGAAATATAAAACCTCATGAGATGAACGCGCTAAAACGTATAATAAAACGCTGGTCATTTTGTTTTGCCGACAGTGTGCAAGATATTCAGAATTCTAGTGTGGCAGAAATAAAAATAGAACTCATGTCTGAAAAACCTATTTACCACCGACCATACCGTCTATCTTATGCTGAACGTAACACCGTGCGAGACATTGTACGTGAATTAAGCGATGCCAAAATTATACAAGAATCTAACTCATCCTATGCGAGTCCAATCTTACTAGTAACGAAAAAGAACGGAGACGCGCGTCTATGTGTTGACTACCGAGCTCTAAATGCCATTACGGTGAAAGATAGATACCCAATGCCGTTAATCACTGATCAAATTGATAAATTAGCAACTAAACAGTATTTTACGAGTCTAGATTTAATGTCTGGGTACCATCAAATTTCGGTACACAAAGACTCTGTACACAAAACTGCATTTATAACACCGGACGGTCACTACGAATATTTAAAATGCCCATTCGGCCTTGCTAACGCACCCGCAGTGTTTCAAAAGGCTCTAGATAGTGTGTTAGGTAACTTAAGACATGAAGAGGTTCTCGTTTATATGGACGATATTCTGATACCATCACGTAATGTTGAAGACGGGTTAGTCATTCTAGATCAGGTGTTAAATCGTTTAGCTCGCGCCGGGTTTCAATTAAATACAAATAAATGCTCATTTTTTAAAGAGACCGTAAACTATCTGGGTCACGAAATATCGGGCGACGGCGTTCGACCAGGAGAAAATAAAATCGTTGCAGTTTCTCGTTTTAAAACTCCCACCAACGTACACGAGGTTAGACAGTTTCTTGGTCTTGCCAGCTACTTCCGCAAATTTATCAAGAATTTTGCTATGATAGCGAGGCCGTTAACAGAATTGACAAAGAAGGACACTAAGTGGAAGTGGGAAAATGGCGAATATAATGCGTTCGAGTCGCTGAAGAATCTTCTAACTCAAAGACCAGTATTAGCAATATTTGACAGAAACGCGGTTACCGAAGTGCACACGGACGCGAGTAAATTAGGACTAGGCGGCATTCTTTTACAATACCAGCGCGATAAGTCCCTCAAACCAGTAGCTTATTTCAGCCGTGTTACAACTCCGACCGAAAGAAATTACCACAGTTATGAACTTGAAACGATGGCGGTCGTTGAAACGATTAAACGGTTCCGAATTTATCTTGTTGGTAAAGCATTTAAGGTAGTCACCGATTGCGCTGCAGTACGGGCAACGTTTAGCAAACGCGATATGATCCCTCGTGTGGCACGGTGGTGGCTGGCGATACAGGATTATGATATGAACATAGAATATCGGGCAGGCACGCAATTAAAACATGTTGACGCGCTAAGTCGCAACCCTCCCAACACTTGTTCAATAAACATAATTAACATAAGCACCCCTGATTGGTTTTTGACAGTACAACGACAGGACGAATCACTAAATTCAATCATTAATCAACTTACCAATGGTACCAACAATTCAGATATTAAACTGAACTATGTGCTTAAGGACGAACGGCTTTTTAGAAGAAGCAAATTAGGTGATAGGTTAGTAGTTCCGAAAATGGCGCGGTGGGCGATTTTACGCAAGTATCATGATGATATAGGGCATCCGGGGGTTGAACGCTGTGCGAAACTAATAAAAGACGAGTATTGGTTCCCGAGAATGTCTAGATTCATTCGTAAATACGTGTCAGCATGTTTAGAATGCGCATTTAACAAGGGTATATATGGAAAGTCACAGGGTATGCTACATCCTATACCGAAACCAAACGAACCCATGGGCACAGTTCACGTAGACCATGTGGGTCCATTTACTAGAACCGCGCGCGGAAAATCACTGTTATTAATCTGTGTAGATTCCTTTTCAAAATTTGTCATGGCCAAACCCGTCCGCTCAGTGAACTCTCGTGAAACAATAAACGCGTTAAGAGAAATATTTAGTATGTTCGGTTATCCGCGGTGTGTAATATCAGATAGAGGTAAAGCCTTTACGAGTAGATATTTTAAACAATTCACTGGGGAGCACAAAATTAAACACATTTTAAACGCAGTAGCAACACCTCGTGCAAACGGCCAGGTGGAGCGAGTGAACCGAACACTTCTAGATGCTATGCGAACGAGTTCTGAAACTGAGGCAAAATGGGATGAGAAAATATGCGATATTATGTGGGGTATTAACAATACGATAAACGCGAGTACAGGTCAAACACCATTCAGACTTATGTTCTCTCATCACGGCGGCTTTATGCCAAATTTAGAGACAAGTAGTATTGATACAACGCTACAAGACCGGCGTAAATCAGCATCCGCGCAAATGGAAAGAACCGCGAATAAAATGAAAATTAATTTTGACAAAAGGCGCAAACAGGCTAGAATTTATAATAGGGGTGATCTTGTTTTGTGGCAAAAGGCGGCTACGGCCGGTGGGAAAGACGTGAATAAAAAGTTGACCAGTAAATTCGGCGGTCCGTATAGAATCAGTGCTAGACTAGAAAACGATCGATATAAAATTGAAACGATTAAAGGCATGCGAGGGTATAAGTCGTTTAAGGCAGTAGTCCCAGTTGATGCGCTGAGACCTTATAAAAGTACCACAGATCAGAGTCATTCTGAAGAATCGGACGAGGAACTAGACCGCGACGATCTAATAGATTTGCTAGAAAGTTAGGAATGTGATTAGTGAGGACACTAATTTATTTTTGTTACAGGGGGGCGAATGTTACGGCGATTCATTAGGCGTTCATTAAAAAGGGAAGTGTATAATTACCAATGATGTGTTGTGCAACTGTTTCGGGTGGTGTAATCAATTAATATCGGTGATTATGGAGAAAGGCGATTGGAATTATTATTTTTGGTATTCATTCTGTGTGTATCAGCCAAGGCGTTAGGGTGTATTTGGTTTTGCGGAAATAAACTGTTTAATGGTGAATTGTGTTTCATTTTTTAAATCTGTCCTGTGTAACAATTTATTTAAATACAAAAATATTTTCTTAAAGTTATAATGATAAAAAATATTAGTATACATATTTAAGGTAGAACTTTTCTTTACCCATTCATATGGACTCCCAATCTGAAGGCCATCTCTACCAGATTTTGAGGGACGGAATCTTGATAGCAAACATACAGTTCTCTTGGATGTGGAGCATGAAATAACCTCCTGAAAAAAAAATGACAAATAATTAATTTATTTACATATTATAAAACAGATTACATGTTGATGAGACAGCTGTGCTTTTATACTGTACATTTGTAGAAGGGATGTAAGCACAGCTGTCTTTAATGACTACATAGAATACCTAATCTGCTTAGAGATTATTTCTAACAAAAATAGAATTTATGTTAAAGGACTGTAAGGCTACTTTCCTATGCATACTAGGTAGACGAAAGATTCAGTGTATGGATAAAGCGGCTCAAAAATATTGGTCGATGTCAAACAGTATTATACTGCAGAAAGTAAGGTATATGCCGCTTTATCATAATTGCGATATTTATAGTTTTATTACTAGACCCGACAGAGTCAAAAATTTTGAGTATAGTGTATGTTATTGGTTACATCGTAAAATTATATCCACTGAATATAATTTTCATGTTTTTGAAATCCGGCTGCCAGCTTCACAAATCTCTACATTGCATTTTTATACATATAATCCATCTGATGGATTTCCCGGTAAGTAGCGATCGGTAGGATTCTTACGAGTGAATAGAGTTATATATATAACTGAACCATTTTGTCAATTTAAAATATATTTGAAGCACCACTTGCAATAGAAAATATGTATATCATAAGCTGTGGTTTTGAAAACGTCGACATATCTTTCTTATACATTTGCGCGGTAAATTAGCGCCAGTCTGAGGACTGTCAGACTGTCACTAGTTGTCGCTGTGTACTTTCATCACTTTCAGAGCTTTTAGTTAAGGGTGCGTTAACATATTGCGGGTCCCATACGCAAAACTGTATTTTTTGTCATCATTTTCCCTTTTCTTTGAAATGATATTTCTGTCAAACATATATAATTAAGATACATATTTTGTTGTTTGTAGAATGAAATAATTTTTAGTTTTTTTACGTTATTATTGACAATAATAAAAAAATTATTTCTCGAATTGAATGATAAAATCGAGCCAAATTTATCTCAAACCATAAAGTATGTCAAATATGTTACTAATACTAAATTTGAACTTTATTGCTGTAATAGATTTTGAGAAAATGGTGACAATATATTAGGTGAAATAATTTGCGTCAGTAGCAAAATTTTTAGTAAAATAGTTCACACTATTTTCTATAGGTGTCTATCCTCTTGTGTCGGTATTACAGAGAAAAGCGTGGCGAATTTAAAATGACACAAAATATAATACTTGTAATACAAGACTGATTTATATTGCAATATACGAAATACTTTTTATATTATTAATCTAAAAAATATATGTATTCTACATATAAACTAATATAATTGTAAAAATTATTATATTTATATTATTTCCGAGAAGTTTTTAAAGTCATGTGGGCGAAGAAATCGCAACAATTGTACAGAATCATAATTTTTCTTCATATACGAACAATAATTCATTAGAATGTTTAATTCTTGATCTTTAATTTTTAATTGGCAAAAAAAGTGAAATATTTTATTTTGTTATAAGTAATGAATGTGACTAAAAATATAAATTTGAAATTTCATTGGCATATGAGAGACCCGATTTGCCTATACCTGCCGCATCTATCCTTTTCTTAACTTTGTATTTTTGCGTGGGGATAGGATTATAAGTGTAATAAAGTAAAATGGTTTACTGGCCCTTTGTTCTTGCGTTTCTAAAAATTACAAAAAATTCACAATGCATTGGTTGTGCAAAACTATAGTCTGTTAATATCGACAAATGATTTTTAAATTGATATTGGTTTATTTATCCACTTAAAAGTTAAGGCTTCTTGATTTAACAGGTTTATATTATTGTTTGTAATATATAAAATATAAGCATTTTTAATGTTTCTTGTTCTTAAAAATTTTTAAAACTCTTTTGATTATAAGGCAATATATAATAATATGTATAAAATTATTAATTTAAAAATAATATATTTACATTTGCAAATAGAAATACTACTAAATAGCAAAAATCTTTCTTGCAAATATTTAGTTGACCCAGGGCGGCAATGGTACATTATAGAATTTTATGTACCTCAAGGACAGTGTAAGTAATTGTTTGATGTAAAAACATTTTTATTACAATTTTGCAGTTATTCCAGGTTCATTTTGACTTTTTTTTATGTTAATACAATTATTGTGGATTTTCTATATTTGTTTCCAATTATTTCAATTGTCACTACATCAATACAATTTTTATACATTACTCGTGTGTTAAATTCAATTGTTTTTATTTATTTTTCATATATAATATCATAAGTGGTAAATTTTTGCCGGAAAATTTTTCAGATTGTTACGAGAGCCGGTTGCCTAGCAATTTATTGAGTGACATTGACAAAAAAATTACGAGTTGTCAAACGAGTAATTTTTGATCAATGTCACGAAATAAATTGGCGATAGGCTCGAGTAAAGCAATCAGAAAATTTTTCCAGGTTAAAATTTAACCACGAATGGTATTCGGGTGACTATTTCCAAAATAATAATCAGGTAATTATTTATATAATTTTTTTCTTGACAAAAATCTTGTAAATATTTATTGTGTTTAGAGGTATTAGGTTTCAGTTTGCTATTTCAACGTTTTAAATAGATTCGTGTCCAAATCGACTCGTTTTTAATAAAAGCTGATAACACTGAAAATATACAGACTTTGACAGGTATGTAAACAATATGTTTCTAAAACGTCAAAAAATTTTCGCTTATCAAAACTCACTTACTTGTAAAAATACGACATCTTATTGGCTTAAAGGGTGCGAAAAAACTTTTTTGACGCTGTTTTGTCGAAATGAAATTTGGTAACTAGGTAGAATCCTGAATTTGGATTGGTTTATATATTTATGAGTGAAATAGTCATTAATATAGCTGGATAAAATAACACTACTTTGCTTGATTAACCTTCTCTCTATCTCTTCAAATACAGAAATTTTAACGAAGAATCATTTAATTGAATCACTTGTATTTTGTATGTTTATTTATGTGAGGAATAATATCTCTATTTATATTTATACTGAATTAAGAAATTGAAATCATGATATTCCGACTTTTAATTATTTTTGTAACTGCGCTGTAGAATGAAGAACGTTAGTTAATCACGATTCGCATTTGTTAGTTTTGTTGTTTTTTTCATCTTCTTTTTAAATTGTAAATAAGAAATTAATAATTTACAATAATTTCTATTCAGTAATTTTATTTTTATTATCATTTCTCATACTATATCATTTAATATTTAAGAATTCTGCATTAGGACGTGTTAATACACCTACTTTCAAAATTTATAAAGAAATTAATAATTTTTCCTTCAAAGTAGCTATTTTCTTTGAAGCTTAATAAATTGAAAATCTGGCCACCATCTGACCAAGACGGACTTTGGACGAAAGTTGTAAAAGTTAGCGGTCGGCTTATCTCGCTTAACAAAATTCGCTCTGTCGCCTTGCAGGTAGATAACGAAAAATGCCGTTATGTTAGTATGGATAAGAACCTTATTTCGCCATCTATTCGGCATATTTGTATATATACAGGAAAGTAGTTGTACGTTAAAGCGCTACTACATCATGGCGCTGTTTAGAAAACGCACCCTTAATATGTAATTTGTGTATTTCTTTTACTTACATCTGTTTCTTGAACTTTGACGTATACTTTATCAAGGTCAGTATAAAGATTACCTTCGTGTGCTTTGTATAAAGCTGTCTACTAATAATTTATCATAGACCTCATAAATATTATACAATTAAACATATATTTCATAGATTTTTATTTTCATCATTGTTATCAATGGCACACAGATATGGCTTGTCCCATAACCTATTTTCAATCCAAGTATTTTGTTCTTAGTTGAACTAAACATTTTATTTGATAAAAAAAACCATGTTATTTGCTTGAGAAATATGTAATCAGATTTTTAATGAACTTCAACTGTACTTTACGACATTCGACGAACCGATGCTATCCATTTTTGTTGCCTTTCCTGTTCCCAAGGATAATAAGGGAGGGAGTAAAATGAATCTTATTATCCCGGCTTTTAACAGGGTTTTCGTGCTCATATTTATAGTATGACTAGCGAATGTAAGTTGACATTTAAATTATTTAATAGATGTGGTTTCTTTTGAAAACATTTCCCTATATGTGATTTGAAAGGAAACTGACCCTTATGTATTCCGTTACAGAAGATTAGAATTGTACTCAGTACCAGGAGGCATTATAATGACCTTAGCAACAGGATTCAGGGATGTATGTAAAAAAATTAATACCGCAAATTCTAGTTCGTTCGTCTTAGGTGTCAGCAACCCTCGAGTCGGAATTACTGTTGGAGGAAATTAAAAATAATCCTATTTCATAGAATTGCCAAACTATATAGTTTAAATTGGAGTATCGATGATCGACTGGGCAAATGATGCAGGGAAAAAAAGAAGAAAAATTCTCGGAAATGCAGTCAAGATAATATTATCTTGACTGCATTTCCGATATTTTTTTGTCTTGCATAAATAGTTTAAAGATCAAAATATGTTGTTATAATCAACATAAACGAAAAATGTTTAAAATATTTCAAACGCACCCCTGTTTTGATATTCTGTTACCCTAGTCGGCCATTTATTTTCAGCCAGACATACACTATTATTCACGAAATATGACTATTCAAGGTCATTTATTCGAAGAAAGAATACACATCACTTTATAGCAGTAGCTTAGCAACATTTTGTATTAGAAAGAGAAAGATTATTTGACCTACGTCTGTTTAATTTATGTGGTGTGATAGATATACGTAAATAGTGGCATTACTTTCTAACACACTATAAATAATAATGACATATGTCGTAGAATTACAGATACCTAATTATCTACTGCACTGCCCTCTGTGTTAATATTTACCCAGTGGCGTTGACGTTTAAATCAAATTATTATTCCTTGGTTTATAAGTTAAGTCTATGTTTTTGTATTTTGCAAAAACATAAGTGAAGAACATAAATCTTTCAGAAAGGCATTATTTAGAAAGAAACATAATTTCAAATGAATTATTCTTATTTTTTCAGTTTAAATGTGTCCATAAATATTTCAGGTTGTACGCTTATGCATACAAAATACAATGAAGTTATCTGCAAGTAATATTATATCAGGCGGCTCACAAATGACCTTGAATAGTCATCTTTCGTGAATAAATGTATTTTTGTGCTTTCCTAGTCAAGTATTTAAATGGGTTCATGCAAAAATTTCATACCTGAATATTTCGTACACTTCTATTCTTCTCTGGGATTTCAAAAGAAACCACATCTAAACTATTATTCACGAAAGATGACTATTCAAGGTCATTCTTTCGAAGAAAGAATGCACATCACTTCACATAAGTGAAGAACATAAATCTTTCAGAAAGGCATTATTTAGAAAGAAACATAATTTTCAGATGAGTTACTCTTATTTTTTCAGTTAAAATGTGTCCATAAATATTTCATGTTGCACGCCTATGCACACGAAATGTAGTGAAGTTATCTGCAAGTAATATTATATCAGACGGCTCTCAAATGACCTTGAATAGTCATCTTTTGTGAATAATAGTTTATAATAGCTATTTGTGTATTAAGAGCGCAAAATGAGACATTGTCGATTGAGAGGTTGTTGACGCGCGACGCAGGAGCGCGGCATTCTCTCGAAATCGACAATGTCCATTTCCGCTCGAAACACACACAAGATTTTTTCTACAGTCCTCCACCATAAAAAAATAATAAAATGTACACTTTGTTACAGTAATAGTTTTGCAGTGAAGATAGGAGCGTATTCACTTCACATATGACTTCAAGATATTGTTTTGGCTTTCGTTTTTACAAAAATTAATGCCAATTTTTTAATGAATATTATAAGTTTTTGTTTAATATATTTGTTTCAAGTACATTAAACTAGTGCAGTGGAAAAGTGGATGTCCATTGGGAGCGTTCACGCCAAGCTTTTGCAGGTGACAGCACAACTGTTCACACAATTTATTTTATATTTAATTATTTTCCATTCTTCTTGAGCTATTGCTTCAATTTAATCTAAACATTTTATACTTTCGTTTTTGTAAATAAATACCCTTTTCTTACTTTCACAGCAATGCGGCATTTTGTTTGGTTATGTAATATACCGACAGAGCAGTTATGTGTCAGATTGACTTTTGAAGGTGGTAAATGTATAACTTCAGTGTCGTTAGTTCCTGACTAAACGTTTCTATAAAGAATGTAGACAAGTGACATTTCTCAACACTGTATAGTTAAAAATTTGGACAGCGAGCGTTTTTTCTACTTTGTCACGCATGAGCAGCAAAATGACATTTTGCGTTGACAAAAGAGAGCGCAAATGGCTACTTTGTCTATAGACTGTAGAAAAAATAATTTAAACGTCAACTTACATTCGCCAGTCATACCATACGCGTGTTTATGAACTGTCATTTAAACAACCCAGCGCTAGTGTTTAAAAAATCCGCGAGTGGCGCTACGATCAGTACTTGGTTAGTCTATTGGTACGTTCTATCGGTGTCAGAAATATTCCTACTAGAATAAGAATATTCTTATAGCAATAAAACGCTCAGTAGCAATAGTAGCAAATAACTGTCATGTAATAAATAATTAGGACAGAGCATGCTATGGTTAGTTAACAACTGAAATAACTTTGTGTTTCATTATGGATCTTCAAAATGTTATAATGCAAATGTTACAGAATGAAAATGAAGAAAAAATAAGAATTTTTAACAACGAAGATATGTTAACAGCCGAAATATTGATGCATATAATAAATATGTACGTAACAAAAACCATAATTTTTGATTTTTTGTTAATTCTTAGTTTTTAGGGTAACTAACGAGGCTTTAGTTAAAATTGTTGGTTATGCGGAAAATGTAGTACCATATTACTCATTTTCAACTTTTAAAAGTCACTTTAGAATGACCAGAACAAATTTTGAAATGATTTTAAATTTTATTTCTCCATGTCCCGAATTTATGAAAAGAAATGAAGATCTAGGAGGATGGGAACAAATATTCACAGAAAAAACATTATTATTGGTTCTTTGGATATTTGCTACACCGGAAAGTTACAGAAGTGTTGCAGATAGATTTAATGTATCAAAATCGCAAGTTTTCTATTGCATTCATAAAGTTGTAGCTGTAATTTTAACACATTTAGCTAAAAATATAATTCAATGGCCTAGTGAAGACGATCGTGAAGTAATTAGTCAGGCTTTTACAAAATATGGCTTACCAAATGTAATTGGATGTATAGACGGTTGTCACATCCCAATAAAAAGGCCTGAACAAAATTCTGTTGATTATTTTAATAGAAAAAAATTTTATTCTGTTGTGCTTCAAGGAATTTGTGGACCGAATATGATGTTTCTGAATTGTGATATTCGTTGGCCAGGCAGTGTACATGACGCGAGAGTTTTAAGAACTTCGGATTTTTATCAAATTGCTCAAGAATTAACAGAACCACAATATATTATAATTGGTGATGCTGCATATCCATCAAAAGAGTGGCTTCTTACGCCGTTTCGAAATAATGGCCACTTAACCGAAGAACAAACATACTTTAATACTTGCTTATCCAAAACGAGAGTGGTTATAGAAAATGCATTTGCACTTTTAAAAGGACGATTTAGAAGATTAAAATATTTAGAAATGACACATACTCAACATATTATGAACACTGTTATTGCTTGTTGTGTTTTACACAACATTTGTTTGATGGAGCCGGAAGATGTACAAGAATACATAAATGACGGAATTGATGAAAATATTGTTATACCCATGGTACCGGGACGTGATCAGGAAAATCCAAATGACAATAATGGCGAAATAGTTAGAAACCTGTATGTAAATTATTTGTGGAATAATAGAAGATAATTAATTTATATGAAACAAAAAATGCCATAATTATAATATAATTTATTTAAATTATTAACGAAATTGTATCTATAAATTAATTAAAGATTCTCTAAGAAATAAAGATGTTTATGTTTTTTTCTCTAACAATTTTTCAATTAATATTTTATTCTCTTTGTGATGTCTTTCCAATATTTCAATACGTTGTTTCTCTCTTTCTTCCATTTTTTCATCATATTTTTTTAAAAATTTTAGTAATTCAGATCTCGGAGTATTTCTAACTCGTTTAGGTTTTATACTTGAAGGTTCACTTTCCGATACACTTGCTTGGCTTACATCTGCACTCAAATTTTTATTTAGTTGCTTCTGGAATGTTGGTAATGAACGTTTTAAATTTTCAATTTTGCTAGGTTTAAATTTGTTTATTAGACAAGTTGTTGGATTTATGCTGGAACACCCAGCTCTTGCAACTACATTTGGTCTTTCACCAAAGTAGTTTGCCATAATATCAAAGAATTGCCATGTTTTGTGATCATTACCAGATGTATTATTATGGTCAACAATTTCTTTATATTTTGAAGTAAGAGTTTTCATTCGGTTTTCACATTGAACATTTGTATATGGATATCCAAATTCTTTGAGTGATTTTGAAATATCTGAATAAATTTCTTTTTTTTGTAACGTGGGTTTTTTAATTTCTCCTTATTTTCACTGCACAATCTTATGAATAAAAGCGTACTGTTAGTATCCCAATGATCTACAAAATATGTAAATAAATTATTATTATACTTCTTGCTTATAATAAATTCGTACTGGATTTTAGTGAATTTGATGCTTCTTGGGAAATTGTAACGGTACTTTGTTGCAGAGTATTATCACAATCACCCACATCGACAGTTTCCGTATTTTTATCAGCATCAGTAACAATAATTTGGTAATTTTCTGCATCTTCTGCTGCAATTTCATCCAATGTTTTATATTCACACTTATTTTCTAAAAAACCGTCACAAGATTAGAATACAATTATTATCCAAAAATATCTACATACCCCTAATATTAAATAATAATATTTTATTATTGTTGTCTACCATTTTAAAATGTAATAGCACAGGTAAAATGCAAAGGTATTTATTTTGTTAACCTATATAAACTTGACAGCAATACGCGCGCGACAGTCGGCTATTTGAATTTATCCCCACTCCATACGTCTTCCTACCAACGCTTCCAACTCTGAAGTTGGAATGATTAGTAGGAATATTCAGATTTTGTTGACGCAAAAGAACGACCATTCAGCTACTACGAGAAGTAGTAGGAAAATTTGTGACACCGATAGAACGTACCATATATTACATCCGACGTAGGATATGTTTCATTACAGCCGAAGTCGAGGGCTCATGTATCTATATTACCGATAGGCGAAGCCTCGAGGTGAGATACAGCGCGAGGCTGTGATGAAGCACCTACCGAGGTATGTGTACTATTTTATTCACAATCATCCTTTTTTTAAATTAATAATTTTCAAAATATATCAATGAGTTGTTACAACCTTTCATTTTATTAATATTTTTGACAGCTCTATTAAAATTTGTTTAGACTACTATATTATAGGAAATTATAACACTGTTGCTAGGCAACTCCTACATAAACATGTATACCTTGTTCCATTTAAGCCATTCAGTATTGCGGAGCATAGGGAATAGTTTTGACATCTCTGATTGGCTGAAATTGGAGACAAGAAACAAGTTTATCCAATGTAATTTCGGCTACTTCAGATTTGCGCTGCTAGCAGTGCCATCTACTGAATGGCTTAAATGGAACAGAGCATACAACCCATGGGGTGGAAGCATTGACCTGTATATAGAGGTCAATGGGTGGAAGTGAAATCTGTTATTTCCCACCCGAAAGATTGTCATTACAGTGTGATTACAGTTAGAAATGAAGTATTTCCCAACCTCTAAAAGATTAGGAATCGACATATTACTATAATGATTGTGAATAAAATTTATTTTGTGTATTTATTTATCTACATATACTCGTATATTATTTTTTATTAGTTTTAATATTATATAATTATAGACATAAAACCCCTCCATAATACATAAGTTATATTTAGTTTACAATGATACTTAGATGAAAAAGATGTAACTTGTATAAGGGCCAGATATTCGAACGGTATTTTAAGGGTCATTTTCTAGTCTATACCTAGCTTCTACCGAGACCCTTTACTTTTAGCACAATGAAAGACAACTACGTAAACATTCAGTGCGTACAGTAAAACCTACCTTGTAAGACATTTGGGACAATACTCAAAGAAAAATTTGCAGGGCTTACGGATACAATGCCTAACAGAATTAAAGCTAGTATTACGAATACAGGCGATGTAACCCTATATTAAATGGTGGAAAACTTGATAACATAAAATAATACAATACATATTTTTTGTCATTATTTTTTACTATGTAAAATTCTTTTCAGATTGAAAGTGAACTCTAACAAAGGTTTAGCACATTTAATATCTTCCAGATCTCTGTTTCTAATAATACTGTGTTTATGGGTTTCTCTGTTTTTGAAAATATAGTTTTTTTCTACAAATTCTTTTTGTATTGGTCCTTTTCAACCAACCCATACCCCATGTAAATTCTTCGCGTGACTTTCGTAAGTTATGTGAAGGAACAGCATTACCTTTTAGCCGCCGTCGTTTACAGGGAATATTTGAAATTATAAATAAAATATACTAGAAGTAATAAGCTAAAAGCACTATTTAACATACCCGGCAAAATAAAATATTCATTTACAAAATGCATAGAACATATTCTCATGTGTTTTGTAACTGTTTTCCAGTGCGAATTTGTTTTATACAAGCGAATATTTTATCCACAGTGCAAAAATGATTACGAAATGGAATGGACTTTCCTACAAACAATATGAAAAAATGTTAAAAACTCAAAACAAACCAGACAATACTATGGGTTCCCTTATATGAATACATCATCGGCTAGTTACAAATATCGCCGTCAGGCGGCTACAGGTTAATTTTCGTTGCGAATAATTTGAGTGTTCAAAATGTAAACCGCCCAAAATATTATTGGTTTGGGCTTGTATGAATGTGTTAATAATACCTACCCGATAACCCAATATGAAATTGTATTATTTTTCTTTCCATTGTCTTCTACAACACAGTCGAAAAGTATTCCATGTTCTTTGATTGCTATTAAGCTTTTGTTGACCACGTTTTTCGCCATATCTTGAGCCAGCATATTCTATAATATAAAAATAAAATTCAACAGAATAAAATTTGTTTTATAAAATATAATAAGAGCAAAGTCTATAAACAAAATTGCCATACAATAGAATATAAATAAAAATGGTAATAAATTTTTACAAAATATAATTTTCGTACTTTAAATCGAACGGTGTTTTGCAATAACCCATGGATAACTTGGCAAGCTCTTCGGAAATTCGTCAGTATTTGTTCCATCAAATAATTCTGAACTTTCAGAATAGGAGGGCAGAGTAATATGCCTTCTGTTTGATCAAAATAAACGTAGTTATATAAAACGTTATCTTCTCCCGCAGTTAGTTTTATAGGTGAAATGTCTGAGAGATGTTTGAAGTCATCTATGTTGCCACTCACCTGACTATGAGGCTAAAAAGAAAAAAAAATTTTAACGTTCGACTGGTATGTTATACAGGATGTTTTTCGGATACGCGGCATCCCGATTATTTTCTTTATTATTGGAAATAGAAGAAAATCATTCAAATAAAAGTTGTAATAGATGGAGGAAGCTATTCACCTATTGAAGAAAAAAAATTAAACAGTGGTTTGTCAAACTATAACATAAAGTTATATTTTTTTAAATAAATATATTCATAAGGTAGAGTATTTTTTCTGAATTCAACCATGTAATCATTTTATATTCTTACATTACAAAAATATTGAGAAAAATGCAATTGAAATTTAAATAAATTTTATTTTTATAGTTATTTTTCAGAAAACAAAACTGATATATATGTCAATGAGAGCTTTAGCACAATATTTCTCCCGATAGGCTCGCTACTGGGACTGGTCTAGTTACTTTAACCTTCAACAGACTTTGAAACGTCAAACGAGCGTCAAACATAACTATTAATTAAAATAAAAATTATAAAATTAGACTACGTATTTGTTAAAAACGTTTGTTTTATTGCACCTATTGTATATTATTCTACATTTTTTGCTTATATAATGTGCCACATATATCCATATGCTGCCATCTACGCTAAGCTTTGCGCTAAGGGCAGGCTAAGGGTCTCATTAGAATTATTTAGTGCATAACTGCTATTCTTGCTATTTACAAATTTATTAGCAAATATTAATGTTTCGTTTTAATTTAGATTCAATTATTTTCATGCATAGCCTACTGAAAAATAACTAAAAATAAAGTTTATTTATATATATCATCCCATTTAAAAAATTTAACTTTATATTATAGTTTGAGAACCACTGGTTAAAAAATCTTTCTTTAAAATGTAAATGTCCCCCTTCATCTACTACCTCTTTCATTTGAAATATTTTTTCTATTTCTAATAATAAGACAATAATCGAGGTGCCCCATATCCGAAAAACACCCTGTATAGCAAATAACATCCAAGGGCGTGTAAAGGAGTTGTTGCTATGGTAATGTTGTCAAGAAATGAATACTGAGATAAAGCCTAAAAAAGAAGCAAAGGCATTCATAGCCTACCTACTCCGTAAATTTTATTAAAACTTTCTGATCCGTAATCTGTAGAATATTAAAAAAATATATGTGGACATTAAACGCAACCACGGGAGTTTCTAATTCAATACATGGATTTTTATCGTAAATAATGGTTTAAATAGCGTTATAAATTTAGTTTATAATTTAGATTTTGGAAAGAAATAATTATCTTTTGTTTATTTATAATCATTTTGAAAATACGAACTTATACTGATAATGATAGTAAAGCAGATTGGCACACCTAGCAATGGGTAATAGACTCCGAAAGCGTGACGTCAAAATCGAGCGGGAATTACAAAACCTGAAATACGCTTGAAGTATGTACCAACGACCACAAATATAATAGGCAAAACGTGCCCTATACCTCACTATTGTTTGGACAGAAAGAGACAACTATATATATATATATATATATATATATATATATATATATATATATATATATATATATATATATTGGAAGTTGTGAAGTCGTACGGGCCTCGATTTCAAATTCTGTCAGAATTGGGTTTTCCCTGCTCCAGACCAGTAGAATTTAAAATCTATCTGGAGAAAGAATGGGGGTTTCCACCGTAATCAAACTAGTGAAAAATAACACTATTACACTAAAATATATCATTAAACATTTCTGAAAACACTAATTAAATGGTTAAATATGTTTCCCACTTTTTAAAAATGAATGAAAACAGTTTACTACGTTTGAAGCGCTGCCAGCCAATGACGTCATTTGCCGGATCGATTTTACAGTTTCTATGTTATCTGTCAATATATGTGTGTGATGGGAGTAGTTTACAATATTCGATTTTACCTACATACATCAAATACATTCAATATCTTACTATGTGATAATAGATGGCAGCACATTCAAATTGCAACATTATATTTAAAAAATAATGAAGTAGATATTATAAACTGGTTAAAAATGTGAATACAATACAATTATTATTTGCTGGATGTTATATTGGTAAAGCATTTTCTAAGGTATGCGTATTTTATAGATTATTGTATTTCGTGGATTATATATTTGTAAAGTATTTGGTAAATCTCCAGCAACGTATTCAAGGGATTACCAGAGGTTATGCCTTTGCCTATAGTTATTTACAAGTTGAAACACCCGTAAAAGAATATTTGTGGAAAAACCAGGGTACAAACATTCCACCCAGATGTTCGGTCGACGAGAAATTTGGTATTTTTAATTAGGATTCGTAACAAATTAAATTATAAATTATGTATGCTAGTATACTTGAAACTTATTCCTTTGAGAATTATCTATTTTGTGTGTAAAAATATTTTTCGTTGTCATGTAATTTATTATTATTAATATAAAATTATCTATGATTGGTAGTATTTGCAGAGTGATTTGTTTAAGCTATGAATAAACTAACAAATTCCCTTGCTTGTTAATCATACCAATATATGATGATTAGTTAATTAGGGTAATTAAAATTTTTAGTAAATACTACTGGTCATATGTTTAGTATTGTCAATTTTTTAATTAGATTAATTTCAAATGTCATTATTTTTTTCATTTGATGTTCAAAGTATAAAACTTTCTTTTGTATGATATGCTTTATCTCTCCATATAATTTGTAAGTCTTATTGTCTTGACGTCGTGCTCGAAAGATTCGAAGTTCAATTCTACTGGTCTGGAGCAGTAGAATTCGTAGTGGGGAAAACCCAATTCAGACAGAATTTGAAATCAGACAAAATTTTAAGTTACAAAATCGAGGCCCAGTTTTGTTTGTTCAAAGTTTTACAGTTTCATTATTCTCTATAAATCTGTCTCTTTCAAGTGAGTTTTGAAATAAAATGTGCGTAATTCTAAAAACTCTTATTAATTAAAAATACAATTAATTAATACTACCATGAGAAATTTACCTACGGGAATTTTGGACTGTATTCATAACCATATCCTGGACTAGAATCCATTAAATAATCATGGCATTCAATTGATCAATTTAATTTTAGACATTTATTTCAAAATCCGGATCCACCACAAAAATAAATTTATAAAAAACTACAAATAGAATAATAAGCATGTACACGAAAACAATAATGTTTAAAAATCAATAGAATAATATAAATAATTATATACAATTCTTTTTATTCTTTCCTAATACTAATAGCAAGTTGTTTCATACATTTTATAATTACTTTTCGTTAATAATAATTCAAATGTTTCAAATATAGTACAGTTCATGTTAATAGAACAAGCAGTGACATCTATCGAATACTCCGTGGGGAGACTTAACATATCTCTATCCTTAGTTGAGTTTTTGTCCAGCCGAACACAAAACAAATGCTTTGAAGTTATATTCAAGTTACGAGTATATCTATCTAGTGTATTTGTGATCGTTGGTATGGACGGTTTGTAAATGTGGCCGTGGTGATTAGTGAACAAACTACATTACCGCTCAATATCTTCTTGCAAATACACGAACATGTAAATTACATACATATCTACAGTATGTACATTAAATTAGTATATTAACGTAAAACATATTTTACTTAAAAATACAAATAACCAAACTTAAGTACACACCCATATGACAGCGATTTAAATTGCGCGGTAATATGGTTTATTCACCACGGACCACATTTACAAACCGTATACATCAAGGCTGCGTTCCAAAATCCTACTCTAGGGTATGAAATATACTCAAAAGCGTTCCAAAACTCATAGCCTTACTCTCAGAGTTTACTCTTAACCTGTTCCAAAAAAATTTGAGATTACTCCAAAGTGATCTTATCCTGCTAGCGAGGTAAATAATTTGACTTCTTGAAACAGAAAACATGATTTTGGTTGAAAATAAACGTAAGTACAGACATAGACATTAATGTTTGTTAAAATTAATGTAAAATTATTTTTTTCTACAGTCTACATACAAAGTAGCCATTTGCGCTCTCTTTTGTCAACGTAAAATGTCACTTTGCCGCTCATGCGCGACAATGTAGAAAAAAAGCTCGCTGTCCAAATTTCTATTGGGATTTTCAAGTATCAAGAGATGTCGCTGATAGCATTAAACAATGGTACACTTTTTGTTGACATTTGTAAGCGTAGCATTCCTGTCAATTGGGTTTCTTTAGTTTTCGTATTATTTTCTTATTTATTAGTATTTCTTATTTATAATTCAAGTATGTATAATAGAATTCTTGTAGTCATATAATTGTAATTTTATGTAAATGTCAAATGTGTACCACTGTTTGTAGTTCTAATATCCGCCGCTAGTTAGCGTTTTCTTAATTGAAAACCCCAATACAATGTTGAGAAATGTCAAGTCAATCTGACATATAACTGCTCTGTCGGTATATTACATAACCAAACAAAATGCCGCACTGCTGTGAAAATAAAATAGGGCATTTATTTACAATAACGAAAATATAAAATGCTTAGATTAGATTGAAGCAATAGCTGAAGTAGAATGAAAAATAACGATAAATTCAAATTAAATATAAAATAAATTGTGTGAACATTGTGCTGCCACCTGCAAAAGTATGGCCTGAACGTTCCCAACGGACATCCACTTTTCCACTGCACTAGTTTAATGTACTTGAAACAAATAAATTGTACAAAAACTTATAATATTCATCAAAATCATCAAAATTGGCATTAATTTTTTGTAAAAACGAAAGCCAAAACAATATCTTGAAGTCATATTTGAATACGTTCCTATCTTCACTGCAAAATTATTGAGTAGTACTGTAAGTACAAAGTGTACATTTTATTATTTTTTTGTTATGGTGGAGGACTGTAGAAAAAATGTTGTGTGTGTTTCGAGCGCAAATGGACATTGCCGATTTCAAGAGAATGCCGCGCTCCTGCGTCGCGTCCCATTTTGCGCTCTTAATACACAAATAGCTATTGTATGTATAGTATAACTTATAGGTTAGAACAATGCTTACATTGTTGTTTTTAATTTTATAATTATAATAACATACAAACAAAATTATTGAAAATGCCACTGAAAGTAGTTAAGAGAAAAAGAACGACGGCGACGATGAATTTTTTACTCCAACACAACTCCCATTTTTTCTAAAATACATTGCACTCTTAAATGACATCATACTCTAACTCCCACTCCAATACTCCGTATTTCAGATTTTTTTAATTCCCGCTCGATTTTACGTCTTCACTTTCGGAGTCATATAACGTGATGATATATTTATTTTAATAAATTGTATTCAATGTTACACGAAAAAATAAGAAACTTTTTAAATTTATCTGATTTATTATTTTCAGAGGAATCTTTATACTTTATAACACAAAAAAAGAAATATTCTTAGGGCCAGTTTAATGCAAGGATAAAAGTGCCAGATGCCTATTTCTTTCTAACTTCAGACTGTACTTTATAACGTAGTGCGTATGCGTTAGTTTGAATAGCTCTCATATTTTTATAGCGATAAATTTTAAAAATGAGTGCGCAACCGTAGAATTTGCTGCCATTTTGGTATTTGGCGGTTCTTGTGCATACAGTGATTGATTATGTTATTGTTATTCACTGTTATGGTTTATTCTTTGTTTCTTTTTGTTATCTTTGTGTTATTATTATTCCTTTTATTGTTATTTTCTTTTGTTTGTGACTATTGTCATTGTTTTTCCAACGATGCCAGCGCATTTTTGTGTTGTTGGGTGCAACAGTTTGTACTCGGACAATAAATAAAGTTGTTTGCTATCCCATCAAGCACCGATTATTGAGGTAAGATTTAAAACCTAATCATATTTGAACATAAGTAACAAGCGACAATTTGTATAGGTCGATTAGATGTGAAAAACAAGAGAGACGTAAATTGTAAACATAATAACGCAAAGCAATAATTTAAAAAAAAATCAGAGTTCGAAAAAAGTATTCCCCTAATTTTTTTGAGCAGTATATAATTGGTTGTCCGTTTTTTCACCCGCACCATTATCGTAAGAGACACAAAGTCGGTTATGTAAGGGCAAAGGTGCCATATGGATCTAATGCACAGTAATTGCCCTGTGACGTAGTCACTAGATATAATAAAGTACCGCATATATATATATATATATATATATATATATATATATATATATATATATATATATATATATATATATATATATATATATATATATATATATATATAGGCTGTAAATGAAATAAGTGCATTAAATTTAACCAGTAATGTAACTCGGCGAGAGCAACAATATTTCTTAATAACTTTTTTCTAAAGGTGGCTTTAGACGATCAAATAAATTGAATTGAATTGAACTTTTTATTTGTCAAATGTTTACAACATAATTTTTGATCAAATGGTTTCATTTTACACGTTGAAATTATATGAACATTTTTTGCTTACAAGTAGGCATACCATAGTAAGAGAATGAAAATGTAGATTGGTAGCACTGATCTTTTTAAATACATATACATAATTTCATGTTTATTTAGGCTTGAAATTTGACATATTTGATTTGTGCATTTGACGTGCAAAGATGGAACTTGTCAAAAAAACTTTATGCCAACATTACAAAATACAGCGCATGTAATCTGGGATAATATAATCCCCAGAAGTAACTAAAATTTGAAATAAATGACCTTGATATTTAGAACATGCTCTAAGTTGGATTTTTTGATCAAATGGTTTGAACATCGAACGTGTAAAGTTTCGGAATCGTATTGAACAATACGAAGTTGAAAAAATTGATGTGAATATTTGATCGTCTAAAGCCACCTTAAGTCTTTTAGATTTTGAGTTAAAATTCTTTAAAGATTTGCTGCATATTTCGGCGCGCGCCCATGGAGAACAAATGGCTGCTTCCGTATTCAAGTGGGATACAAACAGCTCAAAACTTTGTCGGTTATCGGTTACACTTGCAGTCACAGTAATTAATAAACGAATCAACGGAAATGACATTTATTATTAATTAATTCGTAATTATACAATTTTTAAAATGAAGAAATTTAAATTTTGGATAACAAAATTATAAAGTTGTGTATTAAACCAGGCTTTAATCACCTGTGAATAGAGGATGACAAGGAGGTACGAGGGGAGGAAGAGCAAAAGCATAGTTATTAGGTTATGAGATGATTATTTATCGTCGACAAATCATAATAGTTCAAATACGTTATTCAAAAAATGTAAGTACAAACTTTTGTCCATTTAAACGAGGTATATGAGTACCAATAATTAGTCGTCCATTTATTGTTCCCGCTCAAATATGTTTTAATGAAAATTTTTACAGCATTTTCGTCTGTCGAGATGTGTATGTGCATAATAAATACACATTCCCAAGTAAATTCAGTCTTATTAATGAACATTATGAGCCATTCCCAAAATTGAAGTCTGTTATGTGCTGAAAACATTGAACTTTTTGCACATGGTGTGGATACAACTGCTGTTTTTTTTTTAATTGTCATATGTGACACTCCGTATTGTGATAAAGATGTACAGGAATAATAAAAGTGCGAATATTAGGAACAGTATGATTTGGAAACGCTCCGTCTAAATGCGTTGGCAACTTTATAACATTGTCTTTATATCAACCACAAATTAAAATGTAGTAAATAAATAAATACAGTGGACCCCCGGTAATCCGACAAACGTTTTGCAGGGCAGTGTCGGACTATCGAATTTGTCGGATTATAGAGTACTGCCTAAGACCCACTATAGTCCGGAATTTTTTACAAACGAGTACCTTGTAATCCAACAAATTACAGATCCAGTGATAAGATTCTATATGTTATACTCTGAAGTACAAATCATACTTCATTATGTATGTCAAATTTAGTAAATTAAACAACACAATAGAGAGCTTACGTTATATTATGAAATGAACGTCATTAATGCTATAGAACTTACAAACAGTAATAACTTTACATTAGGAAATATGTAATTGTGTACAAACAAATGTACATACTAAAATAATCAAAAATTATGAATAAAAATCATACTATGAATCAATCATCATTATACTATGAAGCATGAAAATATTCATCATTTTTTTTTTTGTTTAACATTGTTGAAACGCGAAACCAAAGCTTTGTCCTTCAGTCTTCTCAAAAGTAAGAGTTCGTTGTAGGATGTACCATTCTCTGACATGTAGTCAAATTCAAACTAAGAAATCAGAATCAAAACAATACCTACGCGTCGAGCACATTAGTGGTGGGGTCATGTCGGATTACAGGGGGTGCCGGATTAGACAGGGGCCGGATTACCGGGGGTCCACTGTATATCATCATGGCTTATTACCCATTGCTGGGTGTGCCAATCTGCTTTGTACACGCAGATATCGGTGATGATGAAATATTTGTAGCGAGCGGGCGCTTACCAGGCATCAACTCACGGGCACTCACTGCTGGCGTGGAGAGTGCACCACAGGGGTCGACTTTGTGCCATTTAAAATTGGAAATATTTCGCGTCGGTCAGAATCGAACCCGGTTCCCCAGATTCGCGACCTGACACTCAGGCACGCGGCTACGAGACCCCATAAAAATGTAGTAAAGATACGAATAAATAAATAAACCATAGGTAAGTAATTACAATGTCTGTGTACTCGCTATTTGTAAACGTAAGCATTTTGACAGAATTTTACCTTATAAACAAGTTTATTACTAATATCAAAATTTAATTGCAACAACTGACAGGACTGTCAATTGCTAAAACATAATTTTTCAGAGCTATTGCTACTGCATTCAAATATTAGAAAAATACTTGGAACGACTCGTCAATTTACGGGGTTGTAAAAATGCTAAAAAAATATGCTATTTCGAGAAAAAATTATTAAGAAATATTGTTGCCCTCGACGAGTTATATTACTGGTTAAATTTAATGTACTTATTTCATTTACACCCTGTATAATTGGTTGTCCGTTTTTTCACGCGCACTGATGGTTGTAATAATTATTTCTACAGAAATAACCTTACAATTTAATTCGTTTTAAAACTCGACCCATACTTATTATTACCTATTTCTTTTAAATTAATTTTAAATAACGTCTTCAGTTTTTTATTATAATAATATAAATTATCCAATTTGGTTTTATTATTAGGCCAGGAATTATTTTAAGATAAGCGGCTGATAAATATTTGTATATTGAATTTGGCGCTTCAATTTGGAATCAAAATGGATGCAATTGCGGTACTTTATATGATCTTTGCCGCCAACGCAAAATGACAGTCTCACACCAAACCATGATTGCTTGCAGACTAAGGGTTACGTGTGTGTTCGTGATATATTGTCGGATAGGAATGTATACCGGGTGTCTACTTTTTTTATGGACCATACGAAATACAATAGCAAAATTTTCATATGGCTGTAAATTCTGCCCTACTAATTTTAGAACGAAAGTGTAAATACAAACAATCTTCAGAATTAAATACTGCATCAAATGACCCTAAATTTATTCATATAATAGGTTCGTGTCGTGAGATAAACGTAAAATAAAATATTCGTCTTTAAGCTTTTTACAGAGTGCCATGCAAGACAAAACATACAATTCAAAGAGTCGTATTGTTTAACTTTGATAGGTAAAAGTTTATTGATTTTTACCTTCCGTCACCTTTAGGTAAGGAAGGTATTGTCTTTGGTCAAAAAATTCGATGATGAGTTTTTAATCAATAAGCACGTTTTAGGGTCCCTAGAATACGAATTTACTATTTTTACGATGATGTCTGTATGTGTGTGTGTGTGCGTGTGTGTGGATGTGTGTGTGTGGATGTGTGGATGTGTGTGTGTGTGTGTGTGTGTGTGTGTGTGTGTGTGTGTGTGTGTAACAAATTTTCGTCTGCGATAACTTTAATACTACAGTTACAAAAATTATAATTTTTTCGTATACTTCTTCGTTACATCCATATGAAGAGCTGATTAGATTTTGGTTACAATTGGTCAACCGGAAGTACCATCATTTGAAGATTTTAACAGTTTTTCTTGAAAAAACTATGTTAAATATAATTTTTTCACATTTGATGTTATAAATATTAAAGAATATTTTATTCTCTATACGATTTGACTGCATTTTATACTTAATATTAAATGGATACAGAGTTAAAAAATCTGATGTGGCCAGCACATTACCTTCCGTCAGTTCTATGTATTTTGTATAAATGTCATACAGAAAGTTCCTTACAAAATATTATATTTCTTGTACATTACCTTAAGGCAGTTGTATGTATTTTATACAAATTCCATACAGATAGCAAAAGATCCTATATTTCCAGTAAAATTATAACACATACATACTGTCAACTGCACTTGACACTGACACCTTTCAATCAGAATTTTCTTAATACATCAGCTGTTTCCAGAGTTATAGCATAGCTAGCTAATATATGATATTTTATTTCTTTATAATTTTTTGACTCTATATCCATTTAATATGAAATATAAAATGCATTCAAATCGCATAGAGAATAAAATATTCTTTAATATTTATAATAACATCAAATGTGAAAAAATGATATTTAACATCGTTTTTTCAAGAAAAACTGTTAAAATCTTCAAATGAGGGTACTTCTGGTTGACCAATTCTAACCAAAATCTAATCAGCTCTTCACATGGATGTAACGAAGACGAATACGAAAGAATTATAATTTTTTGAATTGTAGTATGGAAGTTATCGTAGACGAAAATTTTGTTACACACACACACACAGACACACATACACACACACGCACACACATACAGACATCATCGTAAAAATAGTAAAATCGTGTTCTAAGGACCCTAAAACGTGCTTATTTATCAAAAACTCACCACCGAATTTTTGACCAAAGACAATAAACTATTATTCACGAAAGATGACTATTCAAGGTCATTTGTGAGCCGTCTGATATAATATTACTTGCAGATAACTTCATTGCATTTCATATGCATAGGCGTGCAACCTGAAATATTTATGGAAATATTTTAACTGAAAAAATAAGAGTAATTTATTTGAAAATTATTTTTCTTTCTAAATAATGCCTTTCTGAAAGATTTATGTTCTTCACTTATGTTTTTACAAAATACAAAAACAAAGACTTAACTTATAAACCAAGGAATAATAATTTGATTTAAACGTCAACGCCACTGGGTAAATGTTAGCACAGAGGGCAGTGTAGTAGATAATTAGATATCTGTAAATCTGCGACATATGTCATTATTATTTATAGTGTGTTAGAAAGTAATGCCACTATTTACGTATATCTGTCACACCACATAAATTAAATAGACATAGGTCAAATAATCTTTCTCTTTCTAATACAAAATGTTGCTAAGCTACTGCAATAAATTGATGTGTATTCTTTCTTCGAACAAATGACCTTGAATAGTCATCTTTCGTGAATAATAGTGTACCTTCCTTACCTAAAGGTGACGGAAGGTAAAAATTATAAAGAAATTAAATTTCATAAAGTAGCCATAGCTATGGAAACAGTTACTATACCTTGTTCCATTTAAGCCATTCAGTATTGCGGAGCATGGGAAATAGTTTTGACCTTTCTAATTGGCTGAAATTGGAGACAAGAGACAAGTTTACCCAATGTAATTTCGGCTACTTCAAGTTTGCGCTGTTACCAGCTCCATCTACTGAACGGCTTAAATGGAACAGAGTATATATTAAGAAAATTCTGATTGAAAGATGTCAGTGTCAAGTGAAATTGACATAGTGTCTTATAATTTTACTGGAAATATAGGATCTTTTGCTTTCTGTATGGAATTTGTATAAAATACATGCAACTGCCGGAAGGTAATGTACAAGAAATAGAATATTTAATTTAACAAGGAACTTTCCGTATGAAATTTGTAGAAAATACATAGAATTGACGGAAGGTAATGTGCTGGCCACATCAGATTTTTAATTGTTAATATTGGTAAACGTATCCATACTTAAATTAATGAATTCCATAATTATTAAAACTTTATGATAGATGTCATATGCCAAACTCAAGCAATACAATAGGGATGTCGATTTAAAAAATTTAATCGATTTTTTAATAATCGATTATTTTTTTACCCTGAATCGATTCACCGATTAAATCGGTAAATATAAATCGATTTGTTTCCGCGAATATAAATATATGTGTAAAAGATAATAAATAAAAACTCATAATTAGAATAAGTCTTTAATAATTGTTAGTTCTAGAGGGTAGAATTTAAAATACAAATGTTTCATGTTCGTTATAGCTGTAATATGTTTATACATCTATCAACATACGATTTAGAGTACAGTCACAGAGAGGTTATGTATACTATAAACATCAGAAATTGATCACAAATATCGCCGGAGGCCTCCAAAAGTCCAAAAACAAACAACAACACTAACTACGCGACAACGACGACTACGTATGCCTTGGCGCGGCGTAGCGGCAACGGGAAATTTAAATGGATAAGAAAACTTAATTGTAAAAAAAATCGAGAATATAAAATCGATTCACAGTTTATTTTTAATTGGAAAATCGATTTTTTTAAATCGATTATAAATTTAAAATAGTCGATTATTTAAAAAATCGATTATTTTTCGACATCCCTACAATACAACTGTTTAAAATTTTGTGCTATTTTCATGGCAACGACCAAATATAACTAGACAAATTTTCATTTGGTTTTTTTTAATTTCGGCTGGCCAGACAGAGAATCTAGAGATAGAGATATGTCTTGTCTAGTCCGAGTATTACTCACTAGAAGTCACCACTGAGGTCACGTAGAGTATTAGTGTGTAGTTTGAACGTTGCTCACTAGAGGCGCAAATGTTCTGAGTTAAAATTTCTTGGTTAACATTTAAGGTTAACATTAAATAATTTATAAGGTTTAATATTAAAGAAAAATCAGCATGTCACTCACAAAACCACTACAACTACATAACAAAGACAAAACGCACATGCTTCTACGTGGCCTCTAGTCAGCAACGTTCAAACTAAACACTAGACTGACACTCTACGTGGCCTCTAGTGAGAAATACTCGAACTAGACAAGACATATCTCTATCTCTAGATTCTCTGTCTGGCCAGCCGAAATCAAAACATTCATCGAGGAAGGATAGGGAATGTTTTGTCTAGTTATATTCGATCGTTGGTTCATGGCACTTTGTAAATAGCTAAAAATTATTACTTTCATTTTGCCTGTCTTTCGCAAACGAAACGCATGTAAACAATAATTTTGGACTTGTTAGACGCAGTTTTTAATTCTGAACATTCTTTTGTATTTACTTTTGTTCTAAAATTAATAGCGCAGAATTTACGCTAATATGAAAATTTTACCACTGTATTTCCTATGGTCCACAAAAAAGTAGATACCCGGTATATGTATTTGATGTTAAAGCAAAACTTTTCTTGTATTTGTTATAGGGAATTATAATTCAACTTCTGACCATTTCAGACATATCCAATAACGCCTGCAAGTTATACTTGTCAAATAAGTATGAACTGGATATATCTACACTGTTGCCAATTTATATGGGCAATGTTGAAAATGCTAAGTTATGAAGAAGCGGCAACACCGTGGGGCAAGGGACAGAGTGCGGAAAGGGGAAAAAATTGAGAATCAGTTCATACTCATTTGACGGCGAGTTATAGAGTACGTTCGGTATTAGGATCCGAGCGCTTGGAGCTCGCTCGATTGGCTCAGCCACGTTTGTTAAATAGATCTGGTGCGATCCGAGTTCGTACTCCGCGTTCGGTAAATGTCTCAGCGCACAGTCAGAACGCGCTCTATTAGCTAGATCGTTCATTGTCGAGCGCTTCGAAGCTTGTAGTGATTTGAAGTTTATTTAAGTGGGAATAAAATTGAGGTTAGGTTAGGTGGGAATAAAATTGAGGTTAGAAAAATATTGCCTTTTTTAAAATGTTAACTTATTTAAAACAAAAACAATAATGACTGAAGAAACAACAATATATCAATGCCGAAATATGCAGAATATACACACCGGGAAAATAATAGAAAATTTAGTTTAATTAAAAATTAATAATTATTTCTTAAAAATAATTTGTAAAATAATGGGAATTAGAATGTTTTTGGGTTTGTACTTACTCTATAAGCTTCCCAGTCGGAATCTGAATCATCACTCAAACTAACCCGCTCCCTCGTTGCTCGTCTGCCTAGAACCGGCTCATCGCTCAATTCACTAGCATTCTGACTCGTAGAGTCCTCCGATGCATCTTCATTAGAGAAAATACTTCCACTTCCGCTCAGATTTTTCCTTTCTGGTCCTCTGTGCTTGAGAATTGAAGTCACCTCTGGTTTTTTCGGAGATGGTGGCTTCACAACTTGCTGAGGATTGGATTTCATAAACGGAAAGAAGTCAATCTTTTTTGACGACTTTAATGACTCTGGATCGGGAATAGATACTTGGCGAACGTTTGAAGCAAGCCAACGGGAAGCAAGGGAAGAAATTCCTAAGTTTTGAATATGGTGTAAAGTATCTTGAGCTTCTTCGACATAAAATACGTCGGGAGGTTGGATGTCTTCGGCTGGGACGGTGCAACCGCCAGACTCCATAAGAACCATCAACAAATCCTTGAAAAAATATATATTTTTTTAGAATTGCTATGAAGTATGAAGTACATATTTTATTCGTTTTCATATATGAAATAAGTATACCATTTAACTGAAACATATCTAAATACAATGTTATTGCTTTCTTAAATATGGATAAAAGATGTGATGTATTAAATCAACATTTTTTTTCTATTAATAATTTCGGTCATAATAACTGATTTCTAAATCATTAAAAGTGAAACTTTATTAATTTCAAACCATAATTACAAATTATGTGAACAAGTGACATTGATAATTAAAATAGACGAATAAAATAATTATTTGTTTAACTCGGCAGTAAAATACCAGATTTACAGCAGAGGTTGCCGTTTTATTGCCGAGGCAATTAATGCGTCCGAAGCTGTAAATCTGTGTTTGGTTCCGTGTTGAACACATTATTCTTTTGCCAATTTTAGAATTAATATTAATTTAGTGATTATTTTTAATACCTATTTTTAAAGTTATCGCCATCAAATTATGTTGCTATGCGTATGTTGATCGGTTGCTGTGCGTTGTTGAGCAGTTACTATGTAATAGGCAGTAAAATATTTTTTTTTCAAACGTCGTAGAAATGGCATTTTTTGTGACTTGTTTCACAAGGTAGAATTTTATTTCTATGTCGCTGGAAATTTCTACGCCGCCGGAGTAGAAATAGCTTATTTCTACGCCGCCGGAGTAGAAATAGCTAATTTCTACGCCGGCAGCGTAGAAATAAGATAAATAAATATCCATAGCAACTACATAGAATTAGCGAATAAAAAGAAAAGTAGTGCATTTGAAAAAAAAATTTAATGTGTCATTCAGAATAAAAGTGTCTTTGTGTGCCTCGCATGCAATTGTCCGACTCGCTTCTCTCGTCGTGCAAACTTCCATGCTCGCCACACAAAGTATCACTTTTACTCCTAATAACACAATATACTATTAGTAACATGTTACCTGTCAATAAATTGCACATTTATGCTCGTACCACGAGCACGGTTTTAACTAAAACACTGTTTTAAGAAATGTTAAATTTCATTATTTAATATTAATAATAAATAATCTAAAATTTATCAAAATATGATTTTAAAGCAGAAGATGGTTTGTATTCAAACATTTTTTTAAATCGTTCTTTAAACATAACGGCGAAATTAAATATTGACATTTGAACTTGACATTTCTTAAAACAACGTTTTAATTAAAACCGTGCTCGTGGTACGAGCCTTAATGTCTATCGGCAAAAAATAGTAATTTACATAAGAGTTAGGAAGATGGTACATTACTGACGAGTCATGTGTCATGTATTAAATATTTTCTGGAACCTTTGATTATAATGGACCTTGTACATCAAAAGAGAGAGAAAGACAAAAATGACATATACGTAGTGCGCAGTAGGCTGTTTGCGCTTTGAGGAGTTACATTTTAAATAAAATTACAAATGGCGGAAAGTAAAAACTCTGGCAAAAACTTAACTTTCTTAAATAAATTCATACAAAGCATTTGTGATGAATATTTTAAAACAAGAGGAACAGGAGATGGAATCAGAAAAAGTGGTTTTTTGTTCCACAAGATGCGAAATAAACACCACATAAAGTAATAGATAATTGCATAGTTGCCAGTTTGATATTAGGAAAGTAAGAAACAAGAATAAAATTGTTGTTTTTTCTTTTAAATATATTTTTTTCATTATTAATTATTTCTTTATAGTTAAAGACAAAATTATTTAAGTTTTTGTGTTGTTTAAATATTTTTTTATCGAAAATAAATGCTTATTCTTTTAATCATTTTACTTGACATGGTGCCTCCTCATCTCTAATTCGCAAGAATTTCACTACGTGGCGCATTGAAAAATGACGTCAGGGTGCAATAAATTTTTATTACCTAAAAGGTCCATAGAAAATTATAGAGTAAGATCCCAGGGCCCCCAGACGTAACTTATTTTCTGAAAGATGAAATGTGGGAATAGAGTAGTATTCCTATGTACATTGAACGCACGCATACCTACTAAGTTGGGTAGACGGACAATTTACAGGTACCAGGTGCGAAATGTAAGCAAAAATTGGACTTACTTCACTTAAATTCAGAAAGCTGATTTTTATGTATGGCTTATAGAATATTAGTACAAAATAATATTCAACACTCCCAGACACTTCCGGTCGGCCTTAACTTCCGACAGACGCTTTAAAGCTCACACAAAAATACATGAACTTTACTTATTTTCTGATGCTTGATTTTTATATATGTTACTTAGGGGACTATTTCAAACCTATATGTACACAGCCAGACAAATGCTAAGGGCCAAACATCCCCCAGACACAAAAAATATTCTGCTGAGTATGAGCGCGGGGGACTATACACGCGTTTCAGAGCGAGCGAGATAGCCATGTACAGTCTGCTCTACTCTACTGTGTGTTTGCACTGTAGCATCCTAAGTGGCACATAAAATATTTTGTGGTATTTTAGTCTACAATTTTTAATTTTTGACTTATTGTTCAATAAATTTTATCGAAAAGTCAACATTACAGTATTATATTGAGTTTGTAAGAGCTTAGATGTTAATTTAGGATATAAATATAGTTTAAAAGTAATTTTTTTCATTAAATAAAAATTTATTGGAAATTCATTTATAAAAAAATCAAAAAAATATTTACTGAGAAGTTATTTATTACAAAACAGAAATAAGTATAAACTTTCTATTGACATGTTAATTATTTATTAATAAATAACTTCTTATTTTGAATAATTAAATTTTTTTATTTCTTTATCAAATGCTTTAAATATTTTATTTTCTAAATTATATGGTGCAAAATTTCCTATTATTTCTTCTGAATTTATGTCTTTTTCTTTAAATAACTCCATATAATATCTATGAAGATATGTTAGAAAGAAACAAAGTCCTTTTTCGATGACATTTTCTTGCATAAAAGCACACATTTCGTCAAAAGCAGCTTGATGATGTCGACGAACATTCTTATTTGAAGAAAAAGACGTAAATTCAGAAGAAATAATAGGAAATTTTGCACCATATAATTTAGAAAATAAAACATTTAAAGCATTTGGTAAAAAAATAATTTTTTTAATTATTCAAAATAAGAAGTTATTTATTAATAAATAATTAACATGTCAATAGAAAGTTTATACTTAATTCTGTTTTGTAATAAATAACTTCTCAGTAAATATGCTTTTGATTTTTTTAAAAATAAATTTCCAATAAATTTTTATTTAATGAAATAATTACTTTTAAACTATATTTATATCCTAAATTAACATCTATGCTCTTACAAACTCAATATAATACTGTATCCCAAGCGACACAAAAAAATGTTGACTTTTCGATAAAATTTATTGAACAATAAGTCAAAAATTAAAAATTGTAGACTAAAATACCACAAAATATTTTATGTGCCACTTAGGATGCTACAGTGCAAACACACAGTAGAGTAGAGCAGACTGCAAGTTTAAGGCGGGGTTTCAATAATGCAGGTTGCATAAGCAAAAAAATCGATTTTCTTTTAAGTGCTTTTATAGTTTTTAATTGAAAAATGCATACCAAAACAAAAAAAATGTATATATGAATTTATTCTTTACTTCCTAATTAATATTAGTTGAAAATATATTTAATATTTATTAATAAAATCACTCGTAAGTCATGTAAATAATAAAATTATTAAACCAAAATACAATTAGGAAGTAATTTTCTTCATATTGTTACCAGATATACATAAATGTTAATAAAAAATTGCGTAGATTTTGTACTGCACTTAAAAGAAAATGTTGCCCAAATAGGAACATTTCAATAGCAGCGCGCTCGAAAACAGTTCACGCTATTTCTCATAGATGTCAGAACTATAGGCGGCATCACTGTCGGTAATGCAGTCCAAATCATTCAAGTATTTGTAAGATTAAAATTTATACCTGCTTTTGACGTTTTTCCCGTCATAAATTTTACTCCTATTATAATCTACAACCCTTCGAAGTACAATGCAAATCTGTATAAATTTTTATTAAACAGGCATTTGAAATACATTTATAATTTCTATATTTTAAAACGGAATCACAAATTAATTAAAAAACAAAAAAATAGTGTTTGTTATTGTATGAATAACTACTACAATAATATATAGATAGGTACTACAATAACAATAAACAGCAATCTAGCTCTCCCTTCCTATTTGTGCTACAAATTGTAGTTAGCGTTTTTACAATAATTGTTATAAAAACACGTCAATTTATTTTCTGTGTATACGATTAGTTCTCGAAATTATAATGATGGTCTATATAAAAATAAAATTTAATAATATATTCGTAGTGAATTTTATAAATAAGAGAAAAAAACTATTTTGCTTGAAATTTAAACATTAAAAGTTGAATACTTGAAAAATCTTCAGAAAAATATGCAGTTGTTGACTGTTTGTTACCGGCTATGATAGCCCAGTCATAAAATCCCAAACCCAGGGTGTCTTTACCTGGTCACTTCATTTGAATTCATCCATCCATCTCAGAAATGAACCTCTTATAGTACAGAACAGAACCGACGTACAGCCCTCTCTTGGTCAATTTTCTTAATAAAAGTGAAATAGTTCATAGCCTGGCCGATATGACTTCATGTCGCTGTTTTTGAAACCCGCCCTTAAGAGAGGGAAATCAGTTTACATGGCTATCTCGCTCGCTCTGAAACGCGTGTATAGTCTCCCGCGCTCATACTCAGCAGAATATTTTTTGTGTCTGGGGGATGTTTGGCCCTTAGCATTTGTCTGGCTGTGTACATATAGGTTTGAAATAGTCCCCTAAGTAACATATATAAAAATCAAGCATCAGAAAATAAGTAAAGTTCATGTATTTTTGTGTGAGCTTTAAAGCGTCTGTCGGAAGTTAAGGCCGACCGGAAGTGTCTGGCAGTGTTGAATATTATTTTGTACTAATATTCTATAAGGCATACATAAAAATCAGCTTTCAGAATTTAAGTGAAGTAAGTCCAATTTTTGCTTATCTTTCGCACCTGGTACCTGTAAATTGTCCGTCTACCCAACTTAGCAGGTATGCGTGCGTTCAATGTACATAGGAATACTACTCTATTCCACACATTTCATCTTTCAAAAAATAAGTTACGTCTGGGGGCTCTGGGATCTTGGACTATTAATTTATTGACATCTTGCCCACCACTCTGGCGGTAAATCTATTATAGTTATAAAAATAAACGGTAGGGTACATTTACAGTTTTACACATTACATTAATGTATAACAGGTTGCATCAGTCTTGGCGCACGAATTCTCAAAATATTCACATTGTTCCCTCATAGATGAATAAAATTGTTGTGTACAAAAAACTCTCAGTACTACTAGGTATAATTGAACTTGAAAACACAAATGAAATGCATTAATTACAACAATAATAATATTTGTTGGTGACAAAGAATTATATAGTTTATAAAATGAAATACAACATTGTTAGAGTTATAATAATAAAATAGAAGTATAACAGTGAAAGACGTTACGGATAATTTATATTAAATGTTCTACATTTTTCTTCTTTTAAATTTAATTCCAGTATAAATAACTTAAGACGAAATGTAGAATTTACCACAAGCATCAAATCTTAAATTAGTCAATTATGGATACTGTGTTTCCTAGAATTTTTATTATTTTCTATTTATAAATTGTATATTTTTAATATATTTATCTGTTAGAAAATTTAACATTGCTACAGATACCTATAAGTTTAGAAACTGGTACATATACTACTGAACAGTCAGGCAATTTATCTAACAGTTACCCTTACTTTACTCTTCACTTTTCTTTTAACTAAGGCAAGAACAGATTTTTTTAAACCATTTTATAAAACCGGATAACTTATATTTTAACTCCAAAAAGATGATTATTAACCGAAACCGATATTTTTAATGAATAAAATACCGGAAACTATTAATCAAAATAAATTAAAACCCGTTTTTCTTTTAAATACAAAAAAAGTTAACCTTTAATTAACAAACCGGCCCTAAATGATTTATTTATTATTATCGTCGTCGTCAAATAAATATGGACTGATGCTCAATTTCTCTTCTCCGTACCCCGTCCCTTTCCCTCCGGTGTTGCCGCTTCTTCATAACACAGTATTAAATTCATATTTATATTTATTTGACGGCAAACAAAATTTTGTGTCAAATAATCAACCTGAGTTTTCCCTATGTCCAACAAAACAGCGGTGGTTAAAAAACAGTGTAGATGATTACCAAATACCTACTGAACAGAAAATGTATATTTTAGTAACATTGCCTCATACTAATATTTGTTACAAATATTTGCAACGGGTACAGCTAGTGTATTGATAAAAATGGAGATAATTTTAAACATTTTTTATAAATAATATATCATTTAATTGAAAATAAAAATATTTTTTTAAATATATTCACTTTTTTCCCTCTTATTAATATCATGTTTCGCGGGAATTAATTCATAAATTTATTAATTTATTTTAAGTAATTATATATCATTGGATTCAAAAGAAAGAGTACTATTGAATGAGCAAACAAAAAGTATATGTTTCTATTTAAAACAAGAAAGTTGATATTCATATTTTGAGAACCACTGGTTAAAAAAATCAGTTTATCACTGAAATACCCATGTAAAATAATTTTACATTATACTTCTTGAGTAGACGAATAAAATCTGTGAATAAATTTATGCTGTATTTCTAACGTCAAGGGAGATATCGAAGACGGTCATTTCAAAGACCCAGCCTGTATAACAATAATACAAAAAAAAAGTTTAATAATTAAGACATAAGCTAATAGATTCGTTTACAGAAGACAGCCATTGTTGCCTAAATTGTTTGTACATTGAGCATCGATATGTAATATGTTTTATTTCTTCTAATTCATGTAAATTACATATTGTGCATGTTTCAACTTATATTATTTATCGTCAATCTGATCATGAGATTATTACATGTGCGTAACTATGCTAGTAATCTATATATTCTTATAGGCAAATTCAAATTCAATTCTTACTAGGGGACTACAGCGCAATTGATTGAGAAATTAGGAAAAAATATTGAAAGTATATGCTTAATAACAAATATTAATAAAGAAATAGAACGACATAACTGAAATACTTCGGAAATAAGGGGATTTTTGTTATAGCAGATCGTCACTCATATGAAATCCATATATATTATTTTGATTGGCGACTCAAAGATGGCCTATAAATATACAACGAATACCCAGTTAGGGGCGCAGCCTACTGCCAATGGAAGTAGAGAAATTCAAATAGCGGAGGTGTGGTTATCAGTCCAGTAGTGCAATTGTCAAACAGTTTTTATTTGAATATAATATTTTGCATTAAACTTAATAATTTAAATACATTTGCAATTATAAATCATGTAGACTTGTACAGCATAATAATATTTATTTATTTTTTATAAATATAATTTGGAAATAGCATATATTTGAAGAACATGTAGGTCCACGAAGAAAATAGTTTGATATAAAAACTTATATTCGTGACGTCACATCTTTATTTTCAAATTTCGGAGAACTATAACTCGCTTATTAATAGGAATTTTTCACCGGATTTTCACTGACAGTCTTCGTTTTACTTATACGTTCAGATGAAATTATATTTAAAAAATGGTGGAATCCCCTATTGGTATGGATTTATAAACAGTGATACATTCTGAGAGTCTAATATGTCTGGAAAACCAATATTTTGAAACAATGTTTTGATTTGTGTGATCCAATTGTACTTAATCTTAACATTTGGTAGCTTATCCAAACTATTTAACCTTCTTTAACACATTTTGGAGTATCAGCAATCTGGCATTTTCCATAATTTTATAATCCAGCTAATTAAAAATTTTACAATTTGTAATGATACTTCAGTAATACCCGCTTCTTAACGAACCACGTATGCCGGAGTGTTCTGCGGCAGAAATAACAATTTTTAAAATAATTTGTTTGTGCTTTTTCAATTTCTTCTATGCATCTTACGCGGACCATAGAGTAATGTAGTACCAGCGATTGATGAATATAATTTCATTTTTCTATCTCAATACCAAGGTAAATATATTTCGAGATATATTTATTAACATTAATTCATTGTTTTTGTGTTTGAATGTCCCTTTAAAGTGTTCGAACACCAGTAAGTATTTTCAAATCACAATATTCTTCCAAAATATTTAATTACTTTTGTACATGAACTGGTGACTCAGCGAAAATTACGAAATCATCTAGTAACATTAAAATATCGTTGTCATTTGTAATGGTTAAACCCTTTACTCCTTTATTATGAAATTTTTTTTTCGGTATTATTTAAATATAGACTAAATATTGTTTAAAATTAAATAAATAGTTCTTAAATATGTATTGAAGTTCGTATGCCTGTTACTTCAATGAATAAATGTAGAAAAATTGCCAAAAAAACATTTCTCACTAGTAAGGAAAGGAAATTACTTTCATCACTAGTGATGGAAGTGGTTACTATCACAACTAAATTAAGTGATGAAAATGTCATTTGCACAAGTGATGTTGAAACAAATATATTTTTTCTGAAACCGAAACGAAAGTACTATTTTGCTCTAAAAATGCGGCGCGAAAGTTGCATATCTCTGACTAGTCACGAAAAAAATTAAACGTTTTATTTAAAACTTTATTGAATATTAATATTCATAGTTGTGTGTAGTTATGTACATTATTATCTTATCATTTTCTCAGTTTGTTCAAATATGCTTAAAATTTGTTTAAACTAAAAATATATCATTTAGTTGCTAGCAAAGGGATAATATACAATATACAAAGTTTTATTTTAACAAATTAATACATAGTTACGTTAAATTTTAAAATTTAAAAAAAAATTCTGTTTGTAACACTTTTTGGTCCAATTCATGTGCGACTGGGCTTGATTTAAATTAAACAACATATAAACATACTTAATATAAAACAACATATGAAAAAACAAATCATTATAATTCTCTGAAAAACGTGGTTATAGAAAACCGACTTTGAAGTTAATATTGCATAATTTTAAACTTCAACTATATTAAAAATTATACAAAATTAAAATTACAGCATAAAAATTATTTAAAAAATTTATGGCGTGTACCACTGGTGGTAAACCTATGTAAAATAGAGATTCTTTGAGGTGATCCGTGATTTAAACTATATCATAAGTGACAAAATATGATCTAGAAATTTTCTTCCCTTATAGTTTTGACGTTTCCAATCGGTACTATTTTTTTCTTTTTTAAAACAACATGGTCAAATTCTTTTAATAATAATAGGCAATCTACTGTTTATCATCCTTTTTAATAAGTTTTCCCCTTACTTTGTTCCAAATCTGTACAATTTAATTTTCTATTTCTGCTACTCTGTAATACACAAACCCATAAACAAATTAATAGCAAAATAATAATGATAACTTTTGTTGTAAAACAATAAATATAGTTTTGATTCTTACTATCCTGTTTATATGCAACAAAACTGCAACAATATGTTTGCATTTCCCTCTCAATTCTGCTCTACAATTAACTTTGCTTTCCAGTAAATTATATTCTCATTTAATCAAATTTCAATCATATGAGAATCTCCTCTCAAATGGCTGGTTTTTAAACAGTATTGTACCTGGTCCATAATCTTTTATTTCTCAAAGCAAAACATGTCCAGCCTTAAAAACTGCTTCGTCTTCCTTTATAGGACGTGCAGAAGCAATGTATTCAGAAATATCATGTTAATTTTCTCCATAACAAATACTTTGCACTTTGAAATGCATATTGCCAGCAATAAGGAATGAGGGAACTCTCCTTATTCCTCCGCCATCTTTCTACCACCCGGCCTGCCATCTATAGTTCAGTTTTTTCGCCAATAGACCATATTATTAACTATAGCGCCTCTGCCGGCAGATTTATGAAATGAGAAAAGCGTGCCAGGGTGACAAACTATTTTTTAATTTTTCCAATTAAGTTGGCAATACTAACTTATTTTCTCTATACTTTTCTTAGGAAAAATAGGAAAAGATATTCCTTTTTAATTAATAGATTCAAATCACAATCCGGAAAGCAACAATAGTAAACAGGCATAATTAAAAAAAATATATATTTCGCACTTTACAAAAGAATCACAACAACAAAACATTAGTTTGGGGTTATCTGTCAGTGACACAAGAGTAAACAGGCGCTTAAATTTTTTAAATTTTAATGTTTATTTTATTGATTATTTATATATTATAAGGGCAGAATCCAGTAGTTAAACATGAAATGAAACTTACAAGAAAAAAAATATCGTTAATTTACGTCTACATAAAATAATGCGCATTGAGATAGTAATATGGTCTATAGGCGATGGAAAGTAAGATCGTAGCGCCAAAATGGGTTTTTAAGGAACTAATGTTAAAGGAATAATTTGACATTTACTAATTTAATTTATGCATTACGTCTGTAATATTAAGAGATATTATATACCCAAACGCAAATATTAGGAACTTATTAGATAACACTTGTGTTTATACAGTCAAAGAAATGTCACTTGTATAAATTATCCCGTCAACTATAGTTCCTCAAAATACCACCAGATGTCATAATGCTTATTTCCTATCGCCTACAGACAGTAACTAGAAGTTCTAGTGAGAAAATCAAAGCCTGTGATTGGCTGCTGCGCTATTTCGTGAAGCCGCATTTAACCAGACGAAGTTTCAAGTTAACCTTCAAACATAATTGAAACGTCAAACTCTCAGTAGTTGTCAAATCACTTGTTGAATTTGCACGTGTTTTTTGTTTCATTTCTCTTTTTGTGATATTTCACATATTTATTTATGTGATGCAATGCATAAAACCAAGAGTTAACAGTATTTTTTTAAAATACATAAATTTTTCATCAATGAATTACAAAAAAATAATGCAATTATTAAATTTATAATTAAAAGTTATGTATTTATGATTTTATATGAATAAATTAAGTAGATTATCTATAATAGTTTTGGTCAATGAAAATATAACCTGGAAAGTATAAATGCTGACGTGACCTTCATTTTAACATTTCAATTCCCCCGCCAAATAAATCTAGTGACTTTTTTTGGTAACTCCTAGCGGTGTAAATGTGACTTCGTCTCGTAAATGGAAGGAAAGTAGACAAGGATAGTCTGTGGTTAACATTGTGCAATAAAGACAGTGCGAGAACTACGTGACTAGGGTCTACTGCCGCCTAGAAACGTATTATAGCGCTCTTGCAATTTCATGTTTTATTTCTTTAAATAAATAAAATAAATAAATAAATATATCATCATGGCATATTACCCATTGCTGGGTGTGCCAATCTGCTTTGCACGCAGATTTCGGTAATGATGATGACATATTTGTACCGTGCGGGCGTTTACCAGGCGTCACCTCACGGGCACTCATTGCTGGCGTGGAGAGTGCACCACAGAGATCAATTTTGTGCTATTTAAAATTGGAAATATTTGGCGTCGGTCGGGATCGAACCCGGTTCCCCAGATTTGCGACCAGGCACGCGGCCACGAGACTAACACTGAGTTGCAGTATAAAATCTCATACTAGTCATCACTTTAACATTTAAAATAATGACAAAAAGTGACTATATTGAAATGAAATTATAAAAATTATATTGAACATAAATAATGAATAGTCTTGTTTTTATATTTTTTTATTCAATATTGATTTCCTGTATTTTATTTAATATATTTTTTGAATATAAAGAGTAACTAAATATAAGGTATTATCGAATAAATATTATATATTAATAATTAAGAAAATTGTTAATTTGATAATAAAGCGGTTTAGTAGACATTGTTCAGTTAATAATATATTAATTTGTTAGTTACACTATTAAAGTACAAAAGTAACTAATAATTCATAATTTTTTTTATTAAAAATCATTAGTTTTATTCATTTTATTCAACTTTTTCTGTTCCCTTATCCAGCGTAGACCCCAGTCGTACCACGTGACTAACGTCTACGCTCTCCTATCGCTTTCCCACTGCAGAAATTTGTATATAGCTATCTCTCTCGAATGTTAACCACACAGCACAGTGTACGGGTATAGGGAAGACTCCATCCATATGTATTTATTAGATCAATGATAAATTCAAATTAATTTTGACGTTTCAAATATACTTATAATCAGCCCTATTTTGTAAAAAAGTTACTATTTCTTAGCAACGTTGTTATAGCAAATAACCAATAATAATTGCGAACACTGAATAAAACATGAAAATGACAGGCTTTACATTTGTTTCTATTGCAAAAATTAACGTATTTTATGAAATTTGTATACTGTATAAAATATTAAAATAAATAGCTTTCCTTCACTGAATGTTTATTAAAAACAAAATGTACATTTCGACTACAAGGTCATCATCAGTTGTGTATTGGTACATAAATACAAAAACAGAGGCTTTTATATTAATTCTGAGATATTAGGTAATTCAGTAAATCCCAGGTATCTGGAAAGTATTGGTGAGGAGCATTGCAGGGCTTTCCTTAAATTTACAGTGTCGCCAAAGTACAGTTATGATACGTATATTTGTTTTCTAGGTTTCACAAATTTAAATAAGTTTGTCTAGTGGAAAAAGATCTGTATTTAATAGACAATCTGCAAAATTCATGGGTAGGGTTTCCAGTGTGTTTATATTTTTCTTTTCTTTACATTTTTGGATACGTTCTACATCATTTATTGAAACTATGGCCTGTATTATGATTATGTAGTGCAAGAGGAGAATACCAAATATTTTTATTTTTGATATACTATAGATGTTCTTTAAATCTTTTGCTGATTTTTCTTTTTGTCTGTCCGATGTATCTTTTGTCACAATTTTTACATGTATGGAATATATCCCCGATGATTTTAGTGGATTTTCTTCGAATGATTTCTAAGTAGATTTTTTAGGGTGTAATTGTTTTTGAAGGCTAAATTTATATTAAATTTTTCAATAATATTGGAAAATTTGTGTTGTAATTTATTATCAAATCAAATGTGAATTTACGAAAATGTTTGGATTTGGTTTCTGCGGTGTTGATTTTCTAATATGTTCTTTTTGTTTGTGTCTGTTTAGAATCTTGTATATTATGTAAATGACGTAGATTGTATCAAAAAATGTAAAGAAAAATCTAACAATCCTAGAAGTCATACACATGAAAAAATTTGACAAAACTAGAAAACAACTGTACTTTGACGACACTGTAAAATTAAGGAAAACTCTAATATTGAAAGTAATGCTCCTCACCAATACTTTCCAGATACCTGGGATTTCCTTAATTACTTAACATATCAGGGCTAATATAAAAGCCTGTGTTTTTGTATTTATTTACCAGTACACAACTGATGATGACCTTGTAGTCGAAATGTACATTTTGTTTTAATAAACATTCACTGAAAGAAAGCTATTAAAATAAAATAAATATATCATCACGACATACTACCCATTGCTGGGTGTGCCAGTCTGCTTTGTACACAGATTTAAAGCTATTCATTTTAATATTTTATACATCCTTCAAGTAACTCAAAAGTTATCAGTGGCGTACCTAGAAGTCCAGTCGCTGGGTAGCAAAACTTTTACTAACGCCTATTAATATTTAGTAAATGTAAATTCGAAGCAAACAAGTACACATGGCTTAACATACTCGTATATATTTATATACTACCTTAACACGTATAGTTTCTTCTTATTAAAAGCATATTAGTATTTTTATAAATGTTCTTGTTAATTACTTACTTACTTATATACAAAGTGTCCCATTTAAATGTACCACAGCGAATAACCCGAGAAATATGCATCTAATCAAAAAATATTCCGTATCATAAGTTTGGGGGTTCGGAGGGGGACATCCGATTCAATCAATCCCCCTCCCCCCACTTGAACATCATTGGGAGAGGAAGAGGACAACTTTGTAATCTTAATTAGGAACCCGCATTTCAGTATTGCAGATTTGGATAGATTGAAAAAAATAACCTGACCCTCTCGACACATTTTCTTAAAACGTTTGTCGGTATCGATCCGATCTAGAGTTATTTATGATCATCTCTTCGACTTTGTGTACTATACAAAACAAAGCAAAACAAAAAATTAAAGTAAAGGCGTAAAAACTAATTTCATTGAAAATGGAAATTGAGTTTTTTTAAATATTATTTTTCGCGATTAAGCAGCTGCAAATGCATCAATAATCTTGTCACTTACACACATCTATGTGCTAGCGAAATTCGGAAATGTCAGTTATATTACCTACTATTTGAAATTTAATGACAAAAAATATGCAGAAATAATTAAAACATTACAAGTAAGATAGTTTTCGTTTCAGTTTAAGTCCAAGTGCGTTTTAGGTCTTATATGGTAACATTTTTTTCTTTAATTTTTTTCCGTTTGCGTTTGCGCCGCAACCCCTGTAGTTACGGCACTGAAAGTTTTATTATGTATACTGTATGCCCCCGAATAGAGATCAAAAGGATTTTTTTAAAAATTTTGAAGTTTTAAAATTTGTAATAAATAGAAACAAATGCATAAGGATGTATTCTGTAATTTACTATGTTAATTTTTACTCTGTTAAAACTTATATCTAATAGAAACAAATTTATTACCTGTCATTCAATTTTTTATTTAGTGGCTGCTATATTACTTTTATTGATAAAAAAAAACAAGAACACGCGCTCTGGGTAAAATTTACCCAGCTTATGATTTTAATATTCTCTGTCCAGGGCCGAATAAAAGGTTTTGAGCGTTACGGGCGAAATAAATGTTGGCGTTCTGTTCATCTGACGAAATAATGTATAGGGACTATACACTATTTTTTAAGGCAAGATGTGGAAAAGATAAAAGCTATTTGATTCTGTTTTTTATTGAATAATAACGGGGTATTCCTAATTCCTAACACGCCATTCTTTAAAAAAAATAGTATATAGAATTTTTTTTGAAAATAAAAAAAAGTATAATACCGGAACAAAATTTAAAAAAGTTATTTTGTAATTAATAATCTAATCAAAATAAACTTTATAATATTTTTAATTCGACACCCCTCAAAATTAGAGCCCCGGCAGTCACCCGTCTCGCCCGACCGTTTAACCGTTAAATTAAGAATTTTGCAGCATAAATGATGAAAAACTTATGTATTTTCCATTTCTTTACTTTATTGTTTCATGTAATATATTTTTGTTTTGTTTTTATGTAGGTACCTATATTTTTTTTGTCTCAGAATGGATTTTTTGTTAAATAAAACTATTATTATTATTTTTATTTGATACACCCTTAATTAATCATCAAGAATATAGGCAATAGCACGGGCAATAGTGAAACAAATTAATAAACAAATTTGTCAAAAATTATATAAAATTGTGAATTTATGCGTGCACTTTTTTTTTGCTGTATTGAGTCGGTCTTGATTTTTAACTCGTCCATGGCACTAATAAGTGTCAATTAAGATTCCAAAATTTGTACTTATTTATCATCTATTTCATATACTCATATATAGGCATTTGGTTTTTCTTTAATTTTCAGGAATATTTTTTTATTTAATAGTAAATTATTATTGTATATTTTACTTACTATTATATCATATTTAATAATAAATAATTATGATCCTTTCAAATTTATTCGTCTATTGCATATTGCAATTTGTGATTCGTTCGAAAGAAACTCAGCAGTTCTCTCAATTGCTCCTCCACTGCCGTACCGAAGACCCAAACCCAAGCCACAGTATCCTTATACTGTGCCCAAGCATCTAGCGCAACGTAAACATAATAGACCATTTCAGAAATTCAAAGCGCATGCGCCAAGTGTTAGACTGTGACAAAAAGTTAGTGCCGATTGCCGTATATCCGTCCTTGTTTATATGTCAGTTCTGTCAATTTTACAGTTTTGTTGATATCGTTTTTCAAATAATTATGACGGGTACTAAACTTCTGGTCCACAAAATATTGCCATTTGAAATGTTTTGTCTGGTTTAGAAAATAAAAAGTTGGGTTAGGTATAGTAATACAATTTTTATAATTGATTGATGAATGGACTTCATTTTTTCACATAGTAAAATAAGTTTTTATTTGTAAAATAAGAATTGAAATCATATCTTATACTCGAATTCATATTAACAACTTCTGTGTAGTTCTAAAATTTAAAACAGAATACCGGGGTCGCGTATAAATTTGAAATGCCGCCATTTAACGGCACTAACTTTTTAGTTCAAAACGTAAATGTAGTGGTCGCTCAAATTTAATGGTCTATTGCTTTGAAAAGATTCTTGCGCCTAGAGACATCTATAGAGAATAAAATAAATTTTTATCCCTGCTGCCATTCCGTACGTAAGATCGGCGAATCTGTTATCTGTTATCTGTTAGTTATGTGATCAGGGGTATTATATTTCTTTTGTATCAGAAATTTCCTGGTGTGCAAAATAAAATATATTATTAATATTAAACAATAACAATAAACATAGTAAGTTAGTTATTGGCTGTTATAAAAATTTAAAGTACAAATTTCCCCATGAATAGGGACTCCAAATACTTATTTTCTTTCTGAGATTCTTGTTGATGAAGAGCTTGTTGACACTAAAATAATATTTGTCAGATGAAACAGCTCTAAGTATTTTAGTGGCTACGGAGATTTTGTTTTGGACAGAATTTTCTGTATAGCCCCCTGCTACTGCAGAGGACTTTCAACATCCGTGACGTTTTAATGTCAACTATTAAGGATACTGATGTTCTTCGCCAGCAGTGCCCGGTATCGGAAGAAGCGTCTGGTATTTTCAAATATTTTGCTATTATAGCGGGTACTTTAGAAAACTTGTTTATTCCAACGGATTGAATGGTACATTTTTTTTTGTAATTTACAAATAATCGTCAATGTACAGTATTAGGGCACCTTAGAGAAATATATTTTCTGTATATCTCAATTATATTCAAACTGTTTGCCAGCTCATTTTTCACAGCAACTACTGTAAATACGCGAGATTTTCTTGTTTTAGAATCCGGAATGGTTACTACAAATGCTGTCTGTAAATGCTGAATGTCATCAATTTTTCAACTCATCGCAACGACATGCACCTGATAAACAAATAATCGCAATAACCTGCAGTTAAAATAAAATTATAACTAACAAAAATGTGGTAAACAGTTTACCTTCAATAATAGATACTCTTTATTAGGAGCCGTGGATAAAAAATTGAATATTTGCTCTTTTGTGAATATTTTCGATATTTTAGCTTTATAGCCAACCGATTGATTTAGAATATCTTTCGCTAATTCTGAAAATTACGTCACAATCACTGATTCCGAGAAAATTTAACACGTTTGTCTTGCCTCTATTTGATAAAAAAAAGCATACTCTCTTTCGTAGCGTACTCGGGATTTAGCCGACAAAAGATCCAAAATTCCCAAGTCCGCTACTTCTTTAATGTCTGGTGGTGTATTGTGTAAATCTAACATGATACAGTGGGCCAGTTATTATGAAAAAAAGAAAGATATAAATGCTGTTATACGTGTATAAGCAATTTATGGACTGGTGACAAAAAAATTATTTGGTGGTATATGATAATTGTTATAATCAATCAACATTTTTTTGTATTATTTCAAAGTATTGTTGGCGAAACTATAGTCTACAACACGTCTAGAATGGCATAATCCACACTCGCAAACCGTAGTCCTCGCCTTTGCCATTCCATTACTTGTAGAATATACTATACTTTCCTCACTGTGACAAAAATGTCATTTTCACAAGTAATGTTGAAAAAACTTTTTTTTGAGACATTTATATCTGCACAAGCTGATTGAATCACGATTGTACAAATACTATTGTTTATTGTTTGTAGTAAACTAAGGAACATGAATGCACAAGTGTAATTTTCACATGTAATGTTGAAAAAATAGTAAGTAGGTATATAATAAACGTGGGAAAGGGCCACGGCAAAATTTCATACTCGTTTTGCAATAATGCCCTTTCCTCACTTGTATTACAATACACTATTACTAAACTTCTAATTTTTATGTTTAGAAGACAATGTATTTTATTTATTTTTTACTATAAAGAAATAATTATAAAAATACAGTGGGGTTTACTTATAACGAACCCGTCAAAACGAACTCTTTCTTATAACCAACCACTTTTAAAGGCATGAAAGAAACGACCATGTATATAACGAACTATATTTTTATCAATTTTTAGCTTATGACGAACTTTCGGGTCATGTGCAAAGTGCAACATTTTTTGTCTTGTATGTATGTTCAATGCAATAGTATAGGCCATTATTTCATTTATAGTTGTATACGAGTAACAGGATATTATAAATGTTTATGCTGATTGTTAATTTTTTTACCAAATATTTAATAATTGACAAATTTATAACTTGTTCTGTTGTTACGAACGTCGGATATAACGAACTATTTTTGATGGCAGGTAGTGGTTCTAAAAAAATCCTCAATAATATAGTTTATAATTATGATATGTATACTGTTTATTATTTAAAAACTAAAATAAAAGAATATTATTTATGCGATCTATTTGCAAACAAAACTGAATACATATTTCATATAATCCGATATTTGTTTGAACAAATTTTATCACGAAATAGTGAAAGGTGTGTTTAACATTATTTTTTCTTTATCAAATTTACATTACAAATCGAAAGTAAACTTTGCAAAATTGTTATCATTATTTACTTTAAAATATGACTAACATTTAAAGTTTTGAGTCATTCAGGAAAACATTTAATATAAATATATGTTCCAATTTTTATCCTGTGTAGATTACAAAACATAAGTTTCATATATACTCACATTTCATGTAAGTTTCTACTAAAGAGCAACAACTTATAGTCATCCGAAGCACCAGAACATATCAGTATTTAATGTTTTTCTTACCTTTCCATTTCCCACAACGAGTAAGAACCACCTTCCTTCCGGCAATTTATACTCAGTCGAATCATCCTTTAACCCTCTGTTACAGGAACTAGGAAATACTTCTCTCCAAAGCACCAAAGCTCTTATTGGTTCACTCGAAGACAAGTGTAAAATGCCTTGCTCTCGGCAAAAACAATGAACGTCTACCAGATCTTCGTAGGAAAAATGTGAAGCCAGCATATAACCATCGTGATAGAAACTGCTGCCGATAATAGTAAAAAGCCGTTGGCAATCCAAGGGATCTTCATTCTAGAAATATTGTACATTTTTTTAAATAATACGTTGGATCACTTTGATGTTCTCTACATACGAGAGGAATTTCAATAATAAATCATTCATACAGATTTTTAAAATACACACAAATTTAACTATCTACATTTCATAATTTCATAATCGGAGATTGGAGGCTACATTGAACGTTTGTGTAATATTCTTTGTCAATCAAAATCTCTGAAATATGTTACAGAATATGTGAACGTGAAATACTGGTCTGTTTATAAATTCTATTGAGTAATATACCATTTCAATACAAGTTTTGTCTGTGGATGCACGATAATGGGAAAAACTGAATTTTTATAAAAATAGCTATGGCTGGGACAAAAATGAAGTGAATTATTATTGCTTAATCTATAATTATTGTACAATTCAATTAAGTTTATTGAACGGTCTATGGAGAACATTTAATATTAACGAATAAAATTACTATGCAGAATATAAATGAACATCTACGAACTCCGCTTTGCGTTAATATGGCTACCTATATTTTTATGAATGAGGTAAATATGTATTTAAGCAGAAGAAAACGTTATTTTGAATTTTGGAGTAATGTAGTATTCATTCAGTAGGCTATGTATGAAAAACAAAAACTGCTATTTGTCAATTTGAATTATTTAGAATGCAAATCATATAGAACACTATTTATACAGGATGTTAATGAATACGAGTTACAAATTTATAGGGTATATAATACTGACCAAAATGAGAAAAAAGCTTAATCAACATAGGTGATCTTCAACTGTTTTCGAGAAAGAAGCCATTTTGTATTAGAAGCGAAGAAAATCTGACAAAGATAGTAATCGAACAAAATTTTGTCTACGTCAGTAAATAGACTATAAAAAACAATAAAATTTTATATGAAACATTTGTTTTAATTTATAATAGTTACGAAATTATTTGAAAATTAAATATTGGCCAAGGTCGCCACAACATTTGTTGTAGTACAATTATTTGATCTTTTTTGAAAAACAAAAGCACACGTAAGATGTCCTCTCAAAGCTCAAAGGTAAACAACAAGTCTCATTTAATCGAAGTCGTAACTCTTATAGTATTCGAGATAGTAGAGATAAACCCAATAAAACCTCATTTTTTATTGCCTTACATTTCAGATACAGTTGAAGATCAGACCTATATTGATTAAACTCTTTTACTCATTTTGGCCAGTACCATATACCCTATAAATTTGTAACTCGTATTCATTAACATTCTGTATACAAAGGTACTTTATTAAGATATATTTATGATTCGTTTTAATTTAAGCTCAATTTTTTTCATACAGCCTAATGAAAAATAACTATAAAAATCAAGTTTATTTAAATTTTAATTGAATTTTTCCCAATTTTTTTATCGTGTAAGAATATAAAATGAATACATGGTTGAATTCAGAAAAAAATTCTCTATCGAATGAGCTTATATATATATATATATATATATATATATATATATATATATATATATATATATATATATATATTCGCGACTGAAACTAATCCGTAGCCACCAAGCGGCAAACTTGCGAACCCTCCGAATTGGTAATGGCAGCCAATCACCCAGCAGGAAAATTATCAACTAAGTCGGCCATCTTAAATAAACGCAGGATGTTTCTCGGATACGGGACACCCCATTTTTTTCTTTATTATTGGAAATACAAGAATATATATATATATATATATATATATATATATATATATATATATATATATATATATATATATATATATATATATATTGAGCTCATTCGATAAAGTATTTTTTTCTGAATTCAACAATGTATACTCTGTTCCATTTAAGCCATTCAGTAGATGGATCTGGCAACAGCGCAAACTTGAAGTAGCCGAAATTACATTGGGTAAACTTGTCTCTTGACTCCAATTTCAGCCAATGAGAGAGATCAAAACTATTCTTTATGCTCTGCAATACTGAATGGCTTAAATGGAACAAGGTATAATCATTTTATATTCTTACATTACAAAAATATTGAGAAAAATGCAATGGACCTTTTCAATTTAACGGCTATCTCTTTTTATCGCTGCAAATAGTAAGAAAATGGCGCGAACAACTGCCAGTTGGGCTGTCAAACGAAACATCAAAAATATTGCAGTCATTAAAATACCTGTATTCTCAGTGAAAATTTGCATCGTTAGAAATTTTAACTTCAATAAAAGCTTTTGTAACTTATTTCAATAAGATTTTTTAAAGTTATTTGAGATATTCTCTCATTTTACGTTTAAATTTTTTAGAAACAAACGTCATAGATCTCAGTTGTTCTTCCTATGCGCAGATCACCTTTGCGCATATCTTTTATCTCTTTAAATTGAAAAGGTCCATTGAAATTTAAATAAATTTTATTTTTATAGTTGTTTCAGTAGGCTATATATGAAAAAAATTTAACCTAAATTAAAACGAAACAAATATTTTTTAATAACTTTGTAAATAGCAAGAATAATAATTATGCACTAAATAATTCAAATTGAATTGACATATAGCAGTTTTGTTTTCCATTCATAGCCTACTGAAAAATAACTGAGCAATTTTATAAAAATATTAATTCCAATTTTTCGCGTTAGAAAAAGTGTAAAATAAAATGTGAATAGTGATTTGGATGCAGAATTCAATTATATACAAGTCTCATTTGAAGCATTTTGCTCTAAAATAAATAAAGAATGAAATATGGCCATATTAAAAAAATAGCATTGAATTTCTTATATTGCATATATCAATTCATCAACCGGTATATTTATATTTCTTACTTTCTTATGAGTTTTCTTGAAACTTTTACCATTTTTCTTATATTTTTAAAATGTTTTATCAAGTACACAACAATTGTTAAAATATATGTTTTTTAACGGAAACCGATAAAAAATACTGGGAAAACTTTTGCAGGAAATAGTTATCAGAGAAATCATCTGACAGGAAATATCGGAATCAAAACTAGAACGATATGATTACACAATGATATTCATTCATTTCGGACATATGCATATTTCATGAAATTCCGAGGAAAACACACATACCGCATTAACCAAAAGTGGAAATCAGTCGTTTTCCATAAATAATTAGAATTAGAGATAAAATATTATAAATTTCTTTAATTTTAATGTGGGAAATTGGGTATTCGTTCTATGAAGTTTCAGTTATAATTTACTTGTATTATAGCTATCACTGTATGTAGTCAAGCCGGAAAGGAAAATACTCCTAAATAGTGGGAAACTTCATTAATTTGTTTGAATATTTGCTTGGAATTATATACATTTATATTCAAACTTACCCAATCTCTGTAATCGCAAGCTTCCAACTCATTCAAAGCATCATCCAATTGCATCTGAGCTTCCTTGGGCAATGGAATCCATTGACTTGCCGGCAAAACATTTTCAAACTGCACTGGAGCTTTAGAAATTTTCTGAATATTTAAGTCTTTCATTTCTATATGCTGAGTAGCAGTAGGCCATGTTCCACTTGTTAACAATCTCGCAAATATTCTCGAAAAGAATCTATCAAGCTGATATTTAAACTTTTCAATTGTGAAACATCTATCTATTGTTTGATAGCAAAATTCTAATGTGCGAACTATTTCCTTGTTCATTTTTATCGCTTCTTTCGCACTACATCTCAAATCGGGGAACGAAATTAATAAAAGTTTCCCATCAAATGAATTGTAAACAATATGAGTTAAAATATTATTCATCTTAACAGTTGTAAGTGCTGGTCCTGTTTTTAAAATATCAGGCAATAAATGATTTAATGTCACAAAAGTGCCTCGAGACGTACATAAACTATTCCTGTTCATAGGAGTCGGATAGCAATACAAAACTCCGTCAAATTCCGGCCCAGTTTCGCTCAAACCTTCGGTTTTTAAATAAATAACACCGACTGAGAAATCGCATAATAGATCACGTAAAATGTCCTCCTCATTTTGGTTAGGGTTTGTAAGTTGTCGCACAAATTCTGATTGATTCAGTAACTCGTTTTTGGGTGGCTGAGATGTAACTTCGATACCAGCTATTCGCTGTAATTTTAAGCGAACTTCTTGTGGTTCTGTAATGGTTTCGAGAAAACCGTTTACGGTTTGAAAAGTTACTTCTGTATCGTTTACGCATTTTAACCAATCCCCAATTTTGATATTGCGATGTTTAATAGCTTCACCATCGTGAATGAACCCTAAATTTGAAGAAAATACATGTAATCACATTTTTTACTTATATTAATAATATCTATAATCTTAATAGATGCTATATTTAATCTAAGAGTAATATCAAACTTTATCTCAATTTCAATGCACTCCAATATGAAAAATAAGGAATACACTCTTTTTGAAAGTAAATAATAAAATTTGTTACTTTTGTATCTACAATATTCGAATAAACATAACTTTTTCTGAAACCGTACCGTAAGTACTATTTTCGCGCCAAAAATTCGGAGCGAAAGTTGCATTTCCCTGATTAGTCACGAAAACATTTAAACGTTTTATTTAAAAATTATGACTGTTAATATTCATAGTTGTGTTTTATACATTGGATATATTAATCCCAGAATGTTTAAAGGAACCTCGTCGCAATTATTTGCTTCGCAATGCATTATAAATGAACAGAAACCCATCAGAAATGCATTCTTTTTCTTAGAAACTAGAGAAGCGCAATACAAAATACTTATAGAAAACAAAATTTAATTGTTAAATTTAATTTTTATTATAACCAAATTTCGGAAACCAAATTTCGGAAAAAAAATACATGACTCGTCAGTGAAATGTCTATACTTGACTGGAAGCCGTAAAATACATGGCAATTTTGTTCGCAGTTCTGAGCATTAATGTGTTTAACAAAGTACATAATATTACAAAAAAACATTTTATTACATTATATTACTTAGCAATACAATACAAATTTATTGCGAAAAATCTAAATTTTGAAGGGTAAAACATATTTAAAACACAATAACCTTTATACCAATCGAACGAAATAAAAAATAAGTATTTTTTAAAAGTAAAAATCAAATACCGGTTCATTAAAAAAAAAGTTTATCTGGAAAACTTACGATAGACAAATTAATTTCGTACGCCACTGGATAGACACTAAAATTATCTAACTTTTCTATTTGGCACATTTTTCTCGATTACTTATAATTTAGAAATAATTTCAAAATGAAACTTCAGTACTCCGCCATTATCTAGTAACCTATTAGAATTTTTGGCAAAACAAAAGCACATCTAAGATGGCCCCCCAAAGGCGCACCACATGTCCCATATAACCGAAGTCGTATTTCTTATAGTTTCCGAGATCCCAATGATGGCTTACGAAATCCGGACATCTATATATATATATATGAGTACCCCAATTGGAATATTTCTGATTTTGAATTGAATATAACATTTTTTAAAAAAATCAATATAATATCGGATTTGCTTTTGAGCGTTTAGAAGCAAAAACCTTTATTTTGTTTGTAACTTTTTTAAGTACTCGATTTTTCATTAGTTGCACGCTCGGCTGTACGTATTACCGATCTTCTTACCATAAAATTTATTAAAATTAGTATACAGGCTGCACTACATTCGAAATAGGATATCTAGCTATTTAGCATAATTTTTATTTGTTTGATTCTTACCAGCCACCATGATCCTGTTGCCATCAGAAAACGTGCTGATTGTAATTCCAAGTAAAGATTCAATTAAGGTAGCTCTTCTTCCCAATTTATGTCGACTTTGCGGGTCTACTTGAAGGGTAACTTCTCTTACTTCACCTTCTTGACAATCTCTGAATGTTACTTTATTACTTGAAGGTGTTTCGGAAGTCGCATAAGCGTCTGTGTAGCTTAAGAAGGATCTTTTACTGTAGCGTTTACTTTCTCGGCGACGTATTAATCTTACTAATTTACCCGCTACAAAATCATCATATTTATCATAAATTCAACTAAATGAATAGTTCAAAGAATGTATAGGTTGAGATTAAGAGAGAAGAGAGTGTGGCTGATTAGTACTGTTTCTGAGAGTGTTAGTTATACTTATTCAGAATACAATGTAGAAATGTGGACGTTGCGAAAATTCAATTTGGATAAAAAAAAACATATTGCTTTTACGAACCTCTTGTACTGCGTCTAGTAGAAGTTCTTTGAAATGTATTTTCATTTGTAACTGTAAGTTCTTCTTTAATATTTTGTGTAACATGCGGGTGACAATCAATATACAATAATTCCCCATTTTCATCTATTAAACTTTCCCATTCTGCAACAGAACTACCCGGAAAATAACTTCAAACTTTTTAAATTCTAAAAATAGGTACCTTTCCGTTGAATATGATGAACAGCTGTCGTCTTCTGACCATTCTTCGCAAGAACTATTGTCTTCCGGTTCTCTGTAAAGATTTTTCGACAATAGCGCACGACTTTCAGGAATATTATTCATGATATATATTGTTTTAGGTTATGTTATGTTAAACCGAACATATGATTTTCAGTAAAACGTATAAGTTTTGTAGAAAATAAAGTTATTTGGTCATTTCTTTACAATCTTGTTTACAATATCTATGCGACATTGTGGTTTGTGTTAAGGTATTTTTAGTTTAAGATAAGTTATCAACTCTGTGTTCGCGTCTTCTGGAGACCTTAGACGCAAGAGTTCTTTGTACCTGAACTTTTTTCACCTGTGACCTTGAATGAAATAACTAGCATTCCTAGAGTTTTGTTTTATTTCTTCTACGTGCTTACCTAAGATTTTTAATAACATTCACTTCAACATTCTTGATAAATCCATGCAAAAAATTATAAAACAATAATTAGAATTGAATTCTTGCATAAATTACTTCAAATGTTAAACAAATCAGAGAAAGGAAAAATATTTGCTTAAATAAATAAATTTAATTTGTAAAATATTTAGATTTGCTGCAATGAATATAATTACATATCTTGATATACTTACCGGTAGTTACCACATTTACTGACGTTGTCCTCCTTTTACAGATCCACATAAATTTTTTACATATATGTACATTGTATAATTTCAAAAGGAAAGGGTGAAAAAAGGATATTAGTTTAAATAAATACATTTATTTTGTACACGGGAAATAATTGTACTTTAAAAATGATATAAATTCATGTTTGTTTGACCTATATTAAAAACAGAGCTAACATAAAAGCAAAAACTTATATATCTACTTCTTAACTGTAGTTTATTGTTACATAGAAATTTTTATTATAATAAATACTTTTAAATATCAACTTATGTACAACATGAATTCACAACAAAAATCGAACATTCCCGTGAAAGTTATGTTGGATTTTTATAGTGAGTTACACAAATAGCAAAAGATTACTGTTACTCTACGAAGCGTAAGTGCGATGATAACAGAGTTATCGTTCTTTCCCTCATGTTCGTGTGTTATCGTATACAACTTAAAAACAAATTCAGTCGGTTTAGTGTGGTCTTGCATTAGGTGTTGCGAGGTTTCAATAACTTCCTTCAGTCAGTTAGTTACATCTGTCATCTACTGTTAACAAAGTGCAAAGTAGGGCTTGCAATTATTGTCAAATTTAGACGAAGGTTTCAAATCATTTATTTGCAAACCATACATTCTTGTAAAATTTTAAAATCTACTTAAAAGCACTTTTAAATATAAAAATAGAATTTGTTGTGTGAAAGACTAAGTGCAGAAAACTCTACTGCCTTCCTCAGATTCCCGAAGCGGGATGATATGTTATTTGGAAAACGATTTTCTTGTCTGATGTTGATGAAGGAAGCAGAGTCATGTCTGCCCCAAGAACTTATCATTTTCCCTGGTGACTAGTTGTTTCCCATGAAGCGAGACGTTCACGAGAGGAAAGCCCTAACTGTAGCCGTGAACGGTTGTCTGCAAACCGCGCAAGTTGTAAGAGACGGAGCGCATTTCACACAGGCTACTATATGTCCACAGGGGAGAAACACCACCCCCAGTTCTTCAGTATAACAGATCTTGCAGAGCCGTCCATCGTCCACCTTTTTCTTTTCGGCAGCTGGTGTGACAGGTGCGGCAACAGCTGGTAGGGCCTCGTCAGCTGTAGGCTTCGCCTCAGCTGCTGGCGTTGGCTTCTCCGCACCTGTCTCGCGTAACTCCGCGCCTTGTGCCGCGGTCATCACGGCGGGTAATCGGCTGCTTACTTCAGCCACGAAATCTCGTCCTTTCACCATCAAAACGTACGAGCACTTGGTGAACCAGCGCGCGTGTTGCTCCCAAGGCTCGTCGGCTTCTAGCCAGTCTTTCAGCCCGCCGCCGCAAGAAAAACACATCGTCTGGTCGCCTTTTCCGGTATAAAAGAATCCTGCATCAGATAATTCTTCTGGCTTTTGTTTAATAGAAAGCGGCCACTCTTTGAACGACCGTAACCTCGCTTCTAGCGTGCTGTAGTTAGGATAAACGGGACTTCTATTTGGAGTTATGCCTAATTTATTTAAATCTATGTTTTGCTCTGATCTTTCTGGGACAGAGTTAGGACGAATTTCTATTCCGAACCTCCCGCAAGTATCTTGACTGGCACGAGGGATTTCTATTTTTTCATTGGGATCTAGAGGAATGTTTCCTACATCTATACCACGAACAAATGGACAGCTGTTCGACCATCTCTGGTGGTCAGACATGGCATTATCGCCCGCTTCCCACCGGCAGATCTCCACGTTGCAGAAAGCGCAACGAACGACGTCCTCGTACCTGGTGGAGTAGAAGCCCGCTTTGGCGAGGTCTTTTGGATCCATGCAGGGGTTCGGCCAGTCTACATAGGTTAGTAAACGGTCCTTCTCGCTTTTCATATTTTTGCGGATCTCACATGTTCGGTTCTTGATGGACGGAAAGGTTTTCTTGTCTCCGTTGTCCGGTTCGGTGGTTTCTTTATTTTGTGGTCTAGATGTGAGTGGGGCTGCGAGGCTCATATTAGGATCGGTGGGTGAATTTGAGGTATTAAGGTATTCTGCAAAGAAAAAGATAATTATTAGTATCATAAAATATATTTATTAAAGTACTTAAAAGCTGTCACACCAATTAAGACTTTACCGGTTGTCAAGAGTACTTTTGTACTCAGTATAGAATGTAGATAGATAACATGATATAAGTACAGAGTTTTAATCTTGCGCTTGTGCGCTCTCAAGATGTTAATACCGCATTCGGCCATTCACAACATTCCATTCTTCCACTCAACCGCTCCCCAGAGCCGGACGCGGCCCTCTTGCCCCGTGCAGCCGCGGCGCATTCCACAGCATCATATGAATGACCGAGCGAACAGCACAAAAAAAAGAAACATGGTTGCGCTATACAAGAAGCTAGTTCAATTCTACCACTGATAATTCAAATCCCACAACCACAAACTTATAACGAAATGAAGGGAAAAACCATCCACAAACAAGGTTTGAGGTTCAACCTTGCAGAATTTTATAAACAGATAATCGCGGTCACATATGGACGGCGAAAACGTGCAGCTGACGAAGTAGACAACTGTCGAGTTATTGATTTTACTGACCTTAAACTATTGCTATACTGTTGTACTCTACGCAGAAATTTGGATAATTCTTGTTTGTTTGTACATAATATTGTTTGTGGCTATTTACACTATTTGTTAGACAAAATGTTCCACATCTACACGGTAATGATCACCACAGTAACACCGCCAACGGTTTACTCGTGTACTAAGCGCGGCCTACTTGGAATAGAAATCGCTGCGTTCGTTTAGCGCAGACTCTCACGTTCAACGACTTGAGTTTATCAATTTATACCATTTTATATATTTATTTTACAAAAAAATATCATTAGAATATTGAGAAACGACTATAACTTGATATATGATAATGCAATGGTAAGATATTGTGGTTAGTTTGATGCTTGCGCTTGTTTTTTGTTGAGCAAAAGAACGTATGTAACAATCGGCGCGGAAAGAGGATATAACAATGTAATTGTAGAAGTGGAAATCCTTTTGTGGTCTTGAATTTCAGCCTTGTTAAGCACTTTAACTAACACAGATAAATAATTAACATTAATATGAATCATACTTAAAAGATAAATTAAATATCAAAGGATATGACTAAAATGAGTCTATCAGTATAATTTCTGCGAGTATTGAAAAAACGGTTTTTCCTTTAGTCCTATTTACCAATGTCTAGCAACATGGCCTTTTATGAATGAACATTGTTTAATGTACAGTCACTTTTCCAATTAGAAATGCAATGACAATGATAAGTACTTTTTGCTATGCACAGGTTTCCACAAGGACAGATGACACACGATTTATGTTAATTTATTAATTAAATTTTCTAATCATGACACTTTCTACACTTTTCGAGATCTTCGTACCATATATGTTGAAATATTTGTTTTTAACGCATGCGCGCTGGTTTTATTGTTGTAATCAACTTTCATTTCTGTTAAGCAACAATAGATCGGAGCAGTTTTTAAACAATAGGGCAATTATGTGGGAAGAGATTAACTGCTTCCTACACTATGCAATATTTTTTGCCGCCCACGTACAGCAACAATCAACAATACAATACGTCATTAGTAAAAAAAATATATAGTAAACTTCGAACAATTTAGATAATTAGTAATCTCGAAACAGGGACATTATTGTTTAAAATATTGCTCTGCTCAGTCAAATTAATCTTGTTTTTAAACCGGAAAGTTTATTGAAAATTGCCGGGTTGTGCATTTCCCTTTCCCATAAGTGAATGCCCTGAGATATCGACTGGTATGAAGAATAACATAAACACAGAAACAAAATGCATTTAAATACAATGTTATAGATTCATTAATATTAAAAATGGATATAATAATGTATTTACTATTACTTTTAAGCAGGTATATAAAGTATATTACAGAAAATATAATAATAGTAAATGTATTTTCAATAAATACACACAAATAAAGTTATAAATACAACAAATTTTGGCAAATATTCAAATTTGTAAACCACAATACTATGCATTTAGTTCATATTACAGAAGAAAATCAACAAAATTTGTTTTTAGGGTTGAATAGCACCACCCAAAACAAAAACAAACAGTTGTCAATTGATCCTCTAACCTCCAAAGCTTACAGATATAAAATTCTTGACAATGTCGTACCGGCTCGCGGCTTACACTTACTTCGTTTGGAAATACCGTGGTCGGTCACTACTTTCCCACGCAAGAACACACACAGCACAACACAGCTCTCAACGTCTCGATTTTGCTCAGCACGTTGCGCGTTCCTCTGCTAGAACTTCAACTGTTCAACTGTCGTGAGAGCTGGGAACGCAGGCGGCTTTGGCTTTGCCAGAGGTGCACAGGGATGTATTCAGGAAGATTTACTGAAGCAGACGTTCATTGGCGCATGTTGAGTTTGTTTACCCTGATATAAATAGACAAGGAAGGATTCTAACTGGCGCAATTGTGGGAATTTTTTTTGTAGCAATTATTTACTGAATTACACTCAGTGTTATAATATAACCTCAAATATTAAACTCCTGATATGGTAAAATATATCAGAAAGTAGTTAAAAATAGTTCTGGTTAATCATATGTTAGAAATTATTTATTGCACTATTAATATATTATCATTGAAAAATCTAATTTTACATAAATTAAGATATATAATTTAATTAAGTCTGTTTACATAAATTAAAACAAAACTATAAGAAATAAAATACTTGTATTTATAAAGTTCACTTATAGAAATTTTTGTCTTCATAAATATTATTATGGAAAAATTGCAAAATTCTAAATAAGATGTGACGATATAAAACTTTTATAATTATTGTAAAAGAAAATAAGAATATTTGCAATTTTCAAGGAAAAATTATATTTTTATGCAATATAGACGCCAACAATCTTATCTACTATTGATCTAGTAATTATTCTTAGCCTAAATATTTACTAATGTTGTTTGTTACGACAGATAGCAATGTAGATTTCATTGTTAATACCTAAAGAATTTATAGAGTTAATATTTAACATGGAATTAGAATAGATAACATTTTATAATCCAATTGAGGTAAACATATTATTTGTAAATATGAGTAGGTACATACATTGTCATCAACCGGACTAAAACCGCGCTTATTAAAACTACAACTATTCCGTATGTGCATTTAATCACATGGTCACACTATACCCACAGCCTCAAAAATGTATAATTCAATAAATAATAGGGTACTACTAATTATTATATTTTCAATAATTCTGAACATGTTTATGTAAAAATTATTACAAAATTTCCGTAAATAAAGTTTGCGATATGACCATTTTCACGTAGATTCTTCAAAATGTTATAGTTCGACCAAGTCTTGACGAGAAATATAGACCCGGAAGTCGGAATATCACAATCACAAGACACCGAAGAAGTTAACATTTTCTATTTTCTTTAATTCTATCAGCAATATTTTCTACATAATTAAAAAAGTTAAATTAACAGATCCGGAAGTATATTTTAAAAGTACTTATATATTGTTTAAATTATGTATGTAATTGATAACCAAATATTTTCTAGGTGTTTACTTCTTGAACACAACAAATTTATATTTTGGGGACTGAACACTTATTTAATGAAATGTTTATGAATTTATGTATTTGTAATATATTTCTAGAAAAATTTAAAATAATACAAATTTATAAATTTGGTTCCATTATATTATAAATAAATAATTAAAAAGATCAAAAGTTATAAATTATTGAAGATAACAACTTTGTTCATTGCCCAATATGATAGCCAAATTTTCACTATAGATAAGATAGCGCAAATATACGTAAATTAATGAATATTAGTGTAATTTTTTTGTTTAAATATTAATTAGTTCGCAAACTACAAGCGATTGAAGTCAATTAATAATTAGTATGACGTATCATGTCCTAAGCAATTTGTTTGGTTGCCTGATTTTAAAAGCAAGACTCACACGCTGTTTCAATGTTCTATAATTTATTAGGAAAAAAATGCATTTTATTTATGTTATTTATGCTTAATAATAATTTCTTCATGAATACCTATATCATATGAGTTTATATGTATGTAAAAATATTTCATCTATGCGAACATGAAAAATTTGTACTCTCTAGCCCTAGAACTAACAGTTTGTCCACCAATGGTGTGAACATGCTACGTCACACGCCAAATTCTGAACTTTAAAAATCTCGCTGATTACGTAAATTTTTTAAGCCGCGTTTGCACTAAAATTCTTATGACATCCTGTTCTCCAAGAAAAATATAATTAGAAATTGGTATATAACCCCATTATGTAGGTATTATATTAGGACACAGTCAAGTGGGCGATGATCAGTTTCGAGAGATAGATAATTGGGCGATAGACAATTGAGCGATAGCCAAGTAGGCGCCGAACCTCTGGGCGTTAAAGTTATAGATATTATGTTCTATTGTGTGTTAGGTTAAGTTAAGTTTGTTTACAAAATCGTAGTGTCTTTTTTACTATATTTCCTGGTGCGAACAGTATGCCTGGTAAATGTACATTTTTTAAAAGATTATTTTGCCAAGATGATCGTCGTCCATTTAACCATTATCCATATAACTATCACCACCCAGTTGACCATCGCCCAATTGTTCCGTATCGACGAGGTATTGCACAAAAATTTTCCAATACAGCCCAGTATTTATAAGGAAAGTATTAAGCCTAAAATGAAGACAACTTTTTATCGTCCACATTCCTGCGTTACGGGCCTGGTTGGTCCAGCCGGCATATGCAGCCTTGTGTGTGTCCCAGCCTCCATGCTATCTCTCTCTCTCTCTCTAACACATGGAGATTTCTCTGAGCATATGCCTATGAATCATCGTTTTCCATACATTGGTTATGGAATTTTGTTATTAATAATAAACAAATTGTATTTTTCCACGGCGTACATACAAGCACATGCAAGAACAATAAAAATGAAACGTTGTAAAAGTAGCATTAAAGTTCAAATTTTAAAAAAATACAAATTGAGGGCATAACTGATCAAAATTATATAAAAGTGATTTTTATTTTCCAATGTGGGATGTTATATTTATTTTAACTAAGTATAATTTTTTTAGTAAGTTAGAGGTACATAAAATTTATAAGTTTTCATTTAGTCACAAAGAATAATCATTTGTATTGCAATTTTTAATCCATTTGTGAATATGTTTCAGGTATCATCTGATATTATTTCAAGGCTAGAATGTATCATCTGTTTATGAAAGAGCTGTCACATAAAGTGCGGGTAAAGGCGTGATGACATATTTTATTTTTTATGTACTGAAGTGCTGAAACTTTGACTGACAACTTCTTAAAAACAAAAATATTTCTTCTAGATGATTTGTGTACAAATAAAGTTGTCACGTTCAAAGTGATGGCCAAACACTTGGAGACCTGATGATATAGTTTTAATAAATTATACTTTTCAAATGTTTCAAAGTTAAAATATGTTACCTACAGCAACTGTGCAATCTTGCTTTTTTCATTTTGAAACGTTCTACTTTGTACGGTAATAACAGCTTCGAGGCTAAAATACATCATCTACTTTATCTGTCTAACTCTTCTATTTTAATCTTTGAGCTGTTCTACTTTAATGTGCGTAAAATTGCCAAAATTTGAAGTTGGCGCCCGTTGTTATTGATTTGGTAGTCGAAGTGGCTATGAAAACTGCGTAATTCTGTTGTTTTACGTCTTGGACTGTCGCTTTTCGAATGTAGGACGAATAAACAATAACAGTTTACCTCTTTCTGTTTACATTTTTCTAGCCATGGCCCTGATCTGAAATGACACAAGGCCTACTATGAAGTAATCGCGATAGAAAGAAATATTTCTACTTGGGGTAGGTTATTATTATCAGCTGACCGGCAGATGTTTCATGCTTTTAGGAACTGACGCACGTGGATTTCCGGTCGCTATGATATTTTTTTTTCTTCATTGTTTACGAAACAAAAGAATATTTTACAGATAAGACTTTAAAGTCTATTGAATTTTTTTTAAAATTATCAATAATCGTTAAATACTGATATAGAAAATTAACCGTTTAAAATTTGGTTTTCCTTGTGTATTTACGTACGTAGATAAATAGTTTCAATAACCACTGATATATTGCTTTGCAGATAAAATAATTTATTAAAAGTTAGTTTAAATAATATTGTATAAGAATTATACATATATTTTTTATTATACGGAGATAATAGGTACAGAATAAAATGTTTGATGAAATTCAAGTCAATACACACCCTCAATCTCACCCTATATTTTTGCAGGACTTCATTTCATTATTATTCATAGAGTAAATTTATTCTTGTAGACTCTTTCCCTCATAAGCATAACATCATAAAAAATTCATAAAGTTGTACAAGTTTTGTTCATATATTAATCTTAAAGGATGCAATATTTTAGACTTGGAGTACCTACCTAGTAGTAATACCAATCCCAGACTATATCTCAAAAACATTCATATATGGAAATAGAGAATGTACCAACACGGAATTTTAAAACGGACTATTTTCATGCAGTACGCGATTCTATGATAATTTTTGAAATATTTTGTTTTAAAATAACACTAAATTTATTACCTTACACCATTTATGTCTTCATATTGTCAATATTTTGTTTCAAATCGTCCAAAAAATGAAACTTCATGTAATAGCATTGCATTATTTAATTTGCATCAATATCATTAACTAAATTATCGCGTAAAAATTACTAATATTAAATGTTTATGTAATAGTCCACTTATTTCAACACACGAGTATATCAGAAAATTTGAATCTCTTGTAAAATTTATCTACAAAGAATGAAGACGATAATATTCTCAGTAAGCGATGTAGTTTATTTTGAATATTCAAATGTATTACCAAGTAGATGATAATTAATATGATAACAACATCAGACGAATCTGACGAAACGATATCTCAAAGACATTAACATATGGAAATAGAAAATGTACTTAGAATTTTAATAAGACTCTAATGCAATAAGCAGCATTCCCCCAGAATTAACTTCCGGCCGTGCGCTATAAGCTGCCAGACGCCGAGGCGTCTTCGCTCAATAATTAATTTGTAATTACAGATTCCTGACTCCTCAGTTATAGCTTTTTAAATTTAGACAAAAGTTATCGTAAATTAACAATCATGCAAATTTCATTTAATCTATTATTCACGAAAATGACTATTCAAGGTCATTTGTAAGCCGTCTGATATAATATTACTTGCAGATAACTTCATTGCATTTCGTATGCATAGTCGTGGACACATTTTAACTGAAAAAATAAGAGTAGAGTAATTCATTTGAAAATTATGTTTCTTTCTAAATAATGCCTTTCTGAAAGATTTATGTTCTTCAATTCAAAAACATAGACTTAACTAGAAACCAAGGAATAATAATTTGATTTAAACGTCAACGTCACTGGGTAAATATTAGCACAGAGGGCAGTGTAGTAGATAATTAGGTATCTGTAATTCTACGACATACGTCATTATCATTATTATTTATAGTGTGTTAGAAAGCAATGGCACTATTTACGTATATCTGTCACACCACATAAATTAAATAGACATAGGTCAAATAATCTTTCTCTTTCTAATACAAACAGTTGCTAAGCTACTGCTGTAAAGTGATGTGTATTCTTTCTTCGAACAAATGACCTTGAATAGAAATCTTTCGTGAATAATAGTATATCAGCCAGGTTGGGAAAAACATCAATGTATATTGTGTATACAGTTAAAAATTACATAAGTTCCTGTCTTTTTAAAATTTGTTAAATAGGTACTTATTAATAGAGGTAGGAATTCACGTATCTCTTTTACTCTCGTTACCAATATTACCCAGAGGTGTTGACGTCACAGAGGTTAATGCCGTTTTTTTCTCAAATAGGGGACTACAGCGCAATTGAATTAAGAGAAATTAGAAAAAAATATTGAAAGTATATGCTTAGTAATGAATATTAATAAAGAAATAAAACGATATAATTGAAATATATTTCGGAAATAAGGGATTTTTGTTATAGCAGCTCGTCACTCATATGAATTTCATATATATTATTTTGATTGGCGGCTCAAAGACGGCCTATAAATATACAACGAATACCAAGTAAGGGGAGGAGCCTACTACCAACGGAAGTAGAGAAATTCAAATAGCGGAGGCGTGGCTATAAGTCCAGTACTGCAATTCTCAAACAGTTTTTATTTGAATATAAATGTTTTGCATTAAACATATAATTTAAATACACTTCCAATTATACATCATGTAGACTTGTACAGTATAATAATATTAATTTATTTTTTATAAATATAATTTAGAAATAGAGCATGTATTTCAAGAACATTTAGGTCCATGAAGAAAACAGTTTGATACAAAAACTTATATTCGTGACGTCATATTTATATTTTCAAATTTCGGGGGACTATAGCTCGCTTACTAATGGAAATTTTTTCACCGGACTTACACCGACAGTCTTAGTTTTATTTAAACGTTCAGATGAAATAATACAAAAAAAATGGTGGAATCCCCTATTTTATTAACATTTAACAATTTTTTTTAAAATATGATTGTTATTTTAAACTTTATATTAATAATACACATACCTATATAATTTCTCTAAAATTGGTCAAAGTCACATATTTGAAAGCTCGCGGAAGTGATACCTGCTAACTGAATTTAGTTAATTTGAAATTTTCAGCTTAGATGTTGGTTCATACATAAACAATCGCATTCATATAAGCTCATCTATGCACTTAAACACGAGGCGTCCACATAAGGGCAGACAGTCTATTTTACCAACATTAAGATTAATACAAGTTTAATAGATTTGGAATAATTCTACAAAAATTTTCATACATTTTTATAAATTGTAGGAGCATACCTCATTTCCATATTTCTAAATACAACAGCTCTCTTTTTATAGGCAGATCTTGAGAGATGACATGTGAGATGTGAAATAATAGAATCCAAAAGATATTAAAATGTGAAAACTAAGAATTTGCTAGGTAATACGGGTTTCCACGTTTTTTCATTTTTTAATATGTTAATCTACACAAAAATACCAGACCCGTATTTTGTATTTTCACTGAAAAGTTTCTAATGCGCCAGAAACAAATTAAAGTTTCAAGAAATGAGGCCCGAGAAAATTGACGGCGCTTATGACGTCATCTACACCGAGAAAATACGTTTGTAGAACTGAGTGAGACGCGCTGAGTTCGTCGTTTCGACAAAACCACCGCGAACATAGCGGAGGCGTGGCTTGCGCATTCGAACAGCCAATAGCATTTGCTAGTGCTCAGCACGTCACAAACATTGATACACACGTTGATACTGAATTTTATGCGCTCGATTTAAATGCATTAGAGTTTCATATTGACATTGTGTAATAAAAATCAAAAAAATAACGATTATATTCACCTTATACACGATGAACATTAATATCCAATCAATAAGTATATTTTTTAAAGCCGTAGACTTGTAAACCCCTATTCCGAGAGCAGTAATCAACAGACAGATCTTGGTAGTTGGTGTATTTAGCTTTTTAGTTTGGGATTATCATTTCACAACCGCCCTCCCTATACATATTGTCATTATCAATCATTTGTCTGTGTATTTTTGACGTATTTCGCATGATGAATCTTACAGGTGCAGTGTTTCGAGTGGCTAGCCTTCCATGTAACGTATTCATCTGACGGGGCCATGGTGAAACAATGCCAGTGTTCAGTGCTCGCATTGGGAACAATTGTATGCATAATGAGTAGCAGTCAAGTCACAGTCACATGCTCAGCCCGTCTGGCATCATGGACTACAGTTCATACTATCATTCAAACAATGATACCATAGCATTCGGCCTTTGGAATTAATTCAACTACTTCAATATGACTCACGTCATAAATAAACTCTTCTAAGAATGTTAACTGACGCCATCAGGATAACAAATTGACTATTTAAGAATAAACTTTCAACTATGTACAAATACTGTTTGCTACAAATAGTTGTTTATATGCATACACTTCATATCTGCACCTAAATTTTTATATCAAATGTAAATAACATAACATAATATATACCGGTTGCCCCAAGCCATCCTTATTAATATTAACATGGGAAAAACAGTTGTTTTTTTTTATTTAAATATTATCTGTCCCGCAAAATTTATACACTTAATTTTACAGCATAATATTCTGAATTTTAGATGTGTTAAATTTACGTCTTTGGTAACCGATAGTAAACTTAATTTAAAGCCACGGTAAAAATAAATCTAGTATGCGATTATTTTAAAAAATGAACGTTGGTTGTCATAACAAATAAAAGTCGTAGAAGTGGTGTTTGGCAGTTAACTCGACACCCAGTATGTAGAAAATTTATCCACGTGTAAACAGAAACAGAGCCACTATATTTCCATATGTGAATTTCTTCGAAATATCGGTTACTAAAATAAATTATCTACAAAGATATCGTCGGTTACAAATACTATACTTCAATATTAAAGTTCTGACATGAACTACCAGTCACAAACACAAAAATATGGGTAGGGAATAATAAATATTTTGCATATCATTTACTAATATTTGTCTATGAAGAAAACTACTGCATTTAACAATCGTACGTCAATTCGTCAAAAAATCGTTTGTATGACGTATTGAATAAGTTTGTTGTGAAATGTGCCAAAATGTATATTCAATTTCCTGTTATGAAATGCTGCCAATTTTTTTCTCTCTTTTATGCAATCACATCATGTGAAATAGAGTTTAGTCGTCAAGTATAAAATATATACTAACTACAAAGGTCTGTCTATGAATAGAATTAATAAAAAGAAATATACAGGTATAAAATGTGATAATCATTTTTTTAGACAATGTAGTTTTTATAATTTAAAAACTGTATGAAAAGAGAATGTATATGAGAAATGATTGCATACATAAAAAAATACTCATAAATTAATAAAGAGAATATATGTGGGGGAGATTAAGGGTGTTTGTACAGTCGCCCTTTATGTAATAAGTGAATGGACGTAGAGTACTGAACAAAAATAGAAGGGCCGGCATGAATGCTATTACGAAAGTGCTCTTAAAATGTCGACTGGTAATTGCTCCAAGACTGAAGTGAAATATATCATCTACTTTAATATTTCTAAGAAAAGAGCTGTTACATATAAAAATATGGTTGATAATGTATACATTTTAAGAAAAATAAGTAAAGTATCATAAAAAGTCAAATATGTTTATCATATCCAACATGTTCGTTGTAATATATATACGTTGCAGTCACGCCGTGTACTTGTGTGGGAGATATAATGATATTTACTCTGCCTATCTTTACTATATAAAGCAATACAGGCGCCAGTAATCTTACCGACCACTATTATTACTATTAATTCATTCTAGACTTACTAGTCATCGTTCATACCAACACAAACTGTTATTCCGAAATACATGTAATAAGTAATAATAATAAAATGACGTAAAAAAGTCAAGTAAGTATTCTAGGAATACAAGTGTGTCAACTAGTAAATAATTACATGAACTAACATTAGGTAATGCAGTTTTGTAAATAGGGTTTCGTAAGTTCCAGAGATACAAGGTTTTAATTTTGATAAAAAAGAAGTTGGTGAATCACTGTAAAAATATTAAATTTCAAAGAAACCACATTATATGTCAGATGATATATTTAGCCTTGGAGCTTGCCAGCAATTACCAGATGAAATCTTAGAAACGAAATTTAAAAATATTTAACCTATTCTAATATAATGAAACAAATTTTCTACATAAAATACATAAATATATCATCTCAGCTTTTTACAAAATTCTGGGTACACCAATCTGCATTTTTACTTTCTTGTACGAAGTAAAGGAAGTATTGTAATGGCGAAAAATTTCGGTTTTGAGATTTCAACGGAAATATCCATTTTGACCATCCCTGAATCCATTCTGACTAATTTCGTCGTGACGTCTGTACATACGTATCTCGCATAACTAAAAAACGGTAAGCCGTAGAAAGTTGAAATTTTATATTTAGGATTTCTATAACATCTAGTTGTGCACCTCCCTTTTTGGTCATTACATAATTTCCAGAAATGGTGCTTTATTTGAAGCCTATAATAGATTTTAATGAAAAACTATATTAAAATATAATCCAAAACTTTTCAAATTTAGTATAGAAGACTTTTATATCAATTGGAATAACATAGCAGATTTTAGTTAAAACAGCCTAACCGGAAGTGATATATTACCTGAAGTTGTTTACAGTTTTTCTTGAATAAATTGGTTTCATTTTGATTTTAGAAATAAATGCTTCAAATAAGAGTTTATGCCCGGTTTTATAAAAGCGAATTAAATTTTTATCCAGGTTTATAATTAAAATCCAAGATTTTGTATATATTATTATATATACAAAATCCCAGATTTTGAAATCCGAGAATAAATTTTGTTTATAAAACCGGGCATTGAGAATTAAATTCTGCGTCTAGCACATCAAGTATTATTAAATTAGCCCTTTGTATAAGCGAGATATGTAAATTTAAAACATATACTTTTTGGTTTTTGTAATGAGGCTCGCTATGGATTAGGACAAAAAATAATAAAAAAAATAGATGTTAATGTCAAATTACGTCAAACACGTGCAATTTTATAATTGGGTCTATACTTCATCTTCATATTGGTCTTGCGTACAAGGAAGTCGTGTGGTGTCCACATCAGATTTTTATTCGTAGCTTTCGGTAATGACAGTATATTTATACCGTTGAGGACGCATACCAGGCGTCACTTCACGGACTCTCATTGCTATCATGAACAGAACACCACATGTGTCACTTTGCGAAATTTAAAAATCATTTTCAAATTTCAACGTCGGTCGAAATCAAACCTGGGCCATTCGAATCACAACTGGCCACCTAACGCACACAGCCATGCGACCCCAATAAAATATATTAATAATAGAATAATTATAGAACATTACTTAATTGCTAATTGTGGTCCAGCTCTATTTTTAGACTATTACATCATTTCAAAGATTCGACCACTCATTTTAATTGTTTCTTAGAAACTGTAGCAATATATTCCCACAACTATATAAACATATGAATTGTTTTGGAATTCCCATTAAATTATTTACGTTTTGTTGTTTGCATGACGTCATTTTTGAGCGGCCCTCAAAATTTTAAAGACAGCTGCTGTATTCAAATTTACAAGTCACTGTTTAAAGTATAAAAAAGTAGAGAAGGATTATAGTTTCGTTCCAAGGCTAAAATATATCAACTTCTGAGATCTGTCTACAATATTTGTATAAATAAATATATCATCATATCCTGCATAATACATTTTTTGGGCATAACAGTTATGTTGATGTTGTTAAACAGATCTTGGTAGATGATTCGTTTTTGTCGTAGCAATACTAAACGATATGTCAAAGTTATTAGCATATGTGTGTGAAATACATAACTCAGAAATTTTTAGTTAGTACAATATGCATTAAAGTTGTACTGAAAACACATTCTCTTTTTCGTCTGACGTTTTTTTCTTTTTTACGGTCAAGATCCCTAAAATGTCACAGTATAATGCTATAGGCTTGTATTCACACCTCTTGGAGTAGCACTACTTCCGAAGTAGCACTATTTTGATTTTTTAAATTTTATTTATAAACAAGGATTGGTTTCATATTTTTGTAAATAAAACCTATAATATTTGAAATAAGTGCTATTTACAATTTAATTACTTCTTTAATTTGAATATTAAAGTTGACATTTGTCAGTATTGAAGTAGCAATTTTTCGGAAGTAACGCTACTTCAAAGAGGTGAGAATACTGGCCGTAGTATTTAGATCTTTTATTTGTAATATCAGAAAAGTCCGTAAAGTAGGTTTATCCTGCAAAAAGTCGGCTATTTTTGATTTTCAGATATCTTTTATATTTAGAGATCCTAATAAAAATCCAAGTTTTTTAACCTTGGCGCACCCGCTCACGCCGCCATATTGGAAAAATGTTGAGAATAATCGTTTTTTTAATATTTCCTTCCAAGTACTAGGCGATAAATAGTTATTATTAACTTTTTTGTAAAGAACAAGCTAAAGTAGAACATTATTTATTTTTGTCGTATTAATTTAATTAATGATATATTTTAGTTGTTTAACAAAAAAGAACAGATGTTATACATCGTTTAAAGCTAAAAGTATTCTTTTCGTGGTGATACTATCTAGTGTCCATATAAAGTTTTTAACTTTCATATCATAATTCAAAATCTGTGATAAAATTTGAACATCGTCATTTGAAAGAATATAAATGTGTTTTAAAGAAGTGTAAATTAAAATTCAGTATTGTATCATACATGGATGTTATGTATTAATTTATAAATATTTCCATTTTCTCTAAATAACAATAACAAGTATATGTATATGTCGTATTGAATTATTATTAATATTAAATAAATGGGGTCGCGTGACTGTCTACTTTGGGCGACCGACTTGAAACATGCAAAATTATTTATAATTTTCAAATAGCACCAAATGACCTCTGATCTGAAAGAGCGAGGTAACGCGTAGTAAGCGCCCCTAGTGGTACAGGTATACGAATAAAAATGCAGACTGGCACACCCGCAATTAGGGATTATGTATATATTTATTTTAAATTGCATAATAGTGATTCCTGTGGTGCACTCTCCACGTCAGCAATGAGTGCCAGTGAGATAATGCCCAAACGGTACGAAAGTTATTTATCGATATTTATGTACAAAGCAGATTGGCACACCCAACAATGGGTAATATGCTGTGAAAATAAATGTATTCTCGCTATTACAAAACACATGTTTTAATGTCCCTTTTTAAATTTAAAATTAGATTAATCATTTTTATCAATTTTTAATTTATGCCAACTGTTTATTTATAATATTAAAGAAATAATCATTTTATTTCAAGGATAAAATATAATATAACTAATATTTGTTTATGAACAGAACTGCTGTATTCAGAATATGTAATCAGTTTTGAATAAATATATCATCATTCCTTTTAATCATGTGATTGTGTCAATTTTGTTCATAGGCAGAACTCAGTACATTATATAATTTAATTTTAGAGTTATAACATACGATGTCTTAAGGATATTCATATATGAAGTCTATTATATTGAATTTAAATTATGTAAAATTCGTCACCACATATATATGTATCTATATTATTATTCTCTACACATATGAATGTATTTATTCTCGAGATTCTCCCATTTTCATAGGAAATACCTTCAGCTACGCCACTGTCAGTGGCACCCAACATCCGGTGCATGAGGACGCGGCATGCATGACAAAACACAATCGTGACAAACACGCATCGCGGCTGCACCCCGCCCACCCTACTGACGTCACACCACAGCTAAATAACAACACAACATCGCCACAGAAACGCATATGATGTGGACTTGTTATTTTTACTGATGGAATCAACTCTGGACCGGGACCTCAAACCAGACCATTTTGGTAAATTTAAATAAAAAGATACTATGTGAATCATGCTGGGGTTTTTTATTTTTCAGGTTGGTAAACAAGCGTGGGAAGTTGGCACCGGATGGAATTTAGACAGATAAAAAAATATTTAGGGTGTTAAAACTTTTGTACAAAATTATAGTTTGTTTCCTAATTGAATTTTATATAAAATTTATATAAATAAATACATATAAAATAATACTTTTCTATCCGTATTATGATACTCTGTTCCATACTCAAACCACATATTTTACCATTTATATGGAAGTTCCTTTTATAGATATTTTTAGTACATGATATATTTTAATTTTTAACTAGTATAGGTAGCAATAGCAGAATATATTTTAAGTGTGTTCTCCACAACCCGCTCCTTGCCAGTTATTAATAATAAAATTATAAACATTCGTAAATGAAACCCAAATATATTTTTCTTTTAATTGAAAATAAATAATTACATAAAATTACAAAAATATTATACAATAGCTATTTGCGCTCGAAACACACAAGATTTTTTCTACAGTCGCCACAACGGGGTCCTCCACCATAACAAGAAGTTTTTTTTTTGTATAATTTATTTGTTTCAAGTACATTAAACTAGTGCAGTGAAAAGGATGTCCATTGAGAACGTTCACGCCAAATTTTTGCAGGTGGCAGCACAACTATTCACACAATTTATTTTAATTTATCGTTATTTTTCATTCTTCTTGAGCTATTATTTCAATCTAATCTAAGCATTTTTCGATTTTGTAAATGAATGCCCTATTTTATTTTCACAGCAGTGCTGCATTTTGTTTGACCAGACTTGTGAAGGTGGTAAATGTATAACTACAGTGCCATTAGTTCCTGACTAAACGTTTCATTATGAATATAGACAAGTAACATTTCTCAACATTGTACAGTTAGAAATTTGGACAGAGACCGTTTTTCTACTTTGTCGCGCATGAACTATAGAAAAAATAAATAATGAAATAAGCAATAAGCTTTCTGTATTTTTTGACTTTCGAATAACTGTATTAGAAAATATTAGTTAATGGACTTTGGTACAGATCTTAGAATTTTTTTATTCTTGCTAAATTCTATAATCCACCAAATTCTATAAATAAAGCCACCATTCTTCCGCGCTACGTTTACCGGCCTGTTTATGGTGCACCGCGATTACAGCACGGCTTTATAAAGTAACACATTTTTTAATATTGCAGTAAACGAATGTATTTATGTGTACATGAATTTATGTTTAAGAATTTGTAAGATCTTACATACCCTGAAGTATAAGTACATACATATATTAGGAAACGCCAGTTTTGTAAGAATAAATGCTGTATGAGTATGACAGATTTGGCGTAATTGTTACCTAATACCTAATCTACACCATACTCCAGAAATTTACACACATCTAAAGCCTGTTTTATATGTCACAGTATATTGTTCACTTTATAGAAAAAAATAGAGATTGTGTTTCATAATGACAATTTAGATGAATGAATTAAATTAAATTAAAAAATATAACTAGTTACATTTCCATATCCTTTTAATATTGCCACGGCATTTGCGCAATACCTACTCAAATCAACATAATTACTTTCTATTTTTATTAATTTTTATTTTCAGTATGTTTATTAAAAGTAATTAGGTAACATTTAAGCTACACCAATTTTCTTTATATATTTTTTTTATATAATGCTTAATTAATCAGACAGTTTTGTACTATTCAAAATAATAACTATTTCGATCATAAATGCGCAGTATTTTAAACAATATGTTATACCTATAATTTTTATTATGCAGTAAAAAGAAGTAACTTTCAAACAGTACAAAATATTTTTAATACAATATCTTGAGTAAATTTTTGCTCGAAAAATTGTATAATGTAAAACGGACTGAAATATCACTGCATACAAAAAGTATATTTCTTACTTTGTATATTAAAACGTAATCTAACAACATTGAGTATCCTTACTCTCCTCATTACTCTCTACTCTTGAGACATTAAAGCAAAGTTTATATTAAATTTATATTTATTACTTCAGTAACAGTAACTGTTTTTGTTAAGTACGTGTAATGGCCAGTAAACCGCCTTTTCCCACAGTAGTATTACTGTCATTTTAATAACAAGTAAAGTAATTAATTTATGAAAAAAATCAGCATCCGGTTTGGGAAAAGTTACTTATTACTTTAATGGCTAGTCACATATATTGTAATTACATAATTTTTCAATAAAACTAATGCATTATATTCATGGATAAGCTTTGGAAAATTTATTGATTATAATTAAATAATAAAAAGTAAGAACAATACGAAATAGTATCTACTTATAAACCAAGTAATTTGAAAGATTAGACATAATTGTTTTATTTTGTATAGAACATTGTAATTTATATATATTTTTTAAAAAATATGAAGATTATATGTCGAAAAAATTGTTATTATATTATTATTTGTAAACCTTATTTTAACCGATAACTTTTCCAAAAGAATTTTTTATTTTATCAATTTTTATCTCATCTATTCTAGTGTAGATGAGGGCAACAAATCTTAATATATATCTTGGAATAATACCAAATACCACACAATACTTAAAAAAATATTCCGATAAAGGAAAATTTTTGGTACTGATGAATTTGATATTAATAACAGGACAAAGACTTATTCGATATAAATATACCTACTTAGAAAACCAAAAAAATTCCAAATTAAAAACAAGTTTATCAACCACTCTAAAGTTATTAATCCTTATCACTGCTTGCGATAATAGTATTTTTAAACATTGCTAATCAACAAACTTTATTATTTCAACCTGTTCTTGTGCGCGAGAATTGCGTTGTACTTTTCAAATATTTTTTGCAGTGCCGCCATTTTATTTTGACGTAATTTGAAACGTAAAAAGTGAACCAAGGTTAATTTTTGTTATATTCACGTGTCCTGTATACAAATTGCTAAACAGGTTTTAAATGGCGTACTCAAATATGAATTATAGCCGAAAATATTAAAGATGAAGAAAAAATATTTTAAAGTTCATATAGTTCATAATAAATGCTCCCAGTTTTTTTTTATCGATATTACGTCTGCTGTTATTGCTAGTCAAAACTGTACTTTCTATAAAATATCATTGTGAACAAGAAATTGGCATATTCAAAGATCCAAATAGTGCTATTTTTACTTTTGATATCATTTGGTAAGATCAAGACTAAAATATATGTTAAAATCTGTCTAAGAATAGAGTTGCGACTTTCAAAAAAGTATTATAGAGTACCTACTTGATGTATTTATTAACGCAATTTAATTCTATGTAGGAACGTGTTAAAATTCCAAGAAAAGTTACACGTCATGTCAATTTAACAATCAACAATAAACAACAAGCAATTGTTCGAAAACAAAGTACAGTATTACAAATTCCCGAAAAACGTGGGTGTGCATATATTATCTAGAAAATAATCTATTATTCAATAGTTATGCAAAATGCAAAAGATATGATATATTAATATCGTAATTCAATGGGGCAATGGTATTATGTTAATATTCATAGAAGGTGATGAATAAATAATTCAATAAAGAAAGAGAGAAAATGACAAACAACATGTGATCCGAAGTATTTTCATGCTATCAGTAAACAAGATTTTGTTTCTGTTATATTTATTATTATTTTATAGTCATTTAACTGTTTCTAGAACAAAAACATGTTAAACTCATAATATTTAACGATTTAATGTAGCTTAATAACGGATTCTGTGGTAATATAAAATTATTAGATGAACTGATAGTTATCATTAAAATAGTGTAGGTCAAGGGTGGGGAACATGCGGCAAAACAATTCTTTCACTTTATCTTTTTTTCTTTGTCCTTTATACATCAATTTATCTTTGAGAGCCTATGGGGTTAGGCCTGGTAAACGCTCTGAACGGTACAGCTACAGGTAGACGGAGATAGAAACAAATTAGCACACCTGAAAATGGGCAATAAACCGTGATGATACACTCGTATTTATATTTATTTAAAAAAGGCCATATTTAAAATATTAACAAGTAAAGGAGATTCAATGAAATAATTCGTCCCGGTTGAAAAATGAAGAGAAGAAATGAAATCACAAGGGCTAGGGAGTCTACTGAGGCTATAGGTATTTTAACATCTGTTACGTTGATTATTTAGTTCAACTTCATTCTTTTAAGTACATGGTACATAATTAAATTTTTGCAGTACATCTAATTAAAATTACTCGAATGCGGCTTTATTAGGTCAGGTTAGGTTAGGTTATGTTAGGTTAATAATGCGGTCTTCCAACATGAAAAGGTTCTCCAACTTTGCTCTAGGATAGGCATATCATTTTTATTATGGAGCGAGGGACAGGAATTCCACCTGTAACTTGAACTGTTTTATTTGCATTCTATTATATCATATGGGTAGTTAGTTATACGACTAAAATACTATCTATTGACATTTATCTATGAATAGTGCTGTGACATTTAAAATATAGATAAAAATAGTTATGATATATTATGTATTATGTTTACTTTAAAAAAGTTTTCCAAGAAGAACAAAATATGGTGAAGCAAAACTTTTATGTTTTAGAAATGTATATTAAAACGAATGAAAACGATATCAAAAAAGAAAATAGTGGTTCTCAAGTTACAATACAAAGTTATATTTTCTTAAATAGGATATCAATTTTTTAGGTCCATTCGATGCAGTATTTTTTTTAATTCAACCATGAGAATATTTTATATCCTTACATAACAAAAATACAGAGAAAAATTCAATTGGATTTTAAATAAATTTGATTTTAATAGTTATTAAAATAATTGAAATTGTCAAATAGAATTTTTCGTTTTTCATACATAGCCTACTGAAAAATGACTATAAAATATAAATTTATTTAAATTTCAATGGACCTTTTTAATTTAAGGGCTATCTCTTTCTATCACTGCAAATAGTAAGAAAATGGCGCGAACAACTGCCATTTGGTCTGTCAAACGAAACGTCAAAAATATTGCAGTCATTAAAATACCTGTATTCTCAGTGAAAATTTGCATCGTTAGTCATTTTAAGATAAGATTTTTTAAAGTTATCTGAGATATTCTCACATTTTACGTCTAAATTTTTTAGAAACAAACGTCATAGAGCTCAGTTGTTCTTACTATGCGCAGATCCTCTTTGCGCATCTTCTATCTCTTTAAATTGAAAAGGTCCATTGAATATTTCTCAATATTTTTTTATGCAAAGATATAAAATGATTATATGGTTGAATTCAGAAAAAAATACTCTACCGGATGAGCCTAAAAATTATACATCATCCCATTTAAAAAAATATACCCTGTGTCTATGTTAAAGGTGTACATAGGAGATTAACATGGGAAACCAGTTCTTTGCAATTTCCTGCTCGCCTAATTATTTTAAGCAAAAAACGCGTCAAATAAAAGATTTAGGGCATAAAATTCTGCATCTAAATCAATAAACAGAATTACCTTTACATGCTTTGTAACGACAGAAATTAATTATGAAGATGTCGAAAATTACATTGAAAATATCGACAGCCATGGAATTGAACAAAAAATAAATAAATGCTTGACGTTTTATCTGTCACAGCGTAAGTTAACTTATTTGACGTTTCTGACAATTTGATAAACGTCAAGCATTGATTTAGATGCAGAATTTTATGCCCTAAAATTTTTATTTGACGCGTTTTTGCTTAAAATAATTAGGCGAGCAGGAAATTGCAAAAAACTGATTTCCCATGTTAATCTCCTATGTACACCTTTAAGACAGACACACGGTATATAACATTGTATTGTAACTGTAACTTGAGAACCACTGGTTTAAATAAAATATTTTTTTTCTCTAATCGGATGTCCGTCCCCCTTTGGGCTTCTATAAAAATGTCTTATAGAATTTCTTAGCTCGTTTAGTTGTTACACCCTGTATAAGGTTTCTTATACAAAACCAATCATGTACATATATTCAAATTTTCAGAACAAAAAATATTCTCATTGCCAAACTGTTCATTGTTATGACTGGCAATTTTTTACATACGTACAAAATTATGATAAATATAAGAGCCATCATTTATTAAAAATAAAAAAGAAACGTAAGGTGCGGATTAGTTTTGTTACGATTCTTGAAAACTTGTTGCGCAATGTGACGCGGCCAGAATGATACTACATGATGCCCTAACCTAAAAACTTCAATAAATTGATTTGTTCGATTCTTGTGGTAAATCTCTCATATACATTCAATCATTTATTATTATATGTATAAATAAGAAAAGTTACATAAGTAACCTATCATTAGGTAGGTAATTTGGTAATGTGAATTTAAACGTATAATTTTACAATATTTACATAAGGAATATCACTCAGAAGTTTTTACAGCAAATTTTAAATTCAGAATTTTTAATTTCAAGAATAAAAAACCCGTTTAAATATTTCTTACAGTAGAACTGTTTTGTTTGCTTTAGAAGCAGTAGCCATAGTAAGAATTTAATGAGAATGATAATTCGTTTACAAATGAACGTTAAAAGTGTAATTATAAAATTAGAATTTAAATGTATTTAGGTGTTATAAATAAGACTGATCAATGACCAGACAAAACAGTTCAGTAAGCCCTACTCGAACTAAATTATTAGGGGAAACATTTGGTATGTTTGGCTTAATAATACATAAATAGTAAGTAAGTGTTTAGTACATTAAACTGAACTTAAAGGCTATTATTTTAATCAAGTACAATTGAACTTTCGATTATCCGAATACTATTTAATCCAAATTCCTCTGTAATCCGAACGCTTGGTCCCCCGTTACTTTCTTCGTTTTCTTTGTTAATGTGTAAATAACTGTAGTTATAACTTATCATGAAACGTCAAAATGAACAAACTCGAGAACAAACTTCAACTTTTCGGCTTATTTAATTTTTATCTTAAAAACATTGTAGATAGCTGTTGGGTAGTTTTGTGACTCTACTTCCAAAATAGTACTACGTATAATCCCAACACCTGGCTAATCAGAACACTCTTGTGTTGTGTGGTGTAAGGATTATCGACGAGGCACTATCACTATACTATACTGTATATTATTGTATACAAGAATAATATAACTGTTTTAAGACATGTATTTGTGTATTTCTATTATTTTTGGTCCAACTGTACTTGTATAACTAAAAGCAAAACAATGTTTAAAGTATTTCCTTTAACTTATACACAGGAAAGCAATTAAAAAAACTAACTTGCTACATCAATAAACAACTTAGTCATATGATAAAACTTTTAATTTCAATAATTATCTTCTTCCTTTAACTTGGCTACCTTGATATTGCATAACCTTATCTCTAACCGGAAATAAGATAGTTAAATTGTAAACATAAAACGTAAACATAGAGGGGAATCCCTAATATGGCGCTAAGTTTGAAATATCTTGATAAGAAATGAACCTTGATTATTTTAAATAGAATGAAATTAGATAGTGACGTTTAAATTATTTCCAGAAACAATTATAATTATCTAAATATTATAGTATCAAGATCTTAAGATACTAAAGATATTGGTTAACGACTTTAATTGCAAAGCACGGGATTATGGACTTAAATTTACAACCGCACTTTATAAATGCAATATTAATATAAATTATTATTATTATGGAATAAAAGATATGTCTATTCGATGTTTTACTTTGAAAAACTTATAAGATTACATTTATGAAAAGATCAAAGGATTTTATAAGATATTACCAAGTTTATAATCAGAAATGAAAGGTTAAAATGTATTCGTACTAGAAAGTTAAGTTTAAATGTGAAACTATAGTAGATGTACAGCTTTCTAAAAGCACTTTATGTAGCTGTTTTCCTATATTTCCTTGTTGGGTACAACGTAGAACAATATAATGACTAATATATAAAACAATCACATAAATATATAATGAGTAATATTAACATATATATGGAGTTTGTTTTTCCGCATTTGATAAAAAATATATGTTTATATAATTTCCTTTCATTATATATTCATTCTATATATTTTCTCTTGTAAAAAATCTGATGTGGACACCACACGATTTCCTTGTACGCAAGACCAATATGAAGATGTATTATAAAATTGCACGTGTTTTACGTAATTCGACATTAACATCTATATTTTATTTTTTCGTTATTTTTTGTCATAATCCATAGCAAGCTTCATTACAAAACCCAAAAAGTATTTAAGATTTAAATTTACATATCTCGCTTATACAAAGGGCTAATTTAATATTACTTGATGTGCTAGACGCAGAATTTAATTCTCTAAAACTCTTATATGAAGCATTTATTTCTAAAATCAAAATGAAACCATTTTATTCAAGAAAAACTGTTAACAACTTCAGGTAATATATCACTTCCGGTTAGCCTGTTTTAACCAAAATCTGCTGTTATTGCAATTGATATAAAAGTCTTATATACCAAATTTGAAAAGTTTAGGATTATATTTTAATATAATTTTTCATTAAAATCTATTATACGCTTCAAATTAAGTACCATTTCTGGAAATTATGTAATGACCAAAAAGGGAGGTGCACAATTAGATGTTATAGAAGTCCTAAATACAAAATTTCAACTTTCTACGGCTTACCGTTTTTGAGTTATGCGAGATACGTACGTACGTACAGACGTCACCACGAAATTAGTCAGAATGGATTCAGGGATGGTCAAAATGGATATTTCCGTTGAAATCTCAAAACCGAAATTTTTCGCGATTACAATATTTCCTTTACTTCGTACAAGGAAGTAAAAATCTCTTATGGATTCATACTAACGACAATTTTGCTCCTTCCAGTTATAATTTCTTTTCAGTGTTAGTTTGGGTTATAATTATTTTCAGTCCAGTAAGCTGGATTTTGTGAGAATGTATTTACATAAAAAAATCTGATGTGGCCAACACAACATCTCCCGCTATTTAATTTTCATTATTTTAAATATACATACATATTTAGTTATACTAGAAACTGTTTTAAAATCCATTCCATATAATTATGGTTCTATTTACTATTTTCTTTTTAAAACGTTACTATTATTAATTTGAAATGATTAGTTTTTTGTCAGTGACATTTATCTGTCTTGAGATATGAACTGCCTAATCAAGTAGTTGTGTTTGTTTAAAGCGCAGGCTCTGTGATTTAAATTATAGATAATTTTATAAATTTATCCATAAAATATATAGAAAAAGTATTTACGCAAGCACGCACGCACATACATACACACATACATCATCGTGAAAATGTTAAAATTGGATTCTAGGGACCTTAAAACGTGGGCATTTACCAAAATCTCGATATGCGATTTTAGCACGATCCCTATACCTCCTTTACCAAGAGTAGCGGGAAGTAAAAATATTTTATTCATTTTTAAACATAAAAACAAATGCTTCTTATTAGCTATTGTACTGTAATATTTATACCCAAGCCTACATATCATCCAAGCTGACATTTTGTCTTCTACGTATATTGTATTTACCCATATTTAAATATAACATCAATTTTGACATTTTGTGCTTTTGTCTTTTGAAGTATCAACTATTATTGTTATTGTCGTTATTAATTTCTTCTCGGGGTACTTTATAAGTACATACATAAAGTAGTTCTTCTAAAAATTATACGTAATTAATTGGGTACTCGTATATGATATGATCTTGATCAAATTTATAGAAAATATTTATACATATATATGTATATTATAAAAATACAAAAAGCACGCTCAATATTGATCTTTTTATTTGAAGAGGTGCGAATTTGGGTAGATTAGCAAAACTGTGCCATTTTGAAGTACAAGACGCCAAAAATTAATTTGAATTTTAAATGCCACAAAAGTGGCTCCTGTGATACACTCTGCACGCCAGCAATGAGTGCTCGTGAGGTGACGTCTCTTAAACACCCGCACGGTACAAATATATTCATCATTATAGAAATCTGTGTACACAGCAGATTGGCACACCCTGCAATATGGGTAATATGCCGTGATGATTATTTATTTATTTTATTTGAATTACAAAATTGGTGATATCAGAAAAAAAATATATCAGTGATTACCAAAATATGGGACCTAACTTTATTATTTTAAATAGGAACATATATTTTTATTTGCTTTTTAGTTAGAGAATTTAATTCTGAATTCAACAATTTAATGATTTCATACCCTCACATAACAATTTTTTTTATGAAATATTAAAAAAAGAATAATATTTTCAAGGAGCTAGAAAGACCATTTTAGTTGTTAAGATCAACAACGGCTTAAGATCGTTTATCGGAACTATGTATTCTTAGAAAAACAATGAAAATATAACAAAGACCAGTTTGTTGACGAAGTAATAAATCATTTTTCTGAAAGTAAGAAAATTAAAATTTCGTTTAGCGAATTGAGTTTATACATTTTTTAAGGTTCTTAGTTCTGTTATTTTTTTAGTGGGCCATAGGCGTTTACTATGAGAAAACAGTTTTTCCTTACTTGAAAGTGGCTTATTAATTTTTACAATAAAGATTTAAATAAAGGTTCGAGAGAATTAAATTTGGCATCCAACTCAATAATCACAATTTATTTTGCACGTTTTGTAACCGATCAAATCGGGTTGAAAACTTTATAAAAGTTACTACTGTGTACTGTGCTTTATAGCCATGGAGTTGAAATAAATCAGCGTTAAACTCTGTATATATAATTTCAATATAAAATGAGTAAGATTAGTAAGAATATGTAGGTATACTATTTTTGCCCACTCTTAGAAAAATTTCTGGTATAGGCGTCCTATGTTAAGCCCGTATGTCGTGATCTATAATTCTGGACAGAATTCTGGACATAATTATGACAGAATATATAGACGGTCGCATAAAGTTTTTATCACGGATTTTTTTTTGTCCACAAAGTTGTATTTTTATGGACAGAAAGTATGCGTGCAATGTGTTATGACATCTGGCAATTAGCAGTAGAATTTTTGATAATTATTGTGATCGTTGATTGTGTAGTTTTAAATTTAATAAAATATTATTTAATTGTTTTGGAATCGTGAGCAAGTAGTAAAGCTCACAGAATGTTATGAAAAACATTCATGTTTACAGCCAGAATTATGTAGCAAATTACGTTCACAGTAGCAAACAGAATATTTGTATAGACAAAATTCTGTCCATAAATTTGTTCATAAAAACTTTGTTCAGAATTCTGCCAAAAATTATAGATCGCGACAAACGGGCTTTAATGTTTTCCTAGAATTCCAATAATATTTAATAAATTTTAAAAATTACGGGTTCATTATTTTAGAAGCATGTTAGCACTCGTTGAAATATTAAATTAACTACGTAATTAAATATTTTTTAACATGAAATCCGGAGAGTGCTTCAAATATGTTTTTCCTAAAAACTAATTATAATAAAATAAATATATCATCATGGCTTTTATAGAAGGCTGTGATTTCATTTTTACAATAAATTTTTATGGTAAATGAAGATCATAGTTTCGTGTACCACCCACCGAGTACTGAGTACATTACCTACAGGTTTTTATTTGTTGTTGGGTGTGTTTTACACAGATTTCAGTAGACATTTTGTGCTTCTGAGGGCGTTTCCCAAACGTCACCTCATTCATGAGAATTTTTATCAGTTGTACTTAATACTAAAGCAAATTTAAAAGTCGGCTGGTATTACTGCAAAACTAAAATATATCACTTATTATATATCCCCCTAAAAATGATATCGCGTTGAATGAATTTCCTTCACTTTAATGATCAAAAAACATCTTATAGAAAAAGACCTCTATACAGGAAGTAGTGAACTTGAATCTGAATCTAGATCTCTGTGCATTAGAGCATGGCAATGTTGCAACGTTGCTGCAGTGTGTGATCATAGACAGCTATGCTATGGCGGAGTTTGTGAATGGAACAAGCGAGAGACAGACGAGACAGCATAGTAGGAGGCCATGCACGCTGTCAAATGTCTTAGGCTGTCACTGTGTGCGTGAGAGAGTGAATGGAGAGGTTTTTTGAAGTAATTATAGACGTGAGAACAGTTAGGGCCTTGGGAGAGAATTGGAATGTGGCGCTTGGAGTTTTTACTGGGAATAGAGTAATAATAATGAGCTAGGTAGTTGATCTTATGGGTTTACTTTACAAAGAAATTAAGAAAAATCTTAATATCCATACAATCTATCCTTTCAATTATATTTTTAAACTTATAAAACCTTCAGATTTGTACGTTTTTATGTGATAAAATCAATGTTGCAGAAACAGTATAAGTAACAAAATTCCAGACAAGGTTGAAGTGTAAAGCTAAAGATAGAATGAGTTTTATACGAAAGTAGTAACACAGGTATAAAAATATTAAAATATTATATGTCCGAGTATGATAGAGTTTAAGTTATTAAAATATTAATAAAAGGAGAACATGTAGACATTTTTATTATTTTCTGCATAACAATTTTACTTAAATAACAAAAAATAACGCTTACATCTGGATTTTAATACTCTTTATTTATATTATTTATATTATGTTATATTATTAAAAAGTAACTATTTTCAAATATACTAAATACTTCAGGTTCGAATGGATTAAATTAAGTTCGTTTAAATTTTGATAATATAAAGAAAGCACCTGAAGATTTTAAGTAATGAAATAAGTATAATAAACAATTATTCATGTATCTACTGATGTGTAATTCAATTATAATTTATAGTTGTTTTTATTTGTGTCGTTGCCACAATCATTGTTTTTAACTTTAACATCATAACTTGAAATCTAACAGTAATAAAAAAATCTGATGTGGACACCACACGACTTCCTTGTACGCAGGTCCAACATGAAATATAGACCCAATTATAAAATTGCACGTATTTGACCAAATTTGACATTAACATTAATTATTTACTTTTTTTGTACTTTTTGTCCTAATCCATAGCAAGCTTTACTACAAAAACCAAAAAGTATATAATATTTAAATTTACATATCTCGCTTATAGAAAGGGCTAATTTAATAATATTGGTTGTGATAGACGCAGAATTTAATTCTCTAAAACTATTATTTGAAGCATTTGTTTCTAAAATCAAAATAAAACCATTTTATTCAAGAAAAACTGTTAATAACTTCAGGTAATATGTCACTTCCGGTTAGCCTATTTTAACGAAAATCTACTATGTTATTCTCATTGACATAAAAAGCTTATATACCAAATTTGAAAAGTTTTGGATTATATTTTAAAATAGTTTTTCACTGAAATCTATTATAGGCTTCAAGTAAAGTACCACTTCTGGATATTATGTAATGACCAAAAAGGGAGGTGCACAACTAGATGTCATAATAGAGTCCTAAATACAAAATTTCAACTTTCTACGGCTTAACGCTTTTGAGTTATGTGAGATAGGTATGTACGTACGTACATACATACGTACGTACAGACGTCACGACGAAATTAGGCAAAATGGATTCAGGGATGGTCAAAATGGATATTTCCGTTGAAATCTGAAAACCGAAATTTTTCGCGATTACAATACCTACTTCCTTTACTATGTACAAGGAAGTAAAAAAAAGTGAATTAAAATTCCATATTATTTCAAACTTATTTTTACATTTTTAAAATAATTTTCTAATGGGACAACATTACCCAAATTTAACGGACTTCATGTCTCTTAAGATAACCGAGCTACAATGATGATGATTGAAAACGAGCATCCCGTATGTGCGTACATGACAGAGTGCAGTATGGTATGCTATCGCTATCAGTTGTGGTTTGAATAAATAAGACAGTTTCGAATTAAATTTATACACTAATATAAATTTTAACCCAACAGTTTTTACTACATATAAGTACAAATGAAATTAAAAGGAAACAATACATAAAATTAAACTAAATTTCTTGTATAAATTTTTATTTTACGACTTTTTTTCTGGCAAATTCGAACTGTTCCAGGAGACACAATTTCATAAACAGATCTCTTTCCCAGAATCCCATTGATTTTTTCTGTAGAAGTGCCTAAGCAATTCTCCGCCCTAAGGTGTAAAACCCTCTGAAATTTTTATGAGACTTTCAGCACAGTTCGGGGAAACATGTTTCTCCAAGACTTACATTTAAATTTACAACTGGTTCAAAATTTTCAAAAACCATGACGGAGAATGCGAATGAGCCGAATTTTGAACGTGTTGACCGTTGAATTCATGAAAATCGGCGAATAACCGTAAGAACAAGAACTATTGTTGATATTGTTTCATTAAGTAATAAGAGTTAGAAGTGTGATAACCATAGTCCATGATAAACTGCAGTTCAACAAAGTCAGTGCTCGCTGGGTTCCCAAACAACCCTCGAACAGAAAGTAGAAAGTCCAGAGTTCAAATCTGCACCGCTTTACTCTAACATTAGGAAGTTTTACCTTATCCACTTTATTGCACAAATTTGTCGCCATATGATTTTTACTACCTGTTTGGTCCCTTGAAAAAACACCTATACGACAAAAAATTTAAATCCAAAAATGTTGTTATCGAAGCTGTGCATTTGTGGCTGCAACAATAACTAATAATCTCCTCTGAAAACATGGAATCAGGAAGCTAGCGGAAAGATGGCGAAAATGTATCGCGAAAGAAGAGAACTATGTCGAGATATACATAAGAAAGAGTTAAATTTGTAAATATTTTGACGCCCTAGGCGACTACTTAGTGCGCCTATAGCTCGAGTCGGCCCTGAGTAGCTATTATATTTTATATTTGTATATTTCAAGTATGGCAACTATATTCCTAGGCTAGGCAGATCGTAGAATGTAGATGACATATTTTACTCTTGAAGTATTTACGAGCCGACATTTTAAGAGCATTCAGGTACGGAAATGAACAGTTCATAGAGATAGAGTAACGGAAATCTGCCATAAACAGTATTTTCATTCTTTTAAAAATAAATAGATCCTCACGTATTCTACGCACACAAGTATTCTTGTGCAGCTGCTTTGTTCGTAGATAGATCTTTGTAGGCGATATATTTCAGAAATATTCACATAAAGAAGTCGAAGCATACAAATAAACAAATATAACACTCAGAAATTTTAGAAAAAGAAATCTTATATTTTTTACTATTTACCATTTTAACTACCATCAAATTATTATTATAGAAAATTAGAAAGAAGTAGATACATATATATGTTTTAAATTTTTATTTTTTTTTTAATTTTATACAAGAAACTCTGTACTAAAACTACGGTATTCGAATCGAAATTTCCTTTTAACCTGAACCAAAGCTTTCATTTTGGTTAAGAATAAAACGCAGTAGGTCTTTTCTTGGACAGTTGTCATTGTTACACAAATATCCACAAGAGTGTAACTTTAAACCATAGATAAAGAAATATATAAACAGAATATACATCAGAGTATAACATTTAATTTAAAGGAACAACCAAACTTTTAGATCCAAAAATAAACAAACAGAGCCCATTGTAAAACCCAAGCTACCTTTATCTGAAAGCTGTAGATAATCATTGCAGTATTTAGCAATTTCTTTGTTCTATTATGTATCACTCAGTACACATTTCAAAGTATAAAAACTATAATTGATAAATATAGTACTTGAACTTATTTTCCATTGATACAAATTTATAATCAGTAATTGATAGTAACCGATATTATTCATTAAATTTTTCCGTTTAATGATTAGGAAATATTATCTAGTTTCTAGGAAATAATAATTTACGTCAAGCTAGTTTGCATCTTTGTTTGTTTCTAATCAAAAATTTGACTATGAGTGATACCAGCAAGTACATTACATATTCATTACGTTTCTGTATTGTATAATCAAACTATTTTCAGGGATGGGCGACCGTCATAGGCGTACGCCCCTATTTTTTAATGTGCAGTGCCGCAGTAAAAATTATATCCTTGTCTTACCTGTTCGTTTGGTTGAAGCGATCGGGGTGCCATCTGAATGTTGGCGTGGCGAATATGACAGTTTTTTTGGGAAGTATGGGGACTGCGTTTTTGTATCAGGAGAGTCTGTAGAACACATAAATATATAAACAGGCTGAAGAAGAATTAAGTAATTTAAATATAAAAAAGTAATAATTATGGTCTATAAAAAAGGCAAACAAATTTGAAGATGAAATTTTTGTTAATTTTTAAATTTTGAAGAAAAGAAAATCTCTCTCAAATGTGAAAATAATTATTTTTTTTAATGTATATGCTATCAGGCAATATTCGTGTTGATAAAGTTTTGCATCATATCATTAACGAAATTTCTATTATATACCATGTATATAACACCTACATTGTACATACACATGTGGGTGTTATTTACGTCATTAAAAACAAAACATATGTTACTACATATTAATATTTATTGATTATTTAAATATAACATCAGATAAAAAATACCTATCGTGAAGAGTTTTTCCCTAGCAAAAATATTTTTAGAATAACGAAATGAGGACTTAAGAAAATCATATTTTTACTTGTCTTCTCGTGAATGATGAAGTAACGAGAGGCTCGAATTTGACGTAATTCAAATCATTCAAATGAAAAATAGAAAACTTATATTTTTTCATTTAGCAATTCCAACTTATTATTGAATTTAAAAAATAAAGAAAAAAAAATACCTACATCAAAATTTAATAGAATAATTTTAATACCGGACTGTTGGTATTACAGGGGAAGTACAGAAATGGGAGAGATTTTACAAGACCATTTTGATGTATTTTTGTATGGACCTTGGTTTGTCTCGTCGACACTGTCTTCATTAAATTTGAAGTTTTGTGACATCATGGACTTTAGCCAATCATTGTTTGGTATCTATCTGTCAGATATTGAAGTTCAAAAACGTGATGTATATGATTCAAATAATTAAATATATCATCACGGCTTATTACCCATTGCTGGGTGTGCCCATCTGTTTTGTATACAGATATCGGTAAGAAGAAATATTTGCACCGTGCAGCCGCTTACGAGGCGTCACATCACGGGCACTCGTTGCTGACGTGGAGAGTGCACCACAGAGGTCAATTATGTGCAACTTAAAATTCGAAATATTTTCGGTCGGGATCGAACCCGGTTCCCCACATTCGCAACCGGCCACGAGACATAATTCACATAATTTAAAATTTTGTCGTTTACGTTGCTTTATCTGTTTAATTTTCAAATTTGTATACATATCGATTAATAATTCGGAAAAAAACGATAAAATTTTACATGATATGAATGATCCATTAGACATTTTGGTTTTTCACTCAGATAAACACCAAATTTCAAATCATGATTGGTTAAAGAAGTAAAAGGGATAACGTGCGAGTTTGCGAGTAATTTCATTGCACTTATAACTAAATCAATGAAATTTAAATGAAGAATGTGATAATTATTTATCTATTACAATAAAATAACAGTACAAAAAAGCTATGTACGAGAAACTCGGAAGACAATACAATACAAACTATAACTCTCTTGAAAAAATATATGACATGAAAGTAAAATTATTACTGAGACACGGGGTAAACACGAGAATCCTTGACATATGTGTTTAATTTGGGAAAACAGTTTTATTCAAATATTATCTGTCCCGTAAAACTTTATAGGGTGATTTCTATATACAATTTTAGAGAATAAAATTCTAATTTTTAGTATAGTATTCTTCCCCAAAGTAAAAAAGGAACAAATTCTTCATTTAAATTTTATATAAACTGAATAATATTTTTCTACTCACTTGGTTCATCTTCGTAGTGTGTCCTGTCAAGTTTTTCAAAGGGTGTAACTTCACTATATGTTGAACTAGGAGTAATATCTGTGGCCGGCATTTTGAGATTTTTCTTACTTCATATATTTACAAGAAGATATTACAAAGAATCAACTAAACAATTTGAAATTAGCCACTTAACTCGAAAATTTATGAAGTAAGTCCGAGGCTATCAACAAAATGACCGTCTGAGACGATATTATCGCCTATAAAAGGCGTCAAAAGCGATAAAAATGATTATATGATAACTTATCACCAATAAATGTGATCGATTATGAAGCTATTGAAGTTTCAAGTGCTTATATATATGTTGTAAATTTTTCCCAATCCCTATCCAGGTATTTACGAGAATTGCTCTAGTAAATATTTTTAGATTTTTACTTGATATGAGACTCGTTTCGTAACCTCACATACTATTCAAATATTTGTGTGTTTATGTCTCATAGTAATAATAACATTATTGTTATTGATAAGTCGTATAAATTTATGATATATTGAAATTTATTCTACGTAGGTAGTTATGTTCTGTCCTTTTTGTTAATCAAACTTTAATCAGTCTCCTTAGCGATCTGTGCTAAATAAACAAATTTGACTTCGTGATTTTGACATTCAACAGTTAACATTTCATATTCATTTTATAATATTCCTATGTAACAAAAATTGTACTTGTATTGTAATGCCCGGTTGCAGAAACTTTCATCAACGTTTTGTTTAATTAACGGACCATCAAAACGAACAAATTCAAATCAGTTTTTTTATTCATATGACATTTAAATAATTTCTGTCAAAAAATCGCAAAAATTGGATATGTTCGTTTTGATGATTCGTTAATTAAACAAAGCGTTGATGAACGTTTCTGTAACCGGTCTTAAATGTACGGCATCGTATTATTGAGGATAAAAGTTTCAATACTGAAGTACGAGTATATTCTATATTGTAATAATTTTCAAGAAGTTATGTTGTAAATATTTTTCGATTTACTTTTAATCAAACAACGGACAGTACTATAAATATAAATTTAAATCTTGTCTATTAATTATATTTTTTTTAACTTTCATAAATTTAAAATTTATAATAATTACTATTAATTATAAATACAATTAATAACATTAATACAGTTTATAATATGTAATCGTATTATTTATTGTTTTACAAAAAAAAAAAAAATCACGGCTTATTCTTAACACATTTCAGGGTGTACAATATAATTTTTTTCGCGCCCCTCCAGAAAATGAACTGTTTCTGATCACTCTTTAGACCAGAAACTCCTTCTTTACTGAGCTAACTAGAAAAATTGTATACGAATGTTTCCATGGCGATCAGTTGTTTATTTATTTATTTCCTCGCAGTAAAAAATAAAATGTATATCTATAGATTTTTAATAATTCTTTTATGCAGGACTGCGAAAAAAAATTTGTACACATGAGCTGAAAGTATCTTTACTGGGCTGATAAGCTTTCAAGACTCGCCTACGGCTCGACCTGGAATATGCTTGCTCACCCAGTAAAATATCACTTTCAGGTCTTGTTATTATTTTTATTATTTTTGCACGATCGGGCCTTTTTAATGTTTACCGATAGGGTTTGTAAGGCAGTAGGATGTATTTACAAATTACTGATCGGTAAGTGATGTGAATCACTTATCGGCCAAGGGGCGGAGTCAGTAAGTAAATAAAAACAATGATCAATGCTTAATTTAAAAATGACAACCAAAAATTTTCAAATATTGTGAAAATAATTTTTAAATCTAATTTTTTAAAATTTTGTGCGTCGATCGTGCAAAAAAACGTAATAAGCATTGCGGTCAGTAAGTGCTCTTTTACCGGTATCGGATGTATCATCCTCAAATGTTTTTTTTTCAAGGATGATAGCTACTGCAAGTTAAAGAAGACGATAAATGTTAATACACCTTAGTAAAAGTTGTAAAGAGAAAAAAAATCTGTATTTTATTCTTAATGGGTCAAAAGATAGCCATGAGCGTTTATAAAGCAGATCACCCTGCTCTTGTTCACTTCAATGTTCATTTGTTTGTTAGATGTATGTATAATCTATCCGTTTTTTAACTGTACAGTGGTGGGAAGATAGGTGCAATTTGATCTTGTTATATCGGGGTATTATCCAATCAAACAAGATCAAACTGCACCTGTCTTCCCATCACTGTATAGTTAAAAGGTTAGAGTATAGTTCGTTATCATTTGAAGTGATACTGGAATTAAAAGTAGTTATATTTTGCGTGAAAAGTGAAATCGCGATGATGCTAATTTATGGGGAAGTACATCAAAATTCAGCTGATGCAAGTACCATGGTTTAACAACTTTGAACATCTACAGTAAAAAAGGTTTATGGGTATCTTTTACCTATGTTCCAAGTAATGTCCATTAATAATTTTTAAAAAATTCTGTCATATCATACAACTTTTACTAAGATGGTAAGGTTTTTCTAAAACATTTAACGGCTTTTTTTGACTAGTATACACAGGTTGGTGGTGCTTAGGGGTGAACATAGGGATTTAACATTGGATTTTAGTTTTATATAATTTTCTGCTCTCCTATTCATTTTACTTTAAAAACTGTAGAGTACAAAGTTATACAGAATTAAAAGTTGCATACAAACTATTTTTACATTTTTTTTATTGTTTTTGGTTTCTTCGCAATTTTCAAAAGAAATTTCAAAATTTGTTACTTCGTAGCAATAAGGAATATGGCAAAATTAGTAAACAATATTATTTTTTTCCGATTGACATTAAAAGTGCAATTTTTTTTGACAGCTAACAGTCTGTAAAATGTCACTTTTATTGGGCAATCGCTATACAAATGCATAGCAACATAATTTGATGACGGCGCCTTTCAAAATAGATATTAAAAATAATCATTGAATTAATATTAATTCTAAAATCAGCAAACAAATAATGTATTCAACACGACACCGAACACAGATTTACAGCTTCGGCAGCCTCTGTTGTAAATCTGGTATTTTAGTGCTTAGGTAAACAAATAACTATTTATTCATATTCAACCGATTTTTGTTTGTAGTAAGTAAATTAAAAATGCATGTTTATTCGAATGATGAACGTGGTTTTATTATAAAGAATTATTATGGTGGAAATAGTAATCGAAGAATACAGGATTAATTTTCCATACGTTAGATTGACTTTTTTAAATAATTCAAAGTAATTTATGAAAACCAGAAAAAAACAAAACAGTGTCATGGCTATTGTTACGACATAACAGAAATTTCTTTTTCAAATTGTGAAGAAACTATACTCTACTTTTTAAAGAATATACTGGTGGGAAGATCAAACCGCTCCTATCTTCGTACCGCTCTATTAAAAAAAAATACATTATAGAATACTTATTTATGGTATGAGTGTTAAAAGTGACATTTTATTTTGTGAGAAGGAAGTTTGGAACACGAAGCGAAGTGATTCAAACCTTCGAAAAAAATAAAATCACTTTTCTTTTAACACTGGTGTCAAAAGTAACAATGATATGTTATTTTTAACACTAGTGTCATAAAATGATATTTTTAACTCTAAACACAATAGCCCACTTTTTAAGATTTGTAGAAAAACATAATATAATACGCAAAAACAGTTTTTTATGCAACTTTTAGTTTTGAACAACTTTACACTCTATAATTTTGCCGTAAAATGATCAAGAGACCAGGAAATTGCATAAAACTAAAATCCCATATTAAATCCCTATGTTCATCCCTAGCCGCCACTACGCTGTTACGAGGGCAGTTCAGGAATTATTGAATCTTACATAGGAAGAAACAACTAGGACGTTTGAAACAATTTTATTTTGTAATTAATCTCCGAAAGGTTAATACATTTGGTGCCTTTGGAAAAAATCTTTTTCTTATTCAGCAGCGATTACATTGTCATTGTCCGAAAAATGTATTCCCCGTAAATGTTTCTTCAGCTTAGGGATTAAAAAAATAATCGCTGAGGGCCAGATATGGAGAACAGGGTGATTGTTTAAAAATTTCGAAACCAGCATTGTGAACGGCAGTCATTGAAAAAGAATTCTTGCCTAATGAGTTTAAGCAGAGATTTATTTATTTAAGACCCAATTCGTGTGACAATATATTTTCCACACTGTATTTAAAAAGTCACATGATTCTGCTATAATTTTTACTGTAATTGTTCGATCAGAATAAATAAAAATCTGTAGCTATGCATTATTTCATTTTTATTACCAGGAAATAAGAAGTAAGTAAATAAACAATTGATCGCCATGGAAACATTCATGTAGAGATCGAAAGGTATAAAGGTAACTATCCCTTATAGACAATTTTTTGAGCTAGCTCAATAAAGAAGGATTTTCTGGTCTAAAAACTGATCAGAAACAGCTCATTTTCTGGGCGATTGCGAAGTCTTTTTCAGCTAGCTGGGAATTAAACAAAAAGTCCAATTTTTTTGTAGGTTAGAACCGCACACATTAATAACCGATTGTGAATACATTTTTTTTTCATTTATAATTCAAAGGCTTCTATTTTATGAACAATAATTCGTGAATTGCCCTCGCATTTTCTTATAATTTCCACAAATCATATTTTGATAGAATTAAATGATTAAGTAAAATGTACATTTATTTAGATAAGATATAATTCACCAGAATTTTATTTATTAATGAAATACCATTTTTTTCCATGAAATACACGTTACAAACATATCAGTACATTCCAAATTATATTGTACATTTTACAATGTAAAGATAATAATTTAATAATTACTATACGCAAAATTAGACTATATCATGAAATTTCATTTTTAAGAATTTTCTTCTAAAAATGTTTATCAATTTGGATTTGAATTACTAACAAGTCTCAGCTTGAATATTTTAATATTTATTCACCAGTTTTTATAACTGTTATTCATAAATGACATCACCGCCATTTCGTTTCACTTTTGTTTATTTTTCATCCACCAATCACAAAATGACTAAGGTTTATCACATAGAAATTGCAAGAATCCCGTGACTACCATATGTCATGTCATGTCATGTGCAAAGTTTAATACAATTTTGATAAGTAAACGGAATCGGATTACAAATTCAAATCCTTCATCCAACAATAATTAATCAAAAATTAAAATAAAATGGACCAGGAAGCAATGTAAGCTGCTATTAAGTATAATTAATAGACTCAAAAGTGTAAAAAAATTAAGTATTTTTTTAATTTTATTTTTTAATGATCTATGTTACAAAAAGTAGAGGTATATCAGAGATATTTAGTCTTGTATAAATTAATAAATTAAAATTTTAACACATAATTTATAAACAATTTTATTGTACATAATGAGCCTTTAACTAATTTACTAAGGGCCGGTACTTCAATCTCCTGGTAAAGTGTCATTAATTTAATTGCCAGATAAAAGAAAAATATCGCATCATATAATTGACATGTGTATAATTTTGTCAATTTTACGTTCTAATATTGATGCGATATTTTCAATTTATATAGCAGTTAAATTAACTGACGCTTTACCAGATTGAATTACCGGCCCTTAACTAATAACCTATAACTAAAATAATTCGTTTGTTAATTCTCAAAAGAATCATTTTGTTAAATAAAAATTGCTGTAATAATAACTAAAACCAATTTATTAAACGACAATTTGATTTTAAAAATCTAGTGGCCTTATAATTTAACCTTGTATTCAAAATTCTATTAGTCATTGTTTTATTTTAACATTAAAATATTTTTGGAAGTCTAGAACGCTACAAAAACAATTGAATTTATACAGGGTCTAGTACGCTATGACTTCAGCTGTTTTACATTCAATGTAAACAATACACAATCGAAATATTAATACTCATTTAGGTCAAACAGTGATGAACAATGGAAATATTTATAAGACATTTTTAATAAACTTTATCAAAATAAATAAGATATTATTTGACCTACAGCAAGTAAATACAGAAAGAAAATAACAAGTTTTAGATAAAACATTTTTAATGAGGAATCATTTTTCCATTTAAGAAGTGCAAGAGAAATGTATTTCAGATAGCTGTATGATAAAGTGCAGTTTAAACTTTATAAAACTTAATTTTGTTCAAATATACTACCTGTAATAAATAAAATATATAAAAAAATTAAATCATATTTTTTAAAATGGTTATCTTAACAATATCTTCTACTAATTTGAATTTTGAATAACTGAGTGACTTACTCTTTAAATTATTTAAAAAAATCCGTAAATAACACTCCAGTTAATAATACACATATTATGGGTGATTTTTTTTGCATATTATGGTGAAATGTATATGACGTATAATATATTTTATGATTTTTCTATGAAGTGATAAGAGTATTTCAAAACCCACATTAAGTCATATATGTATATATATATATATATTTCTAATTATACTGTAAATTTTTTTACAGAAATCTTATTATCCCTAATTATTTCTGAAATATTAATTAAAATTTAATTTGTCATACGAAAAATATACCTTTCAATTTATATTCTCAAATAATTTTTAGTTTAATTTTAATCCATACCTTATATTGTCGATAATTTTATGTTTCCCAGTTTATGAATTATAATTTTTTAAACTCATTTAAGTTTCAAGTCATGTGAATAAATATACCGGATGTAACACGAAAAGCGGGCAATAGACGTTTAACATGAGAAAATAGTGTTTGCTTGAGCAAAAGTGGCCTATTAATTTTAGACAATAATGTTTCAAATTAATACCTATTGTAGAAAATTAAATGAGCTCGTTTAAAAAAAAGTTGTAATTTTTTTATAAAATCGTGAATTCCGTCTCACTTAATAAATATACCTAGTAAATAAAATAATTTGTAATATGCGACTTTTCATTTATAAATTTGCTAATAAACTTTCGCGGCTGTAAACACGGTCTACTTTCGCGACGTCACAACTTCATACTCATACAAAAACATTTCTCTCACACACAAACACACATTTACGCTCCGCGTGATTTCCGTTTTAGCCTTTGCAGACACAAAACAGCATTCCAACCTAAAATTGTTACAGGTGACCGCAGAGTATACAAGGGAGAAGATTATTATTATTGTGTATTTCTTTAAAAGTACAAGTTTAGTAGAAAATATGTAACAAAACATTTATTAAAATAAATACCAAAGGTTTTATTAAATAGTTTCAAACTAAACCGATAGAGCTCGACTACCGTATCAGGGAAGCTGTGACGTCAGCTTTGAAATATTTGCAACTATTAAAAAATCATATATCTGATTCTAAAGACTTGTAAGGTGTAAAACATATACCTACATATTCAATTTGACTATTCTTTCATGAAAAAAATAAATCAGAATATGTGTCATGCCATGGCTAACACTATACAGTAACTTTTACAAAAAATTTAAATTCAATTTGCTCGGTTACGAAACTTGCACAATAAAATGTGATTATTGAGTTGGATGAAGAATATAATTCTCTACATTTATTTGAAGTATTATTGTGAATATTAAAGGAATAGGTCATCGTTACGCTAGCAAATACTGTTAGTGTTAAATGCATATGGCCCGCATTTCGTGTTACACCCAGTATAACCTCGAATTGGTGGCCCAATAAAAATTTAAAGAGAATGATATCTATAATAAACTTTCAAAAATCGACAAACAGATATACTCGTATAGCCACCTCTTTGATTCCATATTCATACATATAATAGCTCTATAAACCATTTTTAATTTTTTATGACATCACTCTCTTTAACTTCCCGATTACTTTATATAATTCCGCATCTAATTTTCCTATAAACAACAATACATAAACTTTTTCCTTGACTAGCCTTTATTAATAAATAAACACTTTAAGCTACGACAAAAAAGTTCTAACCGTTCCTTTAATAACTGACCTACAGACCGGACAATCTTTTAAACTAGGTGCACAGTTTACACACGTAGTTAAATGCCCACATGGCAAAAATACAACCCCTATTTCATTATCCATGCAGATCTTACATAATCTAGCTTCTTTTAATTGTCTATTTTCTTCTTCCAGTGACATCTTTGATTTCTCCTCTGTAACTTCTTCGACTTTGACAGGTTGCGGTTGTTGAGGTTGAGATTGTGTTTCTTTTTGAATAACAGTGTTCAACATATTACTAACTTCACGGGTGATTTCTAAGTCACTTTCCGAGGGAATATCAGAGTCCTCGAGTTGTAAGTTAAGAGCAGCTTCAATTAAAGCGTCTGCAGATGTGTAAGAGGAACCAGTGTTTGTGATCTTCTGGCGTATGGCTTGCTTAACACGTCCTAAGGGCAAGCCAATGCTTAAAGCAGCTAAGGCGGCAGGGGTATTCATATGTGCTTGGATTTCCTGATCTGAGATACTTCGAGTGGATGTTGTAGAGATGGTGCGCCCATTACTTTGACGACAATTCTACAAGAAATTTTACTTCTCAATACATATATTCTATGAAATTTCATTTTTGAACAATTTTTTTTACCTATTAATAGGAATCGTATTAAAAGTTTCCGGAAATTGGAGCCCGGGAACTCTCGCCATTTTGGGAAAATGGCTGAAGATTTTCGTTTTTGGTCATTTTAAACGGATAAAGATAAACAACATTACGTATTTAATACGTGTCGAAGTATGGGGTGAAAAAATGAGAAATGCGCCGATTTAAAGATGTTCAAAATATTAGAGGAATTTCATGTGAATTTAATTGTTAGTATCTTGAACTTACGAACCGCTCATCAGCAAAAATCATTATATGAAAGAAAACATCATACCGAATTCAAATTTTAAAACTCAGTCAGAATGATAGAAAAGATGCCATGACTAAGGATGGCAACGATATATCGATAAATAAAATATATCGATATATTATAAAATATATCGAATAAAAATATTCGATAAATACTTAACGATATATCGAGTAATTTATATGTAGTTGCGATATATCGTTACGATAGAAATATTTTTGTTCTGTGTACTTTTACAATGCTGCTAGATGTTGTTATCTACTAGCCGTATAAATTTCAATATTTATAGAATACCGATCGAGTGTAGGTATTTGATTAATTTCATTGCCATTTATATTGACAATGGTTGTTTTATTTGTTTAGTGATTAAATTAAGAATTATTTTAAATAATGAGACCACCTCTAGGTTGTGTAGTTATATGTTTTTATTAATTTCTTGTGGTTTCTTTTTGTATGTCACCGATATATCGAATATATCGATATAGCTTCAAAATATATCGAATGATACGAAATATGCTGCTACTTTTAAATTGTAAAGGCTATTAGACATTTTTCTGTACAAATTTCTGTAAAAAAAAAAACTTTTGTTGCTGTTTTTATTTGATGCTGTTAGTATTTTTTTCAGTATATTCGCTGGACCATAAATTACATAATCTATGTAAAAAATTCAGGGAATCTGTACTAGAACTAAACATATAAAAAAATCAAATATACACCATTTTACTTACTATGTGCATGGCAATTGTTTTTCAAAATTAAGACGAAAAATTTGAGAAGTTTTTGACAACTTTAAAAAACTTCTTCAAAGAAGTTACAAAAGCTTTTATAGAAGCTAAAATGTCTAAAGATGCAAATTTTGGAAGAATTTGAGCAACTGCAGTATTTTTGACGTTTTGTTTCACAGCCCAGTTAACAGTTGCAGACGCCGATTTACTTACATACTATACCTTGTTCCATTTAAGCCATTCAACTCTCGGAATGGTTGATATTGGAGACAAGAACAAGTTTACCCCATGTAATTTCGTCTACTTAAAACTGGCACTGATACGAGCGCCATCTGCTGAATGACTTAAATGGAACAGAATGTACAGAATGGCGAGCTTCAACTTTGTTCTCTCACAAAATTTCGATATGGTATATTATTTTCGTAAAATGATCAAAAACCAAAATACGCCGCTTTTTTCACGGGATCCAATTTCCGGAAACTTTTGATATTTTAATCAGCTGATTTTTCTATACATGATTCGGTAAAAAAAGCTTTTGTTGCAATTATTTTGATGAATCGTAAATTCCCTGGACTAATACGTTTATTCATACAATGAATATAACAATCTAAATAATTTGATTAATTAAAATAATTAAATACACCAAATCAGAACATGTAGCATACCAGCATACGTATTAAATTGCGTAATAGTATTATTGTGAAATAATATACCCTAAATTATATATTGTTATCGATTCTTGTTCCACGAAATATGTTAAGTATATCAATAATTTTTATTGATCTGCATGTAAGTAGAGGAATTTTTTATGTAAATTTAAAGACAGAATATTTCCGAACACATGGATTAGTTTACATGAATAAGAACAAGGCCAAAGTAGTATGCATGAATTTAGAAATTCGGATTGGGATATTTGTCTTGACCAGCAGAACAGTTGTTTAGCTAGTGTGATAGTCTTTAACAATTAGCATGTCCGAGCAGGCTTCACATATGAAATCAGATAGATAGGTAACAGGTCAACAACAAAAAAATATACTATTAGATGTGCCCCGTACACAACACAGAATGAATAAAAAGAGTTTATAAGGTAGATTAATTAATATATAATTAAATTTATGGGTAAAGGGTTCATGTCAACCTATTCTGTGAAATATAGCGCTATTTTATACTCACCAACGTATTATGTGGTAATTCTTGAGGGTTACAACTTTGTATGAATTCTTGCCCTTTGATCAATCTCACAAACGCACAAGTGGGAAACCACCTCGCATGTTCTACCCACGGTTCGTCCTCTGGGTCCCAGTGTCTCAATCCACCATCACAGTGGAAACATCTCACTTGATCCCCAGTTCCTACATAGTAAAAACCAGCCTCCGCTAACATACTCGGAGTTTGAATTAAATCTGCCGACCAATTTACAAAAGTTCGTAGTCTTGATTCTAAAGTTGCATACCGAGGTTGTCTGGGACCTTTATGTGCTTGGATTCCGAGTTCTTGCAAATTATCTGCGTTGACTAATTTAGAATTTTCTATTTGGTTGCTGTTTTGAGATGTTTCTAAGCGGTGTAAATCAAAATCAGCTAATACGAAGTTGCAGTAAGGAAAATGGCGTTTGTGTTCCGCTTTTGGATCATCTCCACGTTCCCAAAACCCGGCTATGCCATTACAAAAGGCGCACTTTACTTTATCATCTGTTAATAAGGAATAAAAGCCGGCTTTGGCTAAACTTTCAGGGGTAACTATATCCCTACAAGGCCAATTTGTGAAAGATTCTAAGCGTGACAGTTCCGTACGATATGATATTTCTACAGGTTGCTGAGGTTGCGAAGAGGTAGAACTTAGTTTAGGTACATTACCGGAAGATGAAGGATTTATCACAAAAGGACAATGAGGATCTAGACGACGATGTTTGGCCATAACTTGGTCCCCGTAGTTCCACTCCGAAATCTTCCCACCACAGGCAAAGCATTGCACTTCTAGCCCCTGACCAGTGTAGAAGAAGCCGGCCTTTGCGATTCGCGGTGCATCCACAGCTGCGTCAGAGGGCCATACACTAAAGGTTCTTAAACGACTTTCTTCGTTATTCATGATTACTTTTTACATTATTCACTATAATGACACTTATAAGCGTAAACAATGTTGACATTGTCACTGTCATTTATACCTGACATGTTTATTTAATTATTAAAGGTTTGTAATTAATTTAGATGGTTTTTTAGTAGGCGAGAACTTACTTATAAAAGTATAAAAATAAATTTTTGGTTAGGTTGACATTTTCTGACTGACGTTAACAAATTTACATCTGCAGAGGGCAGCAGCTGCTTGCACTGCTAAAAGATTTTCTATAGTACATTTTAGCTAATGAAAGTTATTAGAATTATATACGGGTTTTTATTTGGACAGTACACGTTAACCAAATGGACTATAACTATTTAATTACAATTACTTTTATTGCTGAAAATATTGACATTTAAAATACACAGATACCGATTTATATTTAACGAAACTTATTTAATTGGATTACAATCTTTACCCTCGAATTTTCTGTTTATATAATTTAATATAGTCATAATTTTTATTATGCAGTTAGCCTCATGTAATTCCAAGTCTCTATAATAAATATAATAATTAATATTCATCATATTTTGTAAATTTAAACCATACTTTTCAAGACTACTGTCGCTTATGTCTTGCATATTAGGCGATGGCGACGGAGAAGGAGAACTACAATTTGCTTCTTGCCCATCTTGATCTTCAGTTAGGAGGTTCTCGAAAGATTTCGAAGATTTGTTAATATTATTCATATTTATTCCTTCACTTGTATTACGTAATAAATAAATATTTATTTACAGTTTAATTTGAATATTAGATGGGTCGGATGTCGGATGTCAACAACTTTGCAAGCATGCGCGTTGTGTTTTTCACATCACAAGTAATGGAAGGTTGTACTTTAGCACTTTAGTAGATAAGTTTCATAACAACTGTTTTAAGATTATAATTTTAATACCGGCAGTATTTTTGCTAAAATGACTTTATTACGCGTACACAAAGTAAGTTTTATCTTTTATTATATAATATTTATTTATTTAGAATATAAATTAGTTTTATAGATGGTTGCATATACTTCTTTTATTTGTAATACAGTAAAATTCATGAGTTTATTCCAATTAATTTTAGGGAAAACTATGGACTTGTATGCGATTATAAATTTAATTGATTACTAGTTTATGAAATAGAGTTAATATAACAGTAAAATGCTTTTTCAGGTATTTAATTCTTGCCGGCAGTACAGTACCAAACTAAACGATGTGGTCATTGTATCGGCAGTCCGAACCCCTATGGGTTCGTTCCTGGGTTCCCTCTCACCCCTATCAGCAACTCAATTAGGATCTGTTACCGTTCAGGCAGCTATAGAACGTGCTGGAATCCCTAAAGAAGAAGTTAAGGAAGTCTTCATGGGTCACGTTTGCCAAGGAGGAGCTGGTCAGGCGCCCGCAAGACAAGCCGCTTTATTTGCTGGACTACCTAAATCCACAGTTTGCACGACTGTTAACAAAGTGTGCGCCTCTGGAATGAAATCTATTATGCTGGGCGCCCAGAGTTTGATGTGCGGACATCAGGATGTTGTTTTAGCAGGAGGAATGGAAAGTATGTCGAATGTACCTTATTATATGCGGAGAGGACAAACAGCTTATGGAGGAGTGCAACTGCAAGATGGAATCGTTTTTGACGGCTTAACAGATGTTTATAATAAATTCCACATGGGTAACTGTGCCGAGAATACTGCAAAGAAGTTAGGAATAAGTCGCCAGCAACAAGATGAATTTGCTATATCGAGTTATAAAAGAAGTGAACAGGCATATGTCGCAAAAGCATTTGCCGATGAACTTGTACCAGTAAAAATTCCAGGAAAAAGGGGCAAACCAGATATAGTTTTTGCTGAAGATGAAGAATATAAAAGAGTAAACTTTGAGAAATTTGGAAAATTAGCTACTGTTTTCCAAAAAGAAAATGGAACAGTAACAGCAGGCAATGCATCTACATTAAATGACGGAGCTGCTGCTTTGATATTAATGACATCTGAAGCAGCTAACCGTTTGAACTGCAAACCTCTGGCCAGAGTTGTCTCCTTCCAAGATGCTGCTACAGATCCAATAGATTTCCCTATAGCTCCCGCTTTTGCAATCCCAAAACTTTTGGAACGTGCAGGTGTTAACAAAAACGACGTAACTATGTGGGAAATCAACGAAGCGTTTTCCGTAGTCGTCTTGGCAAATCAACAAATGCTAGATATCGATCCTTCAAGAGTAAACATCCACGGAGGAGCAGTCAGTCTAGGACACCCTATTGGAATGTCTGGAGCAAGAATTGTTATTCATTTAGTTCACGCTCTAAAGTCTGGCCAAAAAGGCGTAGCATCCATATGTAATGGAGGAGGTGGGGCATCGTCAATTTTAATTGAAAAATTGTAAGTGCAATCTCAAGACTTTTACGAAAATATATATATTTTTATACAGTTGTTATGATATCCTCATGTGTTAATAAATTTTATATCTCTAATACTTGTATTTTATTACGTAAATGTGATAAGTTTAATTTATAATTAAATAATCTTGAGATTTTATTTATCGTCTTACGTATTAATATATCATATGTTTTGAAATAATTGCAAAATTCATATCAGACTACGTGATAATGCCGCAAATAAGGTTAATTTTACATAAATTTTATTAAGATTAATTCAATAAAATTTTGTTAATTATATTAAATAATTTGATTTTCTTATCATTGTTCAGCAAATTGATAATTTTTTCTGAAACCTGTGCGAAAGTACTATTTTGTGCCAAAAATTCGGCATGAAAGTTACATTTCCCTGACTACTCTCGAAAACAATTAAACTTTTATTTAAAATTTTATTGAATATTATTATTTATAGTTGTGTTTTGTACGTTGGATATATTAATCCCAGTATGTCTAAAAGGAACCTCGTCGCAATTATTTGCTTTGCAAGGCAGTGCAAATGAACGGAACGCACGCACCAAAAATGCCAAACTGACAGTAATTTATTGGTTTTTGTTGATTTACTTAATTTTTTCTGTCTCCTTCGAAACGAAAGAAGTTCACTACTAAATACTTATAGAAAATCTGATTTAATTATTAACTTTAAAATTCATTATTATAATCAAAGGTTTCAGAAAAAATTTAATACATGACTCGTCAGTAAAATGCCTGTACTTGACTCGGAGCCGTAAAATTCTCGGCAGGAAGTGCTTCGTATTTCAATATGGCTCCTCGTCATTAATGCACCATTTTCCTGACTCTTATGTAAATAACTATTATATGTATAATATTTTGTGTAACTATCGAGGATATGAATATTGCGTATTGCAACAAATGCTAAAAGTACTGCTGTACTTCAAATGCTTCAGTAATTTATATAAACTGTTAATAAAATTTTTAATTCTTGTCCCATGCTCTATGTAAGAATAAAAAGAACATATATATATTTTTAGGAACAATTGTACCCCGGAGCTTCCAAAATTGATAATGTATACAAAAGATCCATGTGCACTATGCGATGACGTAAAAATAGAACTTCAACCATTTTTGAATCGGTGTCAACTCGAATTAATAGATATTACGAAAAAGGAGAATCTCAGGTGGCTTCGTTTGTATAGATATGAGATACCTGTTTTGTTTTTAAATGGACAGTATTTGTGTAAACACAGATTAGATGCAGAATTACTGCACAGAAGGTTATCAGATATAGAAAATAGTAAATAAGTGTTTGTTTATTTATATTTCTTACATAATTTTAAGTGTTTTATTTATTCAGTTATTAGAAAATAAGTGCATTTTTAAAATAAATTGTTCATAAGGAAAATTATTGAATTTTTATGAAGAATATATTAAAATGTGAATATATTTCGAGTCTAAAGCATTTTATTAAAAACTTTTGTGGTCCTCAAATTTGGCAATCTTTGTCTTATTTCACTTACCTCGTATCTCTTATAGTTTTCGAGATTCCTATGTTGAATACGTAATTTGTGATATTCTGTATACCTACCATTTATACTATAATTATGTACTTTAATATGGATTAAATTTAAAAGTAATTCTTATAAGTATATTTTGAAACTACGATGTCGCCAAAATTTTTTTCAATAATATATAACCAAAAGAAAATTGTGAAAATTATAAGAAAAATTGTTTGCGATAAATGCCGATGCCGCATGCAATGCATGTTTGTGAATTTACCCGTAATACAAATGTGTATTGTGGGATGTATATAATTGAAATACATTTTTTGTTTATTTTTATAAGCATCATTTAAAATATTTTCATATACCAATATACAAAGAGTCTATAAATAAATATGTAATATATAGTGAAATTATTTTCGTGCCACACATTTTTTTTATTGTTTAATAGATTACACAATTAGAATATGCCACACTTATATGTAACCCTCAGTGGCGGATTTACATAACTATAATAGGGGGGGGGACCTAAATTCGGAAAAACAAATTTTAAAACGGTGCACCTCCTCCCCCCCCACTTAACTTTGTATTATAAGTAAGAGAAAAAAAATGTTCATAAAACCGTTTGATTACTATTTGATGGCAGATGTAGACATTTTATACAAAGTTAGAACTTTTATTTTTTAAATAGCAGCCTATAATTATTTTATTAAAACATAAACCACAATTTTGTCTTTTTAGTGATCTCTTACTTTTTATTAATGTATTTGAAACAATTCGAGAAAAATAACAAGTAAATGAGCTGATAAATATGAGAAATAATGTTTATTCAAATATTCTAAGTAGCTATGTGAAAATAAACGAAATGCAACAATGTTATATTAAGCAAGCTAAAACATCAAATTAAGTAATAAGAACAACTTAAGACAAAATAATAATAATTATTGTTTACTATTTAAAAAATAAAAGTTGATAGTTGTGTTTTGCAAATATACTTTTATAAAAAATATGTACAACTGCAATCAAATAATATAATTTAAATAATAAAACTTTTATATGAACCGTTTGTTCTATTACTTATAATAAAAAAAAATAGAAGGGGAGGGGCATCTTGTATATCTTTATTTAATGTTTATTGTTCAAAATAATAAACAATTTGAAAAATGAGTAGAAATTCTGTATTTTTATTATTTTTATTAGTATGTTCATTCTTTTGATGTATGTAATACGTGATTGATAATATATAATAATTAAATTTTTAAAAATAACAGGAGTGGCACGTGCCCGTGTGCTCCCCCTCTAAATCCGCCACTGGGAACCCTCAATATTGTAATCATAAATCTAGAATTGAATCTATACAGAAAAAATTATCAATATGCTCTGTTATAAATTTAATATAAATTACACTAATTATGAAGAGATCTTATCAAGTTTCAATTTGGAAACACTCGTACAAAGAAAAACAAATGCTGATATGATATTACTCCACAAAATACTGAACAATTTTATTAATACGGAATTATTCATTGAAAATCTTTATTTATGTGTTCCAAGTAAAACAAGAAGAAACAATAGCTTATTCTATATTCCTTTAATCAAATATAATTCTTATAAAAACTCTCCTATAATAAGAGCTATGACAACTTACAACAATCATTAGCAGCATTTGGACTTCTTTAATTTAACTTTAAGTCAAGTTAAAAGTTTGCATAGGAATTAGATTTTATGAAGTACTTTTATTTATCACTACATTTATTATTTATTTTTTCTTTTTTTATGTCACTTCATTAACATATGATTGCATTATCTTAATTGTATAATAATTGTAACAGTGTAAATGTTTGCTAATTAATTATTAATATGTGGAAGCTCATTATTGGGTAACCGTCAGCTTCCCTTAAAGTAAATAAATAAATAAATAAATTATACGAGTATTTGTGAGCATGGTATTTTCTAAAGCTGTACAAAAAATATATTACTTTTTTCATTAGTGTTTCAAGTTTTAATGGGAATGCCAGACTATACATGCACAGAATCATTCAAATCCCGAATATTCAAAAACAGAATCGGAGGTTACTTTAGGTTACCTAGGTTAGATTTAGTTAGTTTAGATAATTTTGAATATTCGAGATTTTAATGATTCTGTGCATGCATATTCTGGTTTAGAATATTCTGGTTTTAAGTATTGTGGTAATTGAATATTCGGGCGTTGAGTACCTACGCACCCGTTTTTAATTTGTATTGTATTGTAACCATTATAAATAATTTTGTTAATATCTGTAGCGAAAATTTGTATAACGAAGTTAATTTCTTCTTTATTTTAATTGTTCTTAATGCATGAGTTCACAAAAAGGAATTTTTATTAACGCCCTATTTATCAAAGGCTCACATTTATGAGTCAGCTTTTATTCAGTGTCCCTCAAAATTTTACAATTTTATTCATAATTTAGTAAAGTCACTATGTATTCTATCAGTATTTTTATAAGTGGCAGCTTTGTTTATAGAAATATTTAATAGACGATATCAGTTTTAGAATAATGCATATTATCTCAAGGAAGAGATAAAATTTATTTAGTAATAACAAAATTAATAAAAAGCATTACAAAGAAAATTACTTTATAAGGAAATATGAAATATTGATTGTTTTTTTTAGTACTAATTAAGTACATGAAAATTCGTTTTTGTAAAAGTAATGTTCTATAAAGTATGTAATTATTATTGATTTATTCATTATCCTACTTTATTGAATATACCAAACATAAGTGTATGTGTGTGAGTTTATGCATGTAAGCATGCGGCTACCACATTATTGAACAATTAAAGGGTTATGACCTACCATGTACAGTCGTGAAAATAAAAACAGAAAAGAAAACCAAATCAGCTTTATAGCAAAATTTACATTTTTGTCTTATGTCGTGGATTGAACCATAAATAATAATAGTAATAAATTAATATAATATTGTAATTCCAAAGCATGGGCGTAGCGAATGCGGGCCAGAGGGACACTTGTCCCCCCTGGGAAATAATATGTTACTATTATTTTATCTAATTAATATTTTAATAGAGAATATATTTTCTGTCTGCTTGCCCAGAAAGAAAGTGACCTTTTTCGTGCCTGTTTTGCATGCGCAAAGTGGTTCATTTCTTAACAATTCGACAGACGTGCGCAAAGTAAAAGAACAGTGCGCGCGGCCTGTTCGCAGTGTTGAGAAATGAACCACACACAAAACAGGCACTCAAAAGGTCACTTTTTGGGCAAGCTGGACAAAAAATATTGTGTGTACCACGAGTGCAACTTGACATTGTCAAACTTCATGTTCGTGCATCAATGTAGCATTTTGCACCCTTAGTGCACAAATAACTATTTCCACACTACAAAATGTAAAATAGGACTATGATTTTGATATTCACTAATGGGGTTTTCTAAAGTACTAAAATTTAATTTAAAAAGCATTATAACATTGTGGATTATTCTAAAAAATAACGGAATAATGTAAAAAAATCAAACTTTACTTTTTCTAACATGAGTTATCTTGGAATTTATTTTGGCGTTAAAAAGATATCACGTGGTCTATGACGTACGAGTGACTAACTACATTTCTAACAAATGGGGTCCGGTGCTAAAAAAAAAGTTGCATATATTTTGTTATATTATAAAAATATGACTAATTTTAAATGATTTTTAAAATATTAAACTTTTCATTCATAATTTTAATAAAAACGATTAGCACTATAACGATATGACGTCACAACTGTATTTTTGTAGCAGTGTAGCAAGCGAAAAGAATATAATTTTATATTATTCATAACTTGTGAAAATAAAATCCATATTTTTTATATGTAGTACTATTTTACATGAAAATGTATGAAACATTTATCATTTTTATTAAAATAAAACATTTATTAAAAATCTATATAACAAAAGATTTTTCCTTTGACAAGGTACAACTATAGTTTTCTGAAAGTGGCGTCTGTCACTAGTTAACCGTTCTTGACATCAATTTTTGGCAGAATTAATGACATTGAGAGATATTAACAACTTTAGTCAATAGGCGAAGTAAAATTGCAGATATGACGTCACACAAAATTAATTAAATTTAAAAAAAAATATATTTCAAAAACTATACATTTGGAAAGTGTAACAAACGCTAAAATTCATCATTTTATTAAATCTTTCAGAAAAAAAATAATTGACAAATGAGTACCGGACCCCACTGTGTGCATAAAACTACACCATATTGACAAGAAACACTTTCTGCCATTTTTTATTTTTTTATTACAAATATAAAATTTTGTTTTTTTTATTTAATTTGAGTGAGATAATTTTTTAATATTACTTGAAAATTCTTATTTTACGACAAGTCACGTCAACTCTCTTTTTGTAATAATTTTATTACGTTTTATGTTGTAACAAGTTTTCCACTTATTTCAATAATATTTGTAAAAATGTCATCTGCTCTTCATACGTCACATCCGGTATCACAGGCCAAAGTACTTGATTGATGCTTACCTTTTTATTAAAAGTATATTTTTGATATTCAACATCTACGAGTACATTCTACAAAGTTTATTTTTTATTTGAATGCAAATTTTCATAGAAATTAAAAAGAAACAATTTAGTTACTCATATATTATTTTATCAATTTTCTATACTTTTTGTTTTGTAAACTTAATCGATTTGTCAAGTTAGTGACTGATATCAAAAATGATATTGAAAGCTTCAAAAATGTTGAAATTAAATTTTTGTCTTATTTTCAAAGGGAACCTCGACTTTTCACTTTCAAAAACATTCAGTTATCGGCTCATAATTCATGAGACTTTCTAAATACTCCCTTGGCGATACCAACAATCAGGGGCGCACACAGGATTTATTTTTAGGGGCGGTCCAATTTACTTTTTTTAAAAAAATTGGCTAGGGGGGGTGTATATTTTGTATTACAAAATATTAATATATCACATATATTTAAATTTGGAGAAATAAAAATTATAGTACAAAATATAAAGCAGGAAATTAAAAATTGTATAGGTACACTAAATACTACAATATCAAATAATTACTACCTTTTTGTAGTTTGTCTGAGATTTTTTAAATTTTTCTTTATTTTTATTAAAATATTTCATTTATTGTAGTAGTGCATAACCATAATCGTATGCTTTACAGTAGGGTGGCAAGTATTCTAATCCTATAAATACTTTATTTTTCTATGGTTAAATAACAACGACGGCGAATTTGCCTGTTTGTTTCGCAAATGAAATTTTTATTTTTCTTATACATATATTTGTCAAATTCTAGGGGCGGTCCGGACCTACTGGACCGCCCCCCTGTGTGCGCCCCTGCCAACAATTGATTCTACTTTTGAATATGTAATATACTATTCTCAGATTTTTAAGTCAATGCATAGCGTTACCAATATTAGTCGTATTATCTTATAATATATTCATAGATTCTATAAACATAACTGGCCAACAAAAGAATATCAATACATAAATCACATAAATAATTTTAAAGAATTCTTTTTTGACTGCTTTTGAAATTCAACAAAATGCACAGTTTTCGAAATATATGAATTTGGTAATATCACCATTTTTTTAAAAAAATATTTTGTCATTAAAGATGGACCAAAATACGAGTCCCCATCATAATAAATTTGAATGAACATTGGTTAGTTTTCATGGATGTTTTTGTTAACATTTGGGACATTTTTCGTTTATAACTTTTCTAAATATATTCATTCCGTTATACATAATTTCTTCCCAAAAATAGTTTAAAGAAAAAAATATCTACCTCTGTGTTCCCTCGCTGTGAACAAAGCTCATTAACTATCTTAGAAGCCAAAGGGTTGAAGGTCATCAAGTAGGACAACATTGTCCTAAATGGTGGCCCTTTCGACTTACAACGTCTCCCAACACCATGGTTGTATTACGTAGTCCAGTGGCCCTGGCTACGGGTGTAAAACTGTTAAATAAAATATTTAAACATATAATTATCTACGGGAAGCAAAAGTGGTGATTTTTTTGAAAATATGAAATTAACGCATTGTGTTGTATTTCCGTTCATGTTAAAATAGGTATGTTGTTAACCGCTAAATGGGAAAACGATCAGTGTTACATTTATACTTTGAAACATAAAACTAAAACTAATTTAAAACAAATATGTAATAACAAATGAATATTTGCTCGTCATATGGTATGGTCTAGTAATTAGTTTACAGTTTTAGGCCTAGGCAATTCGAGTAATTTTAATTACAAGTTGAAATAATTGTTTCTATGATGACACTTTATACTATTATTGGAAGAAGTCACGGTCTACGTTAACTACTTAGGTCTTTAAATTTTGCAATGAATATAAAATTATATTATTGACTGTAAAATTGAATTATACAAGGAAAAATTTAATTATTTATTTATTAATGTTTACGGATAATTGACTATAATTCCCGTATTTTGAACGGTATTGATAAATTAATTAAGACAGGGAAGTATTAAGGTGAATTTATGAAGGAATGTGCATATACAATGATAAATAAACACAGCACATGTTGGGTATTTCATAGGTACATATATTAGAAGTGTACACATATTTTATTTTCCGGTAAGCGACTACTGGACGTCGGATCACTGACGACTGGGATTGGGCGAACCACATGGGTCGATGGTCAACTGGGCGATCGTCAAGTGGGCAATGATTAAGTGGGTGTGGGACACGATCACCTCGCTACCGAAGCTCAAAAAAATATTTTAACACTATTTTGGAAATTACACATTCCACAACTAAAAAATTGTTGGAATCAATAACATTCCAAGAAACCGTGTGGAATAATTCCACACGCCGTTTGGAAGAATTCCGCACAGCTTTCGACAAATCAAAATCTGTTTAGCCGCATATTAGCGCGGTATATCAAATATCTTGGTTCGGTTGCTATGGTTCTTGGCTTAATTTTTAATTATTTCTGAATTTGCGTTAAGTATTGCGTTTCACGTTTTGAAGTGTTGAACAGTTGTGGAATCTTCTGTTAATTTTTACAGGTTTTTAGAGATCTTTAGAGCAGTAAGTTTAGCTAAATAATAATATGTTACTTAGAAAACTAACTAAATAACATTTTTTTAGAAAAAAATGTCAAGTGATAATGAAGATATAGATATGGAATGAGCCAATTATTAGAGCAAATAAATCAAAAGGAAGATATGAATGGTGTTATAAGCGCAATTTATGGACTGGTCTCAAAAAATATTTGATTCTACTTGTATATAATAATAATATATTATATAATCAATCAACATTTTTTGTATAATTTCTAAAATCATGTTGGAGAAAGTATATTTTACAGCTCTACAATACGTTTGGAATGGCATAATAATTTACACTCGCAAACCATAGTCCTTGCCTTCGGCTCGGACCATAAATTTTTGCTCTTGTGGAATATGGGCCATTCCATTACTTGTACAGTATACTGTTCCACGACTTCGATAATAATTTTACGAATAAAGTAAGAGCGTGGTTCTACAACGCTGTCAACTAGAACCATATCAACGACTTGACACATACTTCGGGATTGTTAACAAAATCAGTGTTGCCAATATACTGATTTAGCTACATTCAATAAATTTGGCTTCATTATTTTAAATTTTTTATCCTACAAACAAGTCAAGGAGCAAATCATATTAAACAATTTTACAGGGAACCGTTACGTTGATGAACACACATTCAAACCAACGTGACGAAGGTATTGAAAACAACCCCAGTTTCAGGAAGGAATGCACATTGAAGAATAAATTGTGATTTTGATGAACTAACGGCTTTTCTCTTATTTATAAGGGAAGTCCTAAAACTTTATAGCCACACTGTAGTAGCCTTGATTTTTTTTTGTTTTGATTCGCGACAAACTTTATAATAATATGTAATAGACGGTATTAATTTGTTAGTAGTACTAAAGGCCTTCATCAATATTTGTGCTAAATTATATGTAAGTACAGAAGTATATATATTGCCTATATATTGTAGCAATTTTGTGGTATAGGTACATTTCGTCCGACAGAGGTAAATTAAATCATTTTCCGTGGGCAAAAGTAGCTACAGCTCAATCAGTCTGTGACAGTCCTTGCTGGTGTGACTAGCATTGTTTTAGCTCTGTCCCTCTGTCAATCGTTGATGGATTATTTTAGAGAAAAATACTTCAAATAATAGTTATACAAATATTAATTCTACGCATCTTTTATTTTAAGTATTTTTTCTCTAAAATAATCCATAACAATTTACAGAGCTAAAACAATGCCTACTAACACCAGCCAGGATTGTCACCTAAGACTGGTTGAGCTGAGCTGTAGATCTGCCTGCCTCTGGAGAAAAAATGCTCTATTTCAGTCATGATTTTGGAATCATAGAAACCGACTTTCTGTCTCGTGAAAAAATCTTATATATTTTTTTTAGTATATTTGAAGTATTGATTGATACTGTGTTTAAATTATTTTAAAGTAGGAGAAGAAAACTTATCTAATCAAAGTAATTAAGGCATATACGAGTATTTTAACAGCAGTTTAATGTAGATATAATGTAATTTTACTCGATATTTTTTTGTTTGTTTAGAAATGTTTATTTCATTCTGCAGTCAGCTGATAACTGTACGAATTCTAAAAGTAATAATGAAGTCGTATTTACAAACATTGTAAACTTCAGATAATAACAATTATGGAAAAATTCGAGTTAATTTTATATTTTCACTGTTATATTTTAAATAAGTATATGGGTGTCACTTTCTTAGGTGTGTCCTTTTTCTTAACCCAAATTTCGTTATACATATTTGAAGACATATTTATATAAGGAGTTTTCCAGATGTTATCTCACGAGTAAACATTAGGTACGTTCTATTGGTGTCAGAAATCTTCCTACTTCTTCTAGTAGAACATCAATGGTCGTTCTTTTGCGTCAAAAAAATCGAAATATTCGTACGAATCATTCCAACTTCAGAGTTGGAAGCGTTGGTAGGAAGATATATAGCGTGGAGATAAATTCAAAATTTTACTAGTCGACTATCGCGCGTACATTTCTGTCACATTTGTGAATGTTTAGAGTAGACTGTGCTCAACAAAAATATCTCCTTTACGTTTTTATTATTTAATATATTTTTATATAATTATAATCTCAGTAATATTTGCATAACAACATTTTGAAGATCCAAAATAAACATTTAAAGTTATCTTTAGTTGTTAACTAACAATAACAAACAACCACTGCCACTGTTCTATTGTATTTATTTTTTTACTTGACAGCACTTGACAGTTATTTGCTACTGAGTGTTCTATTGCTTTAAGAATATTCTTATTCTAGTAGGAATATTTCTGACACCGATAGAACGTACCTATAATTATTGAAGGAAGAGTAGCATAATTTTATTGTAAAATAATTTAAAAAATCAATAGATTTTTTATTATGTCTTTCACTAATTGCTGATTGCTGGATGTGTAATTCCAGAAATTTAATTATTTCATGACATATATATTTTAATAGAAACGGCGTTTATCAAATGTCGCATCAGACATTGCTGTTAAAAGTAACAAATTAATAAGGAAATATAAATTAGATTAGGAAATATAAACAATTACACCATAACCCTATAACAGTGTTTTTCAATATTTTTTTTATTAAATATTCACGATAGAAGAATAAATAATGATTTTTAATTAAAAAGCATTTTGATGTATTTTAATAGGTCCATACATATTTGCTTTTTTTACAAACATGATAATAAAATATGTAATTAATAATAGTAGTGTAAATTTCTTCACTGCTAATGCAATACTGTGCAATGTAACGTCGATGTTGGTCGAGGTAAAAATGTAATAGGTTTACTCGTACATAATATGTATGTAATAATAACTTTCAATAATTAAACTATTAATTAAAATTAACTTTGAATATTTCCGTATTTTATAGGTTTCAACATTTTGTAAATATACGTACGTTTACAATGACATGACAATAATGGTATACGAGTATTGTATATGTAGTGATAGTGACCGATTGTGGGCCACAGCCGGGTCCACGTCGATATTAAAACAAACAGGTTAGCTAACATTTTTCGTCAGCGAACAAATAAATGTTCAGCAACATAGTTCGTGAACAATTGTCGGTAAGAATATTAGTTAACGACGATGTCTACACTACAATAACAAAATACGTGCGTCGCAATTTTAAGAAAAGGAAGAGAAGTTTCTTTTGTTAGATTTGCAAATCAAAGACACCGTGGCTTTAAAATTTTTATGAGAATGTCACCATCAAAATTTTTATATTAAATAAATTTAATTGGATCCAAACCTCCTCACCAGGACACTACTATCCAGAAAAACTATAGCCCGTATTCTCACCTCTTGAAGAAACGTTGCTTCCGAAATAACGCTATTTTGATTTTTTAAATTTTATTTATAGACAAGAATAGGTTTCATATTTTTGCAAATAAAACCTATAATATTTGAAATAAGTGCTATTTACATTTTAATTTATTTTTATTTCTCTAATTTTTAACATTAAAGTTGAGATTTGACAGTCGAAGTAGTGATTTTTTGGAAGTAGCAATTCTTCAAACAGGTAAGAATAGGGGCCTATTTTTTTTACACTTTATAATACAAAATGTACTTATGCTTAGAACACCTACATCTACAGTGTGTTAAAAAAAATCCTAACTCGGAGTAGGCTATGAACAGAGAAACGTATGCCTGATCATTATTTAATCCAAAAGTCAAGTCGTCAAAATTGGTCTTGAAATGTATTTTTAACGAAAAAAAGATAATAAAGAAGGATACAGTGTCAACCGCCGTTTCCTAATTTCTTTCCATTTCTAAAACAAGATTCAAGAAGAAAGGCTTTGATTTCTTTAAGTGACTTTTTTACAATATCTCGTGGCAAATTGACATTTATTTCAATATTTTTAAATTGACATACGTTTCTTTCTTCACAGCCTCCTCCGAGTTAGGATTTTTTTTTGAACGTACTGTACAAGTTTGAATATCGTAATAACATTTATTTCTTTGAAGTTTACCGCCTATTATTCATAGAACATGGAACATCAATTTTTGTTAGGTCGCAAAATGTTAATACGATCGTATGGTATGACTAGCGAATGAAAGTTGACGTTTAGGCGATTTAATAGATGTGGTTTCTTTTGAAAACATTTTCCTATATTTGATTTGAAAGGAAACTCACCCTTATGTATTCCGTTACAGAAGATTAGAATTGTACTCAATACCAGGAGGCATTTAAAATGACCTTAGGATTTAAGAATGTATTTAAAAAATTTAATACCGCAAATTCTAGTACGTTCGTCTCAGGCGTAAGCAACCCTTGAGCCGGAATTACTGTTAGAGGAAATTAAAAATAATCCTATTTTATAGAATTGACAAACTAAATAATTTAAAGATCAAAATATTTTGTTATAATCAACATAAACGAAAAATGTTTAAAATATTTTAAACGCACCCCTGTTTTGATATTCAGTTACCTTAGTCGGCCATCTATTTTCATCCAGAAATAGCAATGTATTTCTGTACTTTCCTAGGCCAATGGGTTCATGCAAAAATTTCATACCTGAATATTTCGTACAATTCTATTCTTCCCTAGGGTTTCAAAAGAAACCACATTTATAAAGTAATTTAAACGTCAACTTTCATTCGCTAGTCATACCATACTGTAACGTGTGAGCCCCGCTGCTACGCTGAACAAGCGTCTAAGTATAGCGATGACGCAATCGCGCTAGCAGCCGGGCTACGTAAACAAACAAGCTGCGACGTGTTTAATTACTTCCGGTCGCCTGAACCTTTTGTGTTCATTGTTATTATGAGGTCGAACATTCTAGAGCTATCTGGAAGTTAATGACAGCTGTATAAAAGGGACGCAGCTATGCTCGAGAGTTAGTTAGTTAGTTACACACAGAGTCATAGAGATATTCATATGGAGTGTTTGAGAGTAAAGTGTTAGTGAGAAACACAGCAATATCGTAATGAGCGTATGCAGTTGGTGTCGAGTAAGTACTCGGGGAAGTTACTGGTATATTGGGATAGCTGTAGATGTCAGAGCTGTAACTAGGGTTTTGAGCGCCTGTGGCAAAAAAAACATTTTGCGCCCCTACATATCAAGAAAATAAAAACAAAATAAAGTTCTGATGAGCGGTTCGCGACTTACTAACAACTTAAACTTACATGAACACTTTCTAAAATTTAAAACATCTGCAAATCGGCTTAGTTCACATATTTTCATCTAAAATTTTAACACGATTAAAGAATTACGTATTTAATATGTGTCGAAATTTCAGATGAAATGAGATCTAAACCAATTTGCAGAGGTATAAAATTTTAGAGAAATTTCATATAAGTTTAAGTTGTTAGTAACTCGCGAACCGCTCATCGGCAAAAATCGGGCCATTCAAGTCATTCAGCAGATGGCGCTCGCATCAGTGTCAGTTTTAAGTAGCCGAAATTACATTAGGTAAACTTGTTTCTTGTCTCCAATTTCAGCCAATAAAAGAGTTCAAAACTATGTCCAATTCTCTACAATACTGAATGGCTTAAATGGAACAAGATATATACTAAGTATTAAATACATAATATTGTTTATTTTTTGGGTAATTTAAATTTCTGTCATAAATTGTTATTCTTGTTAACTATATTTTAACATGAATGTAAGAATCCTTTTATGTACAGGAAATTACGAACTTTAATTTTGTTTTCTTGAAAAATTTTGATACGGGTCACTGTTTTCAAGAAAATGGCCAAAAACTTATTTTTTGCACCTTTGACACAAGATGGCGGAAAAATCCGGGGTCGCTAGAGGGTGCAAAATTATTATGTTTTTTGGAGGTCCCAATAAAGAATAAAATTCACGCCAACTTGTCACCAATTATTTCCACAATAAACACCTTGCCGATTGGCCTATCTGTAGATAATTATTTGCTAAATTTAGAAAATAGATTTTAGAAATATTTGATCTAAAACCATATAAATGATTAAAAATTTGCGCACCTAAGAATTTTGCGCCCGTGGCGTGTGCCACCTTTACCACGCCCTAGTTACGGCACTGGTAGATGTGAATACTTGGTAGTGTTGACGAGTATTGGGAAGATATAGTGTACAAGGACAGTAACGGCGAGTCAAAAAGTTACTGGTATACCGGGATAGCTGTGAAAGAGAATACTCGGTAGTGTTGAATAGTATTGCGAAGTTAGGTATACGAGGACAGTAACGGCAAGTGGAAGTGGATACTCGGCATTAGTGGTGAAGAATTGTGGCATACGGACAGTCGGTGATACTGAAGCTGTGGAAGTTAGACTGTTAGTTACATAAATAGAAAGATAGTGTGGTGAGGTGACTTCTGTCCGAGCAGTTGAATATGCAGATGCTGTTGAGTCAGTTGAGTATATAGTCGCTGCGGAGGTCGGTATAGGCGGATAGATGACCGTGATATAAAAAGTGATATAAATAGTGGAAATAAATAATTAGTAATATGTATTGGGGAAATAAATAGTAGTGTTAATTGGTTAAATAAATAAATAGTGTTAGTGTTATCTAGTTAATTATAGTTTTAGTCTTAATTAATTTTTAATGATTGTTTAATATTAGCAATCGTCATTATTTAATACCTTTTTAATAGTTATAGTTTAATAAACTTTTGTTTTAATTAATAATAATTGTCTAATATTGTAATGTGCAGCGCCCGCCGTCGCCGCCACTGTAACCGCCGCTGTCCCCGCCGCTGTCCCCGCCATTGTCGCTGGGACGAGCGAGTGTCAATTTTTAGCGATGACGCAACATGCAGACTTGTCGGACCCAACTTAATTACGCGGTTGATGTAACCTATAGTGTTTGAGTTTTTATCTGGAATAGTGTTTTAGTAAGTTATCGAATACAAATGCCGGAGTATATAAGCACTGTTAGCGAAGGCGTTGGACAATCTGATATAAATCAGCGTTGCGTGTTAAACAGTTAGTGATATAAACAGATAGTCGACGAGTGGTAAACAAATAAATATAGTTGTATAAAAAATAAGTGAGCTATATATTGTTTAAATAAATAATCTTAGTGTTTAAGTGTCTTATATTATTCTTAGTCTTAATTAGTGTTTAATATTTGTTTAATTGTAGTGTTTGTTATATTTATCATCTTTTAATTATATTTAATATCTATTATAATAAACTTTTATTTTAATTAATAATAATTGTCTAATATTTAACACTTCACCCAAATAAATAAAAACGTTACAATATTTACATTTCACCCAAATAAATAAAAACGTTACAATACTTGCATTCTAGATCTGTTAATAAATGTTGGCGACTATGCGTTGGCAAAAACTGTTTTAGGTATAGTTTGTGTCGACGTATTTAGATACCTAAGCGACCAGGAGCGGATTACCAAGTTTTCAGCATTTGTTGATTGCTAATTTATGTACATATTTTTAATATTTGTAAACTGTAAAAAAACATAAACATATTATTGAATAATAAATTGTAGTAACTTTATTATGAATTTTAATACCTAATTTGTGCTTATTGATTTAACTTTGGAAATTGGAAAAATGAGAATACCTCTCTTCGTTTACCCTTGTAAATCCCTTAAGCAAATACATGCTGAGATGGGCGGAAAAGTCAATGTGCATTTATCTTGACACAAACTATAAGAATGTTCGTTTCAATGTAGACTCGGCTTAACGGGCTCAGTACGAATCTGAACAAAAATTATTTCCAGTTTTCTAATCATACAAAAGTAACCCCCTGTGGCGCACGTTCCACTACTATTCTAATGTCTGGAAGGTGACATCTGATAAGCATCCACTTTGATAAAAATTTGTCAACATATTGCTTTGCCGAAATCTACTATACTTCATTTTACGTAAGAAAATAGTGGTGGGAAGATAGGAACAGTTTGATCTTGTATTTTGATTGATAATACCCCGCCATTATCCAAACAAACAAAAAGATCAAATTGCTCCTATCTTCTCATCACTATTTCTTACGTGAAATGAAATATAATGAAAAGCAGATTGATATAGGCATACCCAACTAAAATAAACCTAAACCAAAATATTTTTGAAGTATAAATGATAGGTATTAAACTTCAAGTTGGTTTATAGACTGACTTTTTCTTCATCACTAAGGCTTCGGGTTCAAATCATGGGCAAGGACTTAATTTTTTTTTTTTAAATAATATGGTTATCAGAAAACGATGTTTATTTTCGATTTTATGTTTGTTAATAAACAATAAATATTTTCTTTTACTAATACTAATTTATGTAATAAGTGAGTAAAGTGTAACTTTTCTACTCGTTGCATACAAATATTTTTTTCGTCTACAGTGTAACAGACGTAAAAAATAAATTATTGCGCTTAATTTATTTTACTTTCTTTCTCATTTTACAAAAATAAACAATAAAAAAGTCAACTGAACAACATCCGTACTGATCCGACACACAATAAGTATTATTATATATTCTTAGTGGAGTTGAGATGGAGCTACACAAAGAATGAGTTCATACTTGGATCTTTGGTTCCTATTTGCTTAAACACGCACATATCTTACGTCATCAAAAGCATAACACCCCGTATTTTTAGAGGGGGTAATTTATAACAAAAAAATGTAATTTTCCGTATCCTTTAACTATTTATCTTTAAAATTTTCAATACGCTTTTACTATTACGATGGAATAGCCTTACTAACATTCGTATTTCTAAATTTGTTTCCTTGAGATTTATTGCAACATATTATTTGTGATAGGTATAAAGAAGAATGTAAATGTAATAGACAATGAATTTAATGATCTTCAATATTTGTAATGTAGTATAGAATTTAAAAGCATTTTTTAAAAGAAAAACTGTTTACTGCTTCAAATGTACTACAAAATATTTCCAGCTATCTTATTGTTATTAAAAATATATCAGTTCTTCCGATTAATTGATGAGAATGATGATCGAATATTTTTGGACTTGATAAAGGTAGAAGAAAATATTCGGAACTACAATAAAAAGTATATAACTGAAGTTTGGAGTAATTTTTTTAACCTTTGTCTTGTCACATTAATGTTGAAATAAGGTATACGAAGTTTCATAGTTTTTAGTCTTTTATACGATTTTTAGTATGATTCCTATATCATTATTATTCTTATCTACGGTAGGAGAGGTAATGGAAACGTGAATATTCTGAAGAAGTCACACGTGTTGATCTTTTGGAATTGAAAAGTTATATTTCTCCAATAAAATTATTTGGAAGTTAGAGAATTTTTTTTTACTTAAAGGTATCGTGTTCAAATCCTGGATAAGTGTTCAATTTTAATTAATTTCAAATGTAACAGATAGTTAGAAAACGATTTTTCTAATGTGTTGTTTATTTACATTTTTTTTTTCGTAAAACGTTTTGTTTGTATATTTAATTGTTTTGCCAACAAACCTGAGTTACCCTCCGGACACACCGTTTAAGAACCACTGTCCATAAACCCCAAACCAGAACTCGAAATTGTCAAAAACTTTCGAAAACTCCAATATTACTTTTGAATCCTCTGCCATAACGGTCCTAGTGCTGCATACAGCCTCTGATCTCTTGTTAGGTTCACGGACGTAGCCAGTTTGCTTACCTCTCCTCCTGCGAGCTAATTTCACCCTTACGCCACCTGCACATAGTGGCAACCTTCACGTAGCCAAGAATCCAGGTTGCTCGGCGGCTTGGCTCTCCGCGTTGCTCAGTTCGGTGAAGAACTTCTTACAAAGCGGATAGTGTGCGTGGGTGAGTGGATAAAGGTGAATAAAAAGTGAATAAAGTGGAGACTATGTGTATGTGATGAACAGGAACAATATTTGGGTAATAAGGTTAGTAAGTTAAGTAATTTATAAAAATTGATGAATAAACAATTTTAAATTGACTTAAGTAATTGTTATGTAATACGTAATAGTAAACAATCATTTGAATTAAATAATCTTATTTCTTTCTATACAACACGTTTCAAAAGCTGTAATATATTATACAGTTCTTACAGAATTTATATAAAATTTGTATAAATATGTATGTAGGTATGTATGTATAGTATATAGTAGATGTGTATACAAGTTTTTAAATATACCTATTACAACAATTTTTCAGTATTATTAAATATGCAGCATTATAATACATGTACATATAAATACAGGCTGTTTCTCGGATATGGGATACCTCGATTATTAATTTTATTATTGTAAATGGAAGAAAATCATTCTTGTAGTAGATTGTATTTATTGAAGAAAATTAATTTTTGAACCAATGGTTCTCAAACTATAACATAACGTCATAAGTATTTTTTAAAATTGTATGCTATGTATTTTGTAGGCTTATTCGATAGAGTAATTTTTTTCTGAATTCCATAAAAATATTAAGAAAATGCAATTAAAATTGAAATAAATTTTATTTTTATAGTAATTTTTGAGTAGACTTAAATCAAAACGAAACTTCAATATTTGTTATTAACCTAATAAATACCGAGAACAGGAATTATGCAATAAATGGTTCAAATTTACAGATAGCAGTTTTTGTTTTTCATAGCACAATTTTCAATTATGGTCTTCTCAATATTTTTTTATGTAAGGATATAAAATGATTACTTGGTTGAATTCAGAATAAAATACTCTATCGAATTGGCCTAAAAAGGTGTACCTACCATCCGTTTTAAAAAATATACCTCCTTTGTTATAGTTTGAGAACCACTGGTTAATTGAATATTCCCCTTTATCTACTACAAATTTTAATTGAATGATTTTCTCCTATTTCCATTACTAAAGAAAATAATCGAGGTATCCCATACCCGAGAAACACACTGTATACATTTGAATTTGTATTCTAAATTATTCTTTTTGTATATAAATATGATATACAGGATACAGGTGAGTCTTTGAAATGACCGTCTTCGATATCTCCCTGGTCTTTAGAAATACAGCATAAATTTATTAACAGAATTTATTCGTCTATTTAAGGAGCATAACCAAAAATTATTTTCACATATACAGGCTATTGCATTACGGCTCGGCAAGAATTGTTTCTCTTTTTTTTAAATTAGAACACCCTATATATTTTGAATTGTATTTTATTCACCTGTACGCACATATTAATTATGTTTTAATTTTTTTCGATGCTGCCAAGTTATTCTGTTTTTTTTATCGAAAAAGGACCTAATACACGCATTGCTTTATAAAGACCTTATACTAAAGTCATATTAGTAGTAAAAATTAAGAATTTTTTTTTAATGGACAGTAGTTTGCATTAGCAATAAACAAACTGTTTATTACTAATATTAGTGGTATTAGGTATTCAGTTCTTCTTGCGATAAATTCATATGAATAAATTATTATCTAATCATACTAATAATAATAATAATAATAATAATAATAATAATAAACAGTTTCATTTATTGGTTAATGCAAACTACTGTCCATTATTGCAATTGTTTCTTATTAAAAACAATTTCCATAGCATACTAGATTTAATTTAAATAAATTTAGACGAAAATAGTTAAAAACAACGAAACTATTGGTTTTAGGCACAGGATACCCTTAATAATATAGAAAGATAACACAAAAAGAAACCCAACTAAAGAATAAAATATAAGATGTTTCATTTGAAAATGACGAGTTATAGTCATTTGAATTTGAGTAGATTTGATACGCTTTATTGAACACCCTGTATAATTATATTTTTTTAAAGTTATATGGGCACATAGAGTACAGTTATAGTTGTACAGAAAAAAATAATTCTTAACTGTTACTATTAAAATTACTTAGTAAGCCTTTATAAAGCAATGCGTGTAATAGGTCTTTTTCGAGAAAAAACGGAATAACTTGGCATCGCGGATGAAAACTAAAACAAAATTCATATGTGCGTATAGGTGAATATAATACAATTCAAAATATATGAAAATATATAGGGTGTTCCATTTAAAAAAAGACAAATAATTCTCGCCATGCCGTAATGCAACACTCTGTATATGTGAAAATAATTTTAGGTTATGCTCCTCAAATAGACGAATAAATTCTGTTAATAAATTTATGCTGTATTTCTAACGACAAGGGATATATCGAAGATGGTCACTTCAAAGACTCACCCTGTATAATACAATAATTAAAATTAAGTAACTGCAAAATTTTTGTTTATCATTCTATTAACGAGTCTAAAATTAAGCTTGTCAAGATAAATTTAAATATTGAATTTATACTTTTCTTTCTTAGATTATGTCATTTTCTTGTCCTTGTAAAAAACCAGACACCATTATAACTTTTACTATTACGGTTCTCTTGCCAAAATTGTTCTCATGAACTTTTATATCTGAAAAGTGACGAAGAAGACAAATGAAAATCACCCTTGGCAAAAACAAAAGATGGACGGATGTGTCGATCTTTACTGGTTTTCAAAAATGTGGCCTATACATTATACTTCAGTGTTTATATTGCGAAATATCTACTTGAACATAACAAGAAATAATATAAATTTGTGTTCTAAAAGTGTTATGTTTATTTGATAAGAAAATATTACAGTTTTTTATATTTCATTTTGTGAATAAAAATGCTATTTTCGTAACATTTATTGTTTAATCATATTTGATTCACAGAATACTGTATATTTTATTTTACGTTTCTAACTTTCATAGGTACATTATTTTTGTAGTATTGCAATGATGCATTTCTTATATACCTTCGTTTGAACATAATAAATATTGGTTTATTTTTTATTATCGAAATTTAATTAGAACATAAGTAATGAGTAAAAAAGGTGATAATATACTAATTTATATGCAGTTATTTTATATATGAAATATTTAATATTACATGTGTTTATTATAATTTGTATGTTAATTTTTAAAAGTGAAACTAATTTTCTTCTCTTCGATCTAGTATGCATTGCACACTTTCATTTGTTTTTCATTTTCACCGCCAACTATATGGTTGTCTAATGTTTATCAAATATGTCACGTGACAGAAAACAAACGCACATCACTGGAAAGCGCCAACGATGTGATGTCAATGAACTGTGTATATTTTTAAACGAGGAACATTTAGGATACTAGTCCGACTGAAATGCACGTGTAATAGCTTTTATGCATCGGAAAAAAAAGGTATACAGAAATATAAGTTCTGAATAGCCTGAATTGAGAATGAATTTCCTGTTTAAGCAAGTTATAAATTTGTATATCGAAATAATGTCAAAGAACTGAGATGTCAGGATGATATATTTAATAAAAAAACAAAAAGACAAATGACAGTCTGTAAAGTCACATGTTTGTTTATATGTATGTGTTTTGGAAATGTGTTTTGGAAATCATGGCATACTTGTATAAATATTTGTCGAATATAAACAATATTTCGTATATTATTTATTTAAAAGTCTGTATTAGCCAATATAACAAATAAATGTTAAGTTTTAATTTTTTGTAAATATAGGTACATGTTAAGTAACACTTAGAAAACTGTTTGAAACTAAATATTTTTTAGAAATATTTTAATAGAATCAAGGGTCCCAACCTAAAACTTATGTATGTATATAGCAAGGAAATCAAGGAATAATAATTGTATCTGTATTTGTCTCTTGACTTGTATTTTAATATTTTAAAGATGACTCTTTATCTGCAGTGTTTGTAAAGGGTTTCTAGTTCTGAGTTTTTTTTTATCACTGAACATGGGTGTATGTCATTGTCATTACCATAGTTATATTTAAAATGATTGACAGCAATGTATTATCGTGTCAATTTTAGAAATTATTTTTATTGAAAGGATATTGGCTTTTTTATTTAACTGTATAATTTAATGTTTCTTATTATTAATTACCTTACTTGTTCTGATTTTCTTTTTATGTTGTCCATTGACGCATCCCATAGTTCTATAATTATTATAGATTTTTGTAAAAGTTGTTGGACTGGATCGCTTATTAAAAGTAGCAGCAAATAAATCGGAAACTTGTCTTAGACTCATATTGGACTACCATATTTTGATTTGTACTTTTTCTTCAGTTGTATACTCGTACATAAATTTGAAAAATAAAAGTCCTATGTCCAGTTTAAAAAAAACGATAATCCATTGCTGTCAATCATTTTAAATATAACTATGGTAATGAAATGACATACATACCCATGTTCACTGATAAAAAAAAACTCAGACATAGTTATCCGTGGTCTGGAAGCATTCAAATACACGAGTTAGAAGTTTATAATTTCTTTGAAAACAGCTTTCATAAAATTTCTTGTAAAATTCACGACAGGATAACTAGAGGTATACGACCCTTAAATAAGGATTATCCTCGGGATTATCAGTTTTGGGAGCTTAAAGGTGACTAGTCTACTAAAGTAAAACATTTAAATTTAGTAGACTTTAGTATATATTTCTATTATATTATCTTGAATATATTATCTAATTCTTAGAAATGAAATAGACGAAGTAAATTACTAATTACCAATATAAATATATTTATAAATTTATGAAGTGTTGAAAAACCCAGAACCATAGAATATTCATTGATGGATTTTCTCAAATTAATAATACGTATTATGTAACATTGCACATTTATACAGGATGTTTCCTTTAAAACAACCAGCACATTTTGGGTGAACTAGAGACTTTAGAGAAGATATATAATAAGGGGCTAATTTATCAGTAATTACAAACCGACAATTCAATCAGTGGTTCTCAAACGGCAGAACAATATTATATTTTTTTAAATGGTACTCTATACATATATTTTTAAGCTCATTAGATAGATTTCAACGATATAAACATTGTCTAGAATTATATAACTATTATTTCGAGAAAAATTAAATTCAAAATTAGAAATAATGTAATAAAAATACTAGTGTAACATACGTAACAGACGTATCTATAGTGGTGTATTGCATATCCTATTTCAATATTATAACATTATTCCTAATTTTATACAATATTTATATTGCTGAAATCAGAAAAATATTCTCTATCTAATGGACTAAAAAAATGTATAGGGTACCATAAAAAATATAATTTTGTTCTACCGTTTGAGAACCACTGATTGAAATTTCGGTTTATTATTACTAACAAATAAGCCCCATTTTCTCATTAGTTCGCCCAATAAAGCGCGGGTTGTTTTATATTTTAATGGAAACACCCCGTATAAATAGGGTGTCCCAGGACGAGCTTACGCTATCGTTATTTTAAAAACTACCCAATATTATTTTATGAAATTTGGTATCTAGAGATTTTCCCACATGCCCGTTTCAATTAAAATATTCTCAAAGCAGTAGCACTTCCGCTTTAACCCGAAGGAGTCCCTAACTTTCGTATTTTAAATGGTATGTTATATTTTTTATTTTACCATTGATTTTAGCGGAAAATATATCGCTCTTACCGAAATCTGTGAATAGAAGCAGGTTGACACACCAAGAAATGGGTAATAAATTGTGATAATATATGTATTTATAAATAATTATTGTTTTTAACATTTATGTATTTCAAGTTAAATACGAGTAACAATAAATATGTATTTACAAAAAATACATGATTATTTATTTATGCACAGAAAATTATTTTCCTTATTCTTTATCATTTGTTACATAACTTTATTTAGTTACAAAGTGCAACGAATAACATTTCACGACTAAAATATCTATGAAATGTATGCCACACAAATTTAAATGTTTTGTAATCTATTTTCTGATCAATGAACATCTATTTTCATCATATTTTTCAAAACAATTTGAGTAAAAAAAGTAATTTTACTTGCGGTTTCAATAAATTGTTTTTTGCGGTACCTATAACTTCTGTTTTTTAAATTAATTTCTTACCTCGTTTCTTACATATCCGAGTATTAAAAATAATACAGGTAATATTCATTCTGCTATATATGGTTTATTTATAAAGTGTGTAAGTGTGGAACAGGAATTTTTAGTTTTAATTTTTCATTTACGGAACAAATGATTATACTTTTGTTTTGACGTTTATCTGATATGCAATTTGTTTTTGATTATTTCCAATTTTCGAATAATCAAACTGTCTAAAATTCCATAAAGAATAAAATTAAATTAAATGTAAGGAAGTGACCGGCGTCGTCTGCTTCTGCTTTGAAAAAACTAAATGGTAGCTGTTCATCGCGGCTGCATTTATGGGAACAGGCGTTTTTAAGTTAGATTATATAATTAGAAAAAGAACCAAGTTCAAACATTTTACAGTTTAGTGCAAATAAAAATAATTATGGTGTGGTTGGTATACATACAGGCAGGCGTAGAAAGAGATCAATTATAGGCATTGAAATAATTTTTCCGTACCGGTTATTAATAGGTTATGTTACTATATAAAAAATAATTCATTATTGACATATACACATGTAAAGACAGAAGGGCTTGAGATTAAGTAAGTATTAATTCATGATTTTTTTTTATTAATAAACGATTTTAGTGGGTAACCATAGATACCACCATTGCTGAACAATAATTGTCAAAATTTATGACTCATATGTTACCGACATAATTTTTTTTGTCATGGAATAAAATTAGATTTTTCATTTCACCGGAAAAATATTGTAAATAACACGAGTGGTAATTGGCGATTAATGATCTCTTGATCTCAACATTTAATCGCCTTTATTATACTTTATAGTTAAATAACAATTAACATGGAGGCGACAACTTTATTTAGCTGCGGTTGACTGCACATACAAACAAATATTATTTTAATTCTTTGCCATTTCAAAATAATCAAAAGCAAATGATAAATTGGATAAACGTCTAAAAAAGAAGGCACAAATAGCGTTGCAAAAATCTACCAAATTGTATGCTTGCACTACTTCGAGTACAAACTGTCGCCAGTTGCCCGTCGCCCTGTTGTCGTGCAGCGCCGTCCTTAGGATTTTAAGACCCCGGGCACAACTATGGTGTGGGGCCCCCCACTACCCCACTACTAGTTTTAGTCCGGCCAGCGGCGCGGCACTATTCGGGTATATACGGTTATACAAGCGTCTCGCCATTTTCCCCGTTTATAATAAAGGTCAAATGATGAGAAATTTGTAAATTTGGTGCGCTTCATTTCAGATATACACGGTTGTGACCAAACATTGGACATTAACATGTAAAATCATACTATCGTAATTTCCTGCATCCTTAATTATTTTAGGTACAAAAGCGATTTTCGTACCTAATTTCTGCCGTTACAATGCATGCAATAATTAATTTTGCTTGATTCAGATGCAAAATTTTATGCTCTACAACTTTTATTTAAGCTGTTTTGTAGGTACCTACCTAAAATAATAAGGAAAGTGGGAAATTATGATTTTACATGTTAAAGTTCTATGTTTGGCCATGTTGGTCACCATCGTTTATATTGTGTTGTTAATTAAAATAAGGTATTTCGGTGCGGGGCCCCGGGCATTCGCCCGGCTGACCGACTACGGGGACGCTACTGTTGTATACTGTCTTAGCGATATTGTTCATAATCATTCATTCTTCATGCGAGTACACTAAACAACTTTTTACACGATATTTCCTAACATATGTACCCACTTAAATAAATAAATACGATAATTAATGAAGCACAAGTACCTACATACATGTGCATAAATGATATATCCGAGACTATATATTTTTAATGCAATGGGTATCACGAACTAGGAAATTTCATTGTTGAAGAATTTTCACAGTAAACTATATTGTTTTTCTAGTGAAAGCGAAAATATATATACAGCATAAATTAAATTTTCTCTATATTATATGCTTGTTGCAAAATGTAAATAGGCTATAAATAGAAATAACTAATACTGGTTATTATCATGTGCACCTTGAAATCAATGGTTTTCTTAATAACATTTTTATTGTTTAAATGTTTTATGAGCCATTTTGTTTGAACAACGCCATTTAACTATTAAAATACCTACAATACGTCGTTCTAGAATTAGGTCACAGCTAATTTTCAGATTAGAAATGATAATATTAAGCATAATTATTATGATTGAAATTATAAAAAAAATGCAATTAAATTATTATTTTTCAAAAAACAAAATCCAATTTATTGTTCTTTTGCTGTTATTATATCAATACTTTTAAATTTTTTCAAAGAATTTCTGTGGCACAATCAATACTTACATGTTCATATATTTGCTTTACACTTTCACTACAAAAATCATAAATAAATTCATTAATATACTGAATTCTCAGAAATATGATAAATATTGTTCTTTTCATTAGTGTTTTGTTATTCCAGTGATCCTCAATCAATTTTCTTGTGGTTCAGTTAATGGGGTATGTGACCATAATCGAATTTCAATATACAAGTCATAAAATATAAAAACTAACCACTATTGGGATTTTCAAGTATCAAGAGATGGCGCTGATCACATTAAACAATGGTACACTTTTTGTTGACATTTGTCAAAGTGGCATTGCTGTCAATTGCGTTTCTTTAGTTTTCGTATTATTTTCTCATTTATTAGTATTTTTATTTATAATTCAAGTATGTATAATAGAGCTTTTGTAGTCATATAGTTGCAGTTTCATATAAATGTCAAATGTGTACCACTGTCTGTAGTTCTAATATTCGCCGCTAGTTAGAGTTTTCTTATTTGAAAATCCCAATAGCTTCTCATTATAATAAAAAAAAACTAAACATTAAATTGTAATAATATTGTTATTAGCAATTTAATGTTTTAGAGAAGGGATATATGCCGTAACTTTGAATAAGACCAATACTAGTAGGTATTATTATATATTCAAAGGCCGTAAGCATGTTAGAATCGTGGAAGAAGACAGACAGACTGCGGGAAGGAAAGAAACAGTTATAGATCAGCCAATCAGCGTAGCGCTTATGTTTTGGTAGGTGTGGCATGACTACAGCTGGCTATGGCTGACTATAACTATCTCGTTCCCTGCCAGTCTACCCGTCTTCTTCTATGCTTCTACCATGCTCACTTCACATATCCCTTCTCCAAATTTTTCATAATTATTTTCTCGTAAAGTAATAATAATTAATCGATTTAAAAAATATGGGTATATTATTTTTTTGTCTAGTATAATACTATGAAAAAAAAAAAATTGGTCACATACCCCATTATATTATATGTATGTAGGCAAGTCAGCAACAAGAGAGAAGATAATTTAGCTCAATACAATAATTATTGTTTTATTCATGGATGGATAATATTTTGTCTATAATAGAAGTAGAATAACTTTATTCAGGTATCTTTAATATGGTTATATTTTATACAGCATTTCTTACAAGCTGATGTTGATACCATTATAGGGTAATTAAAGATAATTTAACGATCCCATTAGTAGAATAAACAAAATTCTATAGATTTATAAATAGGTATGTTTATCATTTCTAAATAATAGATGATATATGCAAGATAATATAGGTAATACAAAATTTAGTGTATTAATTAGAGATGGGTGAATATCAGTGTTTTTCAAATTCTAATATCGAATTCAAATATTAACTGGATCTCGAATACTCGAATACCTCGAATATTTTTATTAAATAAATTAATTAATAAATTATAATACTTACTTCATACCAAGCCTTTCTATCTTACCAGGTGTAAACTATAAAAAATAAAGAAAAAATACATAAAAATAAAAAGTAAACCTTTCTGATAAACACAGCAGTGGACTACACACATTGCGCAATATTCGAGATATTTGAATTTGTTGTTTTGTTTTAATATTCCAAGTCTCGTATACTGAAAGTATTCAAGGTATTCGAGTATTCGCGGATGGTATTCACCAATCTCTAGTATTGTTAAGCTTCAAAAATCTGTTAATTTGCATTATAGGATGGTTCATCGGTCTGTATTTTTTTACTGGTTATTTTAAATATTACCAAACTTTTTTCAAATTAACTTTATTTTAAATTAAAATGCCCACATATCTGAAGTATACGTTTTTATACATGCTGTTCCATTTTTACGCAAAGTTATGTAACTTTATATTAAAAAAAAGTACATGAAATTTGCTATTCCGTAGTATAAATAAAATAAATATATCATCACGGCATATAACTCATGGGTGTGCTAATCTGCTTTGTTCGCAGATTTCGGTAATTTTGATGACATATTTGTACCGTGCGGGCGTTTACCAGGCATCACCTCACGGGCACTCATTGCTAGCGTGGAGAGTGCACCACAGGGGTCAATTTTGTGCCATTTAAAATTTGAAATATTTGGCGTCGGTCGAGTTCGATGTTCGATTCCCCAGATTCGAGACCCCATCAACAGGATAAAAACAATCCTATATTATATGGGTAATATGCCGAGATGATATGTCAGGAATTTCGATATAAGTACCATCATACGCTATTTATTTCATACTGTCTACGTGTTTTAAAAAATTATGGAAGTTACTGCAAAACACTCTAAAAACACGTAATTTGCTTAGAAAACGCATTTTCAAGGGAATTGGAGACATGTTTTGAGAAACAGTTTTTACATCATATTTGAGCGTTTCACGGTCTGAAACGATGAATTCGTATGTATATTTTGAAAACATATTCTACCTGTAGTTTCGATGGCACTTGGTTATTTAGGGTACAATAAGACAAAATACACTGATTTTTAGTGAATACAAGCGTTTGAAGGCACTCCGTGGTGCACTCGCCAGCGCAGCTAGAGTGCCGATTTGAACTGTCTATTTACCTTAGGTCACATCATCTTTGAATTTGTGACATTTGTGTGTATTTGTTTTATTTGTATTGTTTCTCTTGATTTTTTTTTTGGTGATATTTGTGATTTATCGAGTGAAATTTCTGTGTGGCGAGGCTTCTGTGAAGCTTGTTCCCACCAAATTGTCGAAAAAGAATACTGATTGTTCAGTGATTGACGGAAAATCTAAAAAAAATTAGTCGTACAAGCAACATAAAGAAAATTCTAATTGTACCATATTAATCGTTCATAAGTATTAAATTGTGTTATTTAAAATAAATATGTCAGAAATTGAGTTTGATGTTGTTTTTGGCTTGGTTTGGTTTGGTTTGTTTGTATGTTTATTATTTTTGATTAATCGATTGTTTGATAATTTGATTAATCGATTGTTTGATAATTTGATTAATCGATTGTTTGATTACTTGATTAATCGATTGTTTCATTATTTGATTAATCGATTCTTTGATTATTTGATTAATCGATTGTTTGAGATTATTTGATTAATCGATTGTTTGATTATTTGATTACTTTTTATAATCAATAATCGATTATTGAAAACCATAATCGAACAGCCCAAGTTTTTATACTATGTTTATGTACTTCAAATTTGAATAAATATATAGGGCGGCCCATTAAAAAAGTATAAATGGAAAAAATGGAACACTCGCTAGAAAAACTTATACTGCAGATATGTGGGCTTTTAATGTAAAATAAACTTTGTTTGAAAAATATTTCGGTAATATTTAAAATAATCGGGTAAAAAAATACAGACCGATGGACCACCATGTATATTTAATGGATACAGTATGTTGTGTACTATAAATGTTCTAGAGCTCTGTAGAATGTAATGACAGTTATATAAAAGGGACGTAGCTATGCCCGAGAGACAGTTACATATAGCATTTTTCATTTAGTATATTTAGTGCGCACTTTTCTGCACTGAGTTTTCCATTTATATTATCAGTGGGCACTAACTGAGTTTTACGTGTTCCATTTATACTTTTCGACTGAATTGAACCTTAACATTTAGTACGATTGTCATTTCTTACCAGTGCAGTCGCACGAGTTGTAACAACTAGTGCTGGGCATGACGTGATTGAACTGAGTGCAAAACTAAATAAATGGAAAACGCTAATAGTCAGCTGAGTTGAATGGACGAGTTGAGTTCCATTAGTGAAGACGGAAAGACAGTTACATTGGATCGAGTTACAAATACACACAGTTACATAGATAGTAAGAAGTAAGGAGTCAATAAGTAGTACAGCAGTATCGTGGTGAGCGTATGCAGTTTAGGGTCGAGTGGAGTACTCGGGAAGTTACTGGTATACTGGGATAGCTGTGGAACTGAATACTCGGTAATATTGAGGAGTATTGGGAAGCGAGGTGATGGGGATAGTAACGGCGAGTGCAAGTGGATACTCGGCAGTGGTGTTCAGAGATAAGATATCTATATACATAGGAGGTGTTGAAGAGTTGTAACATACGGACAGTCGGTGATACTGAGGCTGTTGAAGTTAGAAGAGTTAGTTTGTCAGAAGGACAGTGACATGACAGTTGAGTATAAAGACGCTGTGGAAGTCGGAAGACGGGCATTTCATTGTGATATAAATAAATAGTGACATAAATAGCGTGTAAATAAATAGTCGTTTTAATTGTTTAAATAAATAATATTAGTGTTTAAGTATTTAATTATAGTCTTAGTCTTAAATTAGTATTTAATATTGTTTAACTATAGTAATAGTTATTTTTATTATCTTTTAATATTTATTTATCTTTTAATAAACATCTATTTCAATTAGTAATAATTCTTTGATTTTTACACTTCACCCAAATAAATAAAAACGTTACTGTACATTGTCAACTGTACCAACAAGCTGTGAAGACGAGTGTGAAGCATATGTATATATAATATATATATATATATATATATATATATATATATATATATATATATATATATATGTATGTTTCCGAGTGGAAAGAGAAAAAGGGCTGGTATGAATACGATTATATTATGAGTGTAGATATGGCGAAAAAAGTGTGTATTTATGTCATTGGTAACTCACAACTGCATTCTACGTATGAAATTTATGAAAATTATTAAAGTAAAAAAAAAAAACTAAAAGAATGTGATTTACAATAACAAATGCGGTCCTGTACTTATTTTAAAATTAAAAGCAATTTATAGTTCTAGAAAGGCTTAATTGTTACTCGTTAAGCCGTAATATTCAGGTGTGCAACGAAACTCGGAACATACGAAATGTGCGGAAAATGGTCCTCCTTTTAAAAAGTGTTCAATTAATGTAATAGAATATCTGCAACAATAAATATCTAGAAAGTAAAATATGATATTTTCGTTAAAAATCAAATACCGGTAGATCGGGCGAGCTGAGCCCTCACGGGATTATTGCCCTCATAAATCTAACGCCATGTGATTTTTTTGGGGATATCTCATGGCAGATGTTTACAATCACCGCCATATAACCCTGCTTCAACTCTGCTTCGGCAGGAAATAGCCCGAATGTTGGAACGTGTAGAGATGAGCTGCAGAAATCCGTTGCATCAGTGTGCATATAGAACGGTGGACTTCACCTTCAAGATGTTTTGTTTAAAACTACGTAATTTAAAAATATATTTTTTTATTTTATTCGAATCATTTCACATTAATACTTAAATACAGTGTTTTGACATAAATATACAATTGTATGATACGAAATCATTAATGCTCTTCCTACACTGCAAAATACATCCGTTATTTCAACGTAGGAGTCACTACATAAATAGTAAGTATGTTACAAAAAGAGATAACGGCTAATGTTTTTATAGTTATTGCTACAGTGTAATCAGTCTTATGTATGATTCATATGGACATGAAATGACTTTGCACTTGGCCGGATTCGAATGTGGCACAAGACAGTAGATGAGTTGCTTAAAATTACATAATACTCCTTTAAAGAAACAAATGGTTTCACTTAATTGTGGTATTGTAAAAGTCATTTGTAAGTTTTTACATTAATACAGAAAGTACTTCTTAAATTGTAACTATTACTACATGCATAATGAACAAAATGTTGTGGGTTTAAATGCCGCACCAAGCAATTATTATAACAAATTGATATTGTTACTGTAAATACAATTTAAAAAAATATGTTGGTAATAAATCTTATTTCAAATACAACTTACAACATAAAAATTAAAAATACAAACTGTGAATGACAATGAAATGAAATGTGATATTATGTAAGATATAACAGTTAAATTGGTGTTTACCTTTTGAAATTATCCAACTAGATTTACTGTTAATAAATAAAGGAATAAATTGAACAATTTGGATAATAAAGATGTAGAATTTTAGACTACCATTTTGAGTAGGTAGGTAGGTACTTAAATGGGACTAATGCTGGGTAACAGTAAAATACAACAAAATGTATGCAGGCGAACCCGAGAAACCGTGATATATAGGCGTGTAGAGTGCGTAAACGGTAAGAACAAGCCGACTGGGTTTTGCCTCTAAGGAAATGTTCAGAGTTGGTTACCGAGTAAATTTAATGAAGACGTGGTAAAAATGGATTTAGTATGCTAGTATTTCGTGTTTCAAAAAAATGAACGTCATGTGTATACTATCAAACCGAGTAACATATGTGTATGTACGTATACAGGGTGTTTCAAAAATACTGTGAAAAATTGAAGGGCATATAGTACTGACGAAAATGAGTAAAAAAGCTTAATCAAAATGGGTCCGATCTTCCATAGTTTCTGAGATTTGAGGCAGTGAAAAATGAGTTTGTACGGGGTTTACGACCGCTATCTCGAAAACTATTAAAGTTACGACTTTGATTAAATGGGATTTTTTGTTTACCTTTCAGAGGTCATCTTAGATGTGCTTTTGTTTATTTAAATCAAATAATTGTACTATGTTAAATGTTGTGGCGACATTGGCCAATATCTAATTTTCAAATAACTTCGTGACATCGTAACTGTAAGATGAGAAGAACGTTTCATATAAATTTTTATTGTTTTTTATAGTCTATTTACTGACATAGACAAAATTTTGTTCGATCACTATCTTTGTCAGTTTTTTCGATTTTTCGCTTTTCTCCGAAACAGTTGAAGATCAGTCCTATGTTGAGTAAGTTTTTTTTACTTATTTTGGTCAGTACTATATGCCCTTCAATTTTTTTTGGAAAATCCTGTATATTTTACCACTCTTAATTTTAAAATAAGTACACTCGGACACTGAAGCCGTAAATTTAACAATTTGATAATAAAAAATCCGTTTTCATTCGAAAAAAAAAAACAGTTTTCTCATATTACACCTGTCACTGATTCTTGTGTCCATTCTCTATGTTTTTTTCCGAACACAACCATCTGCTCCTCCTTGCAAAGACAAATGGTAAACACAATTATTGTATCGCTAATGTAAATTAAGTGAATCTGGGAATATCATCTTAGCGCTTAGCCTGATGCTATCGATGACATGCATAGATGTAAATGAGACCATTAAAAAACATTGGAGCAAACAGTATCACATAGTGTTCATGTCGCTAATGTAAATTAAGTCTTGTCATATAACAATTAATACCACCGATAACTTGGTTAAATAAACAAAAGCTATGCTTGTGTAAAACAGAAAAACGATTTTTATAATGCAATAAACCTTTTCAATTTAAAGAGATAGAAGATACGCGCAATGGGGATCTGCGCATAGTAAGAAATGAGATCAATGGCGCTTGTTTCGAAAAAATAGACGTAACATGTAAGAAAAGTCTCAGATAACTTTAAAAAATTTATCCAAAGAAGCTTTTATTGAAGCTAAAATGTCTAACGATGCAAATTTTGAACGAGAATACAGGTATTTTAATGAGTGCACTATTTTTGACGTTTTGTTTGACAGTCCAACTGGCAGTTGTTGGCGCCATTTTACTTACTATTTGCAGCGATAGAAAGAGGAGCTGTTAAATTGAAAAGGTGTATTTGCGATCTCAAAATTTCTGTTTTACACGGCTATATAATTATAATTCGTATATTTACGATCATTTAAAACGAGAGCTATATAGCTAATCTTTATAACTTTATGCATTTTATGTGCAGAGTGGGGACAGAAGTTATTCGTGGTACGCTGGAGTATGCACATGTAGATGAATATGTTATCTGTTGTTATTTGTTTTAAACTAAATGGTCATTTCTCATTTGGGCATGAATGTAAAATCTAAACAAAATACAAAATTCCGAAACGTGAAGTAATGTGCAAAATATTCTGCGTCCTTATTATTCTGCATAGTTATTGTTTTGTTTAATAAACAAAGAAACATCTGCCAAACATAGTAAACAACTATACACTTAATCTTTTGCAATCCAATAAGAATGTATAGTATAAAAAGGCATAGCCACTATATACCGTACTGTACTACCGTGTCCTTGGATACAGAATAAATTTACTCGATCATTAAGTATGTGTGTAGCGTATGTGAATAATGTATGCTAACTCTTTATTTAGATATTATCACTTGCACAAAGAATACTTACATCTGCTTAAAAATTAACAATAAATATAACTGTTATTGGAAATTTCACCTGTTTGTTTTACAATTTTATGCGCTTTTTATAAAAGTCGTAATAATCTTTAATTTTGAAATACTGTATACGTCAGTAAATAAATATCTATATAATTTTTACCTACTGCTGTACGTATGAATTTTCTTTATGCATTCAGCTAATGACTATAATGTACCATAGGAGTTATTTTTATTCAATAAATACATTAGAATAATTTACTTCGATCAGATATAATTTCGGGTGTCAAAAGCATGACAAATTGTTACCTGCCTAGTGCATTAGTTACATATAAACTTAATTAACACTGTAGTTGTTTTGCAAAAAATAAAAAATGTGAGAATAGTATTTTATGTACCAAGGGCGTTACGATGATGATAATGCCAGGAGGATGACGATGATCTAGCCAGAGGGCCTTTGGCCCGAGGGATAGATGTCGTCCGATGGGCATTATCATCTAGTAACGCTCGTGGTGCATTCAAGATTTTATGTCTCACTAGAATATGTGAAATAAGTTTTCATTTATAATAATTTTAATTACAAAAATGCTTCAGCTTTGGCGTTGCTAAGGATGTTGTTTAATTGTTTTGTTTATTATCAACATTTATTTATTTTTAAAACATCAACGTTTTATATCGTTGGAGATTATGGAATGGATGAATTTGATGAAGATATTTTATCGAAACGGTGTAAAGAAATTATTTTGAATACGTTGAGAAAGAGAAACGCATAAATGTTCCCCCTAATTATTCCATTCTCGTCTGTAGAAGGTGTAAGTATTATATTTTGAGGTTCGTTTTCACATGACAGATCTCAGTTCTTTTTTTCTTAGGCACTTATTTATGAATATTATTACATTTTAGAGAGTTAGTACTGCTTTGGATGTCACATGTGACGGTAAATAATATCAAAAATGAATTCAAACGTGGATAAATATCGTCTCCAAAAAAATTAGTGATCCATCATCCGTCCAAAATCAATACGAAATATTGCAGTCTGCAGTTCGACGTACTTATTATTTACATGTGTGGTGAAAGTAAATTGCATTTTAAGGCCCTTTTCATAATAAATTTTAAGTATTATAATTAAATTAAAAATGATTTCTGCGTTGTGCTTTCAAAGCTGTTTTCATCATATTAATGGTTGTAATCAATTAATGTATTAATTGTTGTAATCAATAATTATTGTAATGAATTATAATTTTAAAAAAGTTTCATTATATACCGTTCATATTATTTCGAATTTAAAGTCCATAAACGATGATCAAATTATAATTAGGGTATAATGAACTATTATGCCCTCTCATTATGCCCTGTTGTTATAGATATGTTCATATACACCGTATCCTAGCAATAAACAGTTCATAATACTTTAGTGAGACATAAAAGTATTTGACATCTTTAAAAAACTTCTCGAAAGATGCTACAAAAGCTTTTAATGAAGCTAAAATGTCTAACGATACAAATTTGCACCGAGAATACAGGTATTTTAGTGACTGCAATAAAAAAAGTTTTAATTATTTCCCCCAAAATATGATATTAGGAAGAGTACTATGACTGAAAAAAGTGAATATAAACAGAACTTTATTTTCAATTATATGATTGCATTTTGGGGGAATTAATTCAAAACATTATTTTTTTTCGAACATTTTATTATGTAAAGGGTATGAAAATTCTATACCATTGGATTAAAAATAAAGAGCTCTATTGAATCCATTTGTTTTCAGTTTATCATTGAAATACCCATTTAAAATAGAGATTCTTTGCTAATTTAACCAACTTCATATCTCTTATAGTTCTCCAGATTGTAATGGTTGCTGTTAAAAATGAACACTCTGTATATATTTAAATACAAGTGTCCAGATTTCAAAGGCTACTGTTTCGATCGTGAAAACTATAAGAGATACGACTTCGGTTAACTGGGACATCTAGTGCGCCTTTGGGCTTGGGGGGCCATCTTATATCTGCTCTTGTTTTGCCAAAAATTTTCATAGGCTAATAGATAATGACGAAAAACTGTTGTTCATCAAAATTTTCATTTTCAAGTTGTTTCAAAATCTTTTAAATAAAAAAGTTAGATACTTTTATTGTTCCTATCCAGTGGCGTAAAAATAATTTTTCTATGGGTAAATTTTTGAGATATAACACAAATTTACATTTTTTAAAAAAGGAACCCATAAACGATTTTTATTTTTAAAAAATACTTTTTTTTCTTTCGGTTGGTATAACGGTTATTGTATTTGAAATTTGTTTTACCTTAAATTCTTAGATTTTTCTATATTTTTCATGAATTGAAATGTAGACATAAATTTGTATTCTAGAAATATAATTAAAAATCATAAAAAAATAAAAATTGGACAAAATAGTGCCGTGACCGGGCTCTGGCGGGCCCTGGTCCTGAGGCGCGCGCCTCTGTGTTAATCCAGCACTGCAAATAATATACGGTATTAATTTGTTTGTAGTACTAAATATGGAAGCACTAAGCTACTCCAGTCCCTGGAGAAACAAGTGTTATTTCAGTCATGATTTTGATATCACATTTTCTGTTTTGGTTGTGAAAAAAGTATTTTTAACTAGCCTAAGCTCGGCTTCGCCGAGTTTACCCTAGGGCTCCGCGGATAGTGTTTTATAATAGTTTATACGTACATCCAATCTGTCTACGCACAATTTAAAACCAAAGTGGTAACGCCAACAGTCTTGTCAGATACCCCAGTTTCCCCTTCTATGAAACGAATTAACTTTATGCATAAAACAAAAGCCAATCAACCTGTCATAAATTTCCACACTTGTGTCTAAAAGTTCGTAACCAGACCTCTCATTTGATACCAAACACGACATATTTCTAGCACCTTTATACAGAAACAAAAGCCGACCGAGATGTCTATTTGTTGACACTTCTATGTTATAGCCCTGCAGAAAAAAATTCACTTGATCCTAATCACGACATGGTTCTGACAACTTTATGTGAAAAACAAAAGCCGGTCAAGTTGATGTCAAAATTTTGAAAGTTCTATTGTTTAGCCATGCAGAAAACTTTTCATTTAATACTAAACAGGATATACAGGTGTTTCATATAAGAGTGCAAGGCGTAGGAGTATGAATTCTGATACCAAAAGGGGGAAAAATCCCAATAAACATTGGTGCTATAACGCTGACTAACAGAGATACCCAGGATTTTATTTTTTAAAAAAAACAGGAAATAGGTTAGTTTTATTTATTTTGTATTGGGTCATAAATAATTATTTATAAAAAGAATCCCAGAGCAAGTGTTCAAAATGAAAGCCATTACATTCAATAAATAAATCAGTATTATTTAAAAATACTACGGTAAATTATTAAAATATTACATTTTTATTAAATACAGAGAGCTTGGCAATACTTTTTGTATTAGAAATATTATCAAAATATTAAATAACAGGTGTAATAATTAAATAATTATCGGATTGAAATGAGTAGAATTTTTAATTAATTAAATCTCATTTAAATTTTAAATGAATTAAGCAAATGCCATCAGCCAACTATTTTCTATTTCAGTATTACGCTTCATTTAAGATAAATCCTCGGTATCTCTGTTATGAAGCGTTCTAGCACCAATGTTTATTGGATTTTTTTTCATGTTGGTGTCTAGAATTTATACTCCGAAGCCTTACATAGTTAATTGAAACACCCTGTATTTCTGACAATTTTATACGAAAAACAATAAATGTTTTCTCAGGGACTGTCATAGAGAATTGTCAAAAATACGACAGCTCGATCGGCTATTGGTTTTTTTTATAAAATTGTGAGTAATATTTCGGAAATGTAGTATCTATAGCTGAGTGCACGATGTACAATGTATTACAAAGAATGGCTAAATAACCGGGTTAGTTCATACAATATACTGCTAGATGTCAGGTTTTTTGCGACCCGGTTTTTACAAATATTTAAAATAGTAAATTATTCCTATATAACGCACAATATTTTATATTTGCAATACATTACCTTTTATCTTTTGTCAGTTCTATGTATGTATTTTGGACAAATTCCATACAGAAGGCTTCTATATTTTCAGTAAAATTATAAAATAAACATTATGTCATGTACTTGACACTGACATCTTTCAATCAGAATTTTCTTAATCGTAGTACCTGTTTCTATGGTTATAACATGGCTGGCTGCTACAAAATCGCACATTTTGGCACCTTAAAAAGACTATGGCCCGTATTTTTACGTAGCGCTACTTTCGAAAAATCGCTACTTCAACTGTTAAATGTCAACTTTAACATTAAAATTAGAGATATAAAAATAAATTAAATTGTAAAAAGCATTTATTTCAAATGTCATAGGTTTCATTTACAAAAATATGAAACCTATTCTTATCTATTCATAAAATAAAATAAATAAAAAATCGAAATAGCGCTACTTCTGAAGTAACGTTACTTCAAGAGGTGAAAATTCGGGTCTATATCTCTTTATTTGATCCATACCCTGTTGTGCATCCTATAGCACAACATTTTCTATTTAAACGCGAACTTATTTTAACCGCAACCGGCACACCAAGTGCCAAACGCCTGTCAAATGGTAACGGGTCGCGTTAGCGTCTTTTGTACCTGCTAGTTATGTCAACGCATCTCGTGCTCTCACCTATAGATACTACACCGTGGTAGGAACTGATTAAAACATATAATAAAATGTGCATTTTATGCGAGCAAACAGGACAAAATGTCCCAATTACAGGATAAATATAAACATAATACAGGGTGCCCATTTTATATGTTCCCGCCTAAAATTTTAAGAAGAAGCAAAACCAAATACATTTCATAAGCCACTTGATTAATATTAGTACTTTAAATCGAATAATCACAGTAGGTATAAGAGCAAAACAAAATTTTAAAAACCAACTCACTTATGAAATGTATCATGGATTGCCTAAACATGAATTATCAGGCGGGAACTTTTAAAATGCGCAGCCTGTATTAGTAACATGTATATGAGTACACAATACTAAATTTAAAGATAAAAATAAATCAAACAAAACTAAAAGATGTGATATTTTAATTCTAGAGTAAACAGTTTACAAACTGCAGAAAAGTAAGTACTTACATTACATTAGATCTGAACTTTTACAACGAATTTTAAAATATATCAATAAAGTTTGGATTGTTAATAAGGGGATAGATTGCAAAAATCATAAGATGACTTTTCTAGCTCATGCTGTATGATTATGTAATTTAAAAGATTTTTTATTAGTACGATATAATAATTGGGAATAAAAGAATTTTAATATAGATAATTTTAACGTAATATAAGAAAATTAAACACAGATTAAATTCTGTACCGTTTTAAGATAGATATCGAATTATGTATAATCTGAAAAAATTTTAAACGTAATAAGAAAATGAATTACAAAAAAAGAACAGAATAAAACATACTATCTAAAATTATGGAATTGTCTTGTTTCAGATTTTATGATTTTCCTGTAGGATTTAATTTTTATTCTTGCTTCTAAATACGTATTAGATATTGTACATGTGTTCTTTGGCGACTGTGATGTTTATTCTGTCTTTCTCAGCCTGACATTGTTAAATCTATTTACAAAATAAAATATATAAATTAACAATAAACATACGTCTTAAAATAGGTAAAATAGGTATAGCCTTTCTTCATTTTTATTTTTTTATTCTGTAGTGTTTAATCCTTTGTCCTGTGTTTAGCACCAAATCTTTTTGGGTTCCATTTAAACACGTATATTCTGTTTTGCATGTTTACTTCCAGACTATGTTTTTAGTATTGATACGACATGCATAATTTGTCATTAACATATCAAATATGACATGACAATGTTTATCTTTTTAATTTTGTACATCGATTGTGATATTATTCCTACCTTTCTGATCCTTTTCGACGTGTTTCCTTATACATTTTCCAAAATTCTATTTACAAAATAAAATATGTAACATAATAATAAACATGGCTTAAAATCATTACATATACCTACCTTGTTAAATTCATCATCTTTTCTTTAATTATTACATATTATTTAAACATTTTATTGCATTTAAATGGAAGAAAACTGATAATTTGTCATCATTGACATTGGCATAACAGCGTTTATCGTCTTAAATTTTCAAGGAAACCTGTGATCGTTACTGTGAAAAATATTGTTTAGTTAGAAATATTTGTTTTTTACCTAGTTACTTATGACACATTTGGTAACACTGTCCAAATACATATGAACCGTCAAATTTTATAATTTTTAATTAAAATGGTTTAGGCCTTTTTTACATGTGCGGATATAATTGCCCATTCTTAAAATTTATAATTATGAATTAAACTTCTTTCAAATTGTCTCCATTTCATAAATATTTCCATTTAAAGGTTCGAAATGACATGACAAACATGGCGTTCTTCGTCTTAAATTTTCAAGGAAAACTGTGATCGTTACTGTGAAAAATATTGTTTCTGTCCCAATTTTCAATCTTTAATAATTTTTTACTCGAAAACTATGCATCCTACAGAAATTCGTCCCATTAGAAGGGCCCTGAAGCCAATCATTTCCTACGACTTGGTACAAATTTTATGAAAATCGGTCGCACCGTTTAAGCTGTAACCTTGTCTAAAGTTGGGCGATCGTCGTGATGAATTCAAATATATATAGAACTATAGATAGTGAATCTGATCGTTTAGTATTATAGATACATATTTATTGTTGATGCACTCACATACTCACAAGGAGGACGACGCGAGGGAGAAACAATGAAACACCACTGTTTGTTTTCGAGCTTTTGGAACTCGTGATTTTTATTGATTGATTTTATATTGATTAATGGGTCTATTCTTCAGAATTTGTTCACAATCCTGTAAGTCTTACAGATCTGTAAATCTGTAAATAATGAACAAAATCGCAACGAAAGCTGCTACTCTTATGTATAATTTTATATTAATCAACAAAAATATTTTGTCAGTTTTTTTTTACAGATTTACAGGTCTGCGAGACTCATAGATTTGTTCAGAATTGGAATATAAAACAATATGTACAATACTGATAGTTGATGTTTGTATGACATTGAAGTTACTTGGCACTTAATCATGATTGTAATACAAAAGGCAGCGAATACTTAGTACGGGATTTTTTGTAAAAGATATTACTAATCGTTTTTATGTCATTTATAACCTTGAGGTATCATCTGATAATATAGTATACCAAGTCCAAAACAAAAATATATTGTCAACAACCTTTGTCAATTAATAGAGCTGCCATATATGTAAATATAGAAGACGTACGAATTTATCAATGTTCTTCCTTATGGTTGTCATGTTATATTAAATGCTTGTCGAATGTATGCTAAATGTTAAGGACAATGTAAATATTATCTTATAAATTTGTAACATTCTCCTTCATTTTTAATTTCTGGTTGTACTATAAAAAAATTGTAATGATTTAAAAGAATGTTAAAATATTTAGTAACTTTTACTTGCAGAAAGTGAAATTTAATTAATTATGTAATTAAAACATTGCAAATTTGAATGGTTAAAGTACTTTACCGGTTTTAGGATATTATTCCATTGTTTATATGTACAAAAGTAGGCTGGTAACTAAGTAATAACTGTATCTGTATGGTAATATTATTTTTGCACTCCCGAGACTAAAGACCGATTCTAATCTCTCATTTCAGGGACTAAAGTTCAAATTCAGTCCCAGAGGGATTAAATATGAAAAAATCCCTGGGGGACTAAAGTAAAAATAAACAAGATGTTTCCATAACATCATTTAGTTACTATGATTTATTTATTCGTATCTGCACTACATTTTGAGAAGGCATTGAGTTTAAATTTGAACAAAATTTTTGACATTTATATTGTCAAATTGTAAGATTAATTTCTTTTACACTAATATGGTTCCATTTGATACGGGAGTGCGAAAAATAGCGTATATACCACAGGACTAAAGTGCATTCAATCCCTCAGGTGATTATTTCCTTCACCTTCGGCTCGGGAAATAGACTTCACCCACAGGATTGAATATGCACTTTAATCCCTGAGTATACAGGGTGGTGGCGGTTAGGGGTGAACATAGGGATTTAACATGGGATTTTAGTTTTTTGCAATTTCCTGCTCTCCGGTTCATTTTACGGCAAAAACTGTAGAGTACAAAATTGTTCAGAATTAAAAATTGCATACAAAAATGTATTTACATTTATTATAACGTTTTTGATTTCTTCACAATTTTAAAAAGAAATTTCAAAATTTCTCTATATTTGTAGCAATAGCCATGACTTATAACTCAAATGTTTAAACATAATAATGTCATTCAATTTCTGTCAAATTTTAGAAATTTTCTCTAATAAAAAGTTTATTTAATAATGAATGTTTATTTGAATAAGGAACGAGTTTTCGTTATAAAAAATTATTATGGTGGAAATAGTTTTAGAAGAATACACGTGATTTGTTTTCCATAAAGTACGAAAATACACCAATTCCTTTTACAGCAACAATTTCTAAACTTGTTAGAAAATTTGAGAACACAGCTAGTGTAGCTGTGAACGAAGGTAATGAAGGAAATAATACTAATAATAATAATAATAATAATAATAATAATAATAATAATAATAATAATAATAATAATAATAATAATAATAATAATAATAATAATAATAATAATAATAATAATAATAATAATAATAATAATAATAATAATAATAATAATAATAATAATAATAATAATAATAATAATAATAATAATAATAATAATAATAATAATAATAATAATAATAATAATAATAATAATAATAATAATAATAATAATAATAATAATAATAATAATAATAATAATAATAATAATAATAATAATAATAATAATAATAATAATAATAATAATAATAATAATAATAATAATAATAATAATAATAATAATAATAATAATAATAATAATAATAATAATAATAATAATAATAATAATAATAATAATAATAATAATAATAATAATAATAATAATAATAATAATAATAATAATAATAATAATAATAATAATAATAATAATAATAATAATAATAATAATAATAATAATAATAATAATAATAATAATAATAATAATAATAATAATAATAATAATAATAATAATAATAATAATAATAATAATAATAATAATAATAATAATAATAATAATAATAATAATAATAATAATAATAATAATAATAATAATAATAATAATAATAATAATAATAATAATAATAATAATAATAATAATAATAATAATAATAATAATAATAATAATAATAATAATAATAATAATAATAATAATAATAATAATAATAATAATAATAATAATAATAATAATAATAATAATAATAATAATAATAATAATAATAATAATAATAATAATAATAATAATAATAATAATAATAATAATAATAATAATAATAATAATAATAATAATAATAATAATAATAATAATAATAATAATAATAATAATAATAATAATAATAATAATAATAATAATAATAATAATAATAATAATAATAATAATAATAATAATAATAATAATAATAATAATAATAATAATAATAATAATAATAATAATAATAATAATAATAATAATAATAATAATAATAATAATAATAATAATAATAATAATAATAATAATAATAATAATAATAATAATAATAATAATAATAATAATAATAATAATAATAATAATAATAATAATAATAATAATAATAATAATAATAATAATAATAATAATAATAATAATAATAATAATAATAATAATAATAATAATAATAATAATAATAATAATAATAATAATAATAATAATAATAATAATAATAATAATAATAATAATAATAATAATAATAATAATAATAATAATAATAATAATAATAATAATAATAATAATAATAATAATAATAATAATAATAATAATAATAATAATAATAATAATAATAATAATAATAATAATAATAATAATAATAATAATAATAATAATAATAATAATAATAATAATAATAATAATAATAATAATAATAATAATAATAATAATAATAATAATAATAATAATAATAATAATAATAATAATAATAATAATAATAATAATAATAATAATAATAATAATAATAATAATAATAATAATAATAATAATAATAATAATAATAATAATAATAATAATAATAATAATAATAATAATAATAATAATAATAATAATAATAATAATAATAATAATAATAATAATAATAATAATAATAATAATAATAATAATAATAATAATAATAATAATAATAATAATAATAATAATAATAATAATAATAATAATAATAATAATAATAATAATAATAATAATAATAATAATAATAATAATAATAATAATAATAATAATAATAATAATAATAATAATAATAATAATAATAATAATAATAATAATAATAATAATAATAATAATAATAATAATAATAATAATAATAATAATAATAATAATAATAATAATAATAATAATAATAATAATAATAATAATAATAATAATAATAATAATAATAATAATAATAATAATAATAATAATAATAATAATAATAATAATAATAATAATAATAATAATAATAATAATAATAATAATAATAATAATAATAATAATAATAATAATAATAATAATAATAATAATAATAATAATAATAATAATAATAATAATAATAATAATAATAATAATAATAATAATAATAATAATAATAATAATAATAATAATAATAATAATAATAATAATAATAATAATAATAATAATAATAATAATAATAATAATAATAATAATAATAATAATAATAATAATAATAATAATAATAATAATAATAATAATAATAATAATAATAATAATAATAATAATAATAATAATAATAATAATAATAATAATAATAATAATAATAATAATAATAATAATAATAATAATAATAATAATAATAATAATAATAATAATAATAATAATAATAATAATAATAATAATAATAATAATAATAATAATAATAATAATAATAATAATAATAATAATAATAATAATAATAATAATAATAATAATAATAATAATAATAATAATAATAATAATAATAATAATAATAATAATAATAATAATAATAATAATAATAATAATAATAATAATAATAATAATAATAATAATAATAATAATAATAATAATAATAATAATAATAATAATAATAATAATAATAATAATAATAATAATAATAATAATAATAATAATAATAATAATAATAATAATAATAATAATAATAATAATAATAATAATAATAATAATAATAATAATAATAATAATAATAATAATAATAATAATAATAATAATAATAATAATAATAATAATAATAATAATAATAATAATAATAATAATAATAATAATAATAATAATAATAATAATAATAATAATAATAATAATAATAATAATAATAATAATAATAATAATAATAATAATAATAATAATAATAATAATAATAATAATAATAATAATAATAATAATAATAATAATAATAATAATAATAATAATAATAATAATAATAATAATAATAATAATAATAATAATAATAATAATAATAATAATAATAATAATAATAATAATAATAATAATAATAATAATAATAATAATAATAATAATAATAATAATAATAATAATAATAATAATAATAATAATAATAATAATAATAATAATAATAATAATAATAATAATAATAATAATAATAATAATAATAATAATAATAATAATAATAATAATAATAATAATAATAATAATAATAATAATAATAATAATAATAATAATAATAATAATAATAATAATAATAATAATAATAATAATAATAATAATAATAATAATAATAATAATAATAATAATAATAATAATAATAATAATAATAATAATAATAATAATAATAATAATAATAATAATAATAATAATAATAATAATAATAATAATAATAATAATAATAATAATAATAATAATAATAATAATAATAATAATAATAATAATAATAATAATAATAATAATAATAATAATAATAATAATAATAATAATAATAATAATAATAATAATAATAATAATAATAATAATAATAATAATAATAATAATAATAATAATAATAATAATAATAATAATAATAATAATAATAATAATAATAATAATAATAATAATAATAATAATAATAATAATAATAATAATAATAATAATAATAATAATAATAATAATAATAATAATAATAATAATAATAATAATAATAATAATAATAATAATAATAATAATAATAATAATAATAATAATAATAATAATAATAATAATAATAATAATAATAATAATAATAATAATAATAATAATAATAATAATAATAATAATAATAATAATAATAATAATAATAATAATAATAATAATAATAATAATAATAATAATAATAATAATAATAATAATAATAATAATAATAATAATAATAATAATAATAATAATAATAATAATAATAATAATAATAATAATAATAATAATAATAATAATAATAATAATAATAATAATAATAATAATAATAATAATAATAATAATAATAATAATAATAATAATAATAATAATAATAATAATAATAATAATAATAATAATAATAATAATAATAATAATAATAATAATAATAATAATAATAATAATAATAATAATAATAATTATAGAAGACGTCATAACGAAGTGAATGAAGAAATGGTATTGGCTATGATAAATCAAAATTCTACGTAGATGATACATTTGGAATTGGTTTATTATTAAATGGTATACCTAATAAAAAATGCGTATTAAAATTAAAAGTTGTTTGTTTTTATTTAATTTTTAAGTTAGATTAACGCATGGTTGACGTTTATAAATAATTTTTGACAACCAGAAAAAAATAAATTCCATGGCTATTGCTACAAAATAACAGAAATTTTGAAATTTCTTTTTAAAATTGTGAAGAAACCAAAAACATAATAATAAATGTGAATACATTTTTGTATGCAATTTTTAATTCTGAACAATTATGTACTCTACAGTTTTTGCCGTAAAATGAACAGGAGAGCAGGAAATCGCAAAAAACTAAAATCCCATATTAAATCCCTATGTTCACCCCTAACCGCCACCACCCTGTATAATATAATATACCATACTGACTTATCAACAACGGTCTACAAAACGAAAATAAAACAAAATGAAAATATAATGCTCTACATTAATACATACAGATAACGTTAGCCTATCGTTCTGTTTTAAATACGGTCTACTTTATTCTACAGTAATAAACATGAGGAATAAAGCACATAATTTGAATATGTCATATTGACATATGTCAAAATAATTGTTCTGTTAACCATAGCAATCTGAAAGTAGCATTAATGAGAGAATTTCAAAAAATTATATTTATCAATAATGTCTTAAATTTCTGAAATTGATAAACTATTGAACAAACCACGGATGTTATTAATCATAAGCCTTAGATGTCTGACATCTGCGGCAGTTATGATGTGCATAACATTCCTAGGTATGTTAATAGCTATAAAATAACGAGAAACGGTTAATGTTATGAGAAATTCTGATTAATTTTTATAAGGACATCCGTCACAATTTCAAAATTCTGACCGTTAGATTTAATTAATCTTATGAGACAGTTTCTTTTAGGATATGTTAATGTATTTTATAGAACACATAATTTTGTTATGCAGATATTTTTAATACAGTCGACTTAATACATATACGTAATTATTTCCTTTATTTTGAAAGAATGACCACAAAATATTAAAAAGACCTAAAAGCATTAAAATGTAATTATATACATATTTAGTAAAGGTAAATTTGCCAGAAAACAGGTTTTTTGTTATGCATATTTGTAAATGTCTATGAACATTTCTTATATTTTAAAGTAGTTGTGACAAGGTTAACATGAAAAATGGGCCATACGAGTATGCGTTTAACATGGGAAAATAGTATTTCCTTGCACAAAAATCGAGATAATTCTGCACCCAATTCAATAATCACATTTTATTTTGCATGTTTTGAAACCGAGCAAATTAAATTGGATGCAAAATTTATTTCTCTAAATTTATTTGAAGCATTATTGTATAAAAAATAAACCACTTTTGCGCAAAAAACGTTATTTTTTAGGTACTGACCTGTGAGTTAGCAATTAGGAAACCAGTATTTTACTCTATGTTTCTTTGATAAAAGCCCGGCAGAGCGACGCATTTTAATATTTAGTTATTTCAAAAATTGTAATTTGTACCTGATTAGTCAAAATGAAAATTTAATTTAATACCTGCGAAATAATATTTTAAGAACCGTAAAAGTGTTACACATGTATAATTTTTTCGATGCGGTGATTTATAACTGGCATTTAGACACTTTAACAAGAGATGGTAAATCGAGTCTAAACAAATGTCCAAATTATCTTAAATGTAATAAACTGTAAGATTTATAAATTAAACGACCACCTATTAATAAAAAATCAGGAAATACATCTAAAATATCTTCCTTCATTAAAATCTACTTTAATTTTTTTAGTTAAATAAAAAACTCCTAACTTTCTTAGATATAATTTCCTAGTTTATTTTTATTTTATTTTAAAATGACTAACGTTTTGTAGTACCCAGTTTTTATATCGATTAAAAATAGAAAAACCGGTTAACAAGTATTTTACATTTTGTTCTTTACCAAGATATAAAGAGCTAAACCATGTAGGTATGTAGTTTCTAACCACTCATCATTAAAAATAAAAATGCTAAATGTTGAATTATTAATGTAGAATTTATAAAGAATAAAGGAAACGTATTAAAACATGTTTTGATATTTGATTTACAAAAGACTTATTAAATAATTTAAATAGTTTTTTTTTCAAAGTTTATTGTTCGAAAATATGAAATATGTAATTCAAAATTCAAGAATAGCATCAATCGTTAACTAAAATTGTAGTTACTTGCATAAATATTGAAATTAATAATTCAGATTTTTTTGTTTTATGAAGTTTACATAAAAATTAATATTTTACTTTGCAGAAAATCAGATAATCAGCCAGAAATTATTTTATTTATAATTACCATTAATATTTCCTTTTAGAAATACAGTAATCCTTTCATTTACATGCATTTACACTTTAATGCGATTGAAATTTTTTCAATAAACAAACCAGACGTCATCCAATTGTTTAAATTTAAGGTTTTTTTATACCTCAACATGATTAAATCTCAATTACAGAGTAGGTTCACATATAAAAATTTATATGCCTTAGCGGGATTCTAACCTAGGACCACTACCGTGATCATGACTAAGCCGTTGCTCCAACCTCTGGACCAGTGGGGCCGAAACGCATTAAAGTAAATTAGTTTTACATACATTGTATATTGTACATACACATATGGTATAAAAAGTGTTGAAAAAGAAACTTAATTTACTAATGTTCTAGTGAGAGTGCTTTTTAATGGTAACGGTAACAGTAACTTGTGTTTGTTATTCGTAAGCTCTTAAACAGAAGTGTAAGTGAAACATTTGCGAATGTAGATCAGACCCCTATTTTAAACAGCCTTTACATGGCTCCATTTATTCAGTTTTCTCTCTCTCGAAATAAAATATTGTGTTTGTTTAAGTTCATTTATTCAGCAATTGAGATTCATTTAGGTACATTTTATTGATAATATGCATAGTTGCAGGTAGTTGTAGGTATAGAAAATGTAAATACTAAAAGATATATATTTTTAAAAGTTTAGGAAAATTATATAATTAATTACTAATACGACTATTATTTAGAATCTTTACGCAGAGTATCTCCCGGAAATATGTAGATATACTTTAACAGTAAATCGAATTACTCTTGAAGTATTTTTTTGTTCGTTGACTGAATCACTGAAAACTTTTCTCTGTGCGGTTCACAAAGTCATTGTGGCCAATTAAAGCATTGAATACAACCACGTAATATTGGAGATATTTTGTAATTGTTGAGACAGTTTTGCAATGAATCCATCCGTTACGAACAGACCAGTAATAAGAATTATTGTTAAAATTGTTAGCTTGTAAAACTATAATTAAATAAATAATTGTTGCCAATGTGCTTGTCATCAAGAGTTCGTATATATATATATATATATATATATATATATATATATATATATATATATATATATATATATATATATATATATATACCGGGTGTTCACTTTTTTTTATAGGACATAGGAAATACAATGTTAAAATTTTCATTATGCGATAGTTCGTTCCCTATGAATTTTAGAACAAATGTGTGAATACAAAAAATGTTCAGAATTAAAAACTGCATCGAACAAGCTTCAATTTATTGATATAATTCGTTCCTGTCATGAGATAAACGCAAAATAAAATTTATAATTTTTAGCTATTTACAGTGTGTCATGGAAAAAAAAACATTTGTCATTGTCCTTAAGTTATTACCATGATTTAATTAATAGAACTGAATTATTAAGTTTATGTAATTTTTTTTATAATAATAACTCCTTATTAGTACCGAATACGATTAAAGAAAATAATAATTTTAAGTTTCAATAATTCCTTATAAATATTGTTATAAAATTCGATTGTAATCACCTGTAAACACTGATACGATAATTTTGATTAAGTACAGAACACTAATTAAATAGTTACGCGACACCCTGGGCATTGCATAACACCCTGGGGTATGAGACAACGAGCCAACGGATTTGGGCAGTTAGAAATCACACGTTGAAGTGAACGGCCGCATAGAATAGTTCCTTAACTTACTATTATCCATTCATGTACGAATACCTTAATTGTTGAGAATATACATTGTTATTTTTGGGCATTAAACGGTGCTTTTATTTATTTTCAAAGTGGAGCTTACAAGATGATATTTAGATTAAATGTTCAAACAAATCCCCATCAACTGCTAAATAATACCTTAATCTATTATAAAATTCCCGTCGAACATGACTTAGTTGTCTAAATGTGACATTATTACATTCTTCAACAATTGCATTTTTCATCTCACTAATATTGTCATAAATTTTTTCAGAGATATAAATAATTTAAATGAAGACAATAATTATTAAATCTTTACGACAATAACAAATGTCATCTGTCAAACTCAAACAATACGACTGTTTGAATTGTATGTTTTGTTTTCCATGGCACACTGTAAATAGCTAAAAATTATAAATTTTATGTTACGTTTATCTCATGACAGGAACGAAATATATCAATAAATTGACGCTTATTCGATGCAGTTTTTAATTCTGAACATTTCTTGTATTTACACTTTTGTTCTAAAATTCATAGAGAACGAACTATCGCATAATGTAAATTTTAACATTGTATTTCCTATGTCCTATAAAAAAAGTGAACACCCGGTATATATATAAAATATAAAGTGCAGCACGGATGAGTACTGTTAATTTTTGGATGGGTTACCGCCAGGAAACAATGTACCATTGGTTGGCTGCACTTGACTATTATAGTACGATCATCAACATAACAAAAAATGTTAAGCCTGGATCCCACTGTAATTTTTTTATAAAAATGGACGTAAATATTTTTATAAAAACCGTTTTGACAGAATTTTTATGAAAACTGTATTTACATGACGTCACGTAAAAATTGTGATGTGACGTCACATAAATAAAGCAGTCTGTATTCATTTTGTTGAAAGCTGCGTTATGATATCGGATGTTGATTCAGGCGTGCGCAATGCGGTTGCTTGAACTATGTGTAAAATCATTTTCTAAAGAGACAGCGTTGTTGTTTCCTGATATTATTTGAACAGTGGTGAGCGTTTGTTTATATTGAAATTGGAAATAATAGAGTAAAGTCGGTGAATGTGGAATACCATTTTTATTTCATTGAAAAAAACATGCGAGAAGATGGTGGTTAATCATCAAATATTGTATATAGGTCATTTAAAATGTACTTTACAAAATAGTCACACTTTCAGGTTGATTATCTAAAATGATTCATTTATAAGAGCAATTTTCTTCAAAATTGAAATTTTTACACCTGCTGAAAAAGGGACGGTAATGTGGAATACCATAATGCATTAACGTAGAATATATACCACATAACCATACTTACTTTCACAGTATAAGAAAATTAGGAAAACAATGCAAATATGTTCTTAAAATTATTTATTCCTTCTTATCAAAAATATAAACAAAAATAAAATGAGTATGCTATTAGAATGTAACAAAATAAACTATATTATTCCGCACTGCCTTCTGCATGTTTGCTTCTTGCTAGGTATGCTTTTCTGGTACATTTTCCTAAACCAAGAACAGTTATCTACTCATATTATAACATTTTCGCTAATTTGAAATATTCCACATTGGAATACCCCTCGGTATTCCACATTAGCGGATTTGTTGACATTAAATTCCCGCCATCGAATTTCAGTTAGGAATTAGTTTGAAAAATATTTTTTAAATCTAGCCTACATCCCCAAACCGCTATCCATACTGCAGTTGCAAAAAATCATATTTTCGACCATACAATCAGTAATAAAACTACGTATCTCTACACTTGCTTAAAAAGCTCAGCAGGCACTCATACTATTTTCAAGGTTTTTGATGTTATGCACAATGTAGTTAAGTTGGTGTCTCTATGTAGGTAATAACTCCCCTACACACGTGCATTTGTACCATTAGATTACAGATGTCGTGTACCATTTTTTCAAAAAGCGCCTGTTCCACATTAGATGACTATTCCACATTCACCGACTTTACTCTATGAAGCAAAATAATCAAAATGTGTAGTGTGGTTGCCTGAACAGCGTTTTAATTGATTTGTAAAGAAATGAAGAAGTTTTATACCTACCACACAAAATCGCCTGAATATTATAATAAATACGCCAGGTAATGTGCGCTTTCAACTGCCAAATGTTATTATCATATAATACAACATCAAAAAATAAGTATTAAAGTTAATTAATATTTACATGCGTTATTCTTTGCATTTCTTTTTTCTCCTTTTAAATTTCCGTCTGAATCCTATTAGAATACTCATTAATCGTAACCAACAAAGTTTTTCAACCAATAATTTTACGTAGTATTAGTATAAATATCTTGATCTATAATTTATAGAAAGTGTATTTTGAATTACCTATACAAATTTGCTAAAATAAAATATGAAGTAAATGAGAAGCCCATACAAATCCGCCTCGTTCAAGCATTTTAAGATGGACCTATATACTCGCGTAGTGACGATAAAAGGATTAATTTTTCAAAATTTGTATGTACACTAGATAGAATAATGCCCATCTTTCATGTGCCGAAATACACTGCCTTAGATGAGTGTCACGTTTCTCACTTTAATTTCGAACTATGTCCATGATTTTTAAGAAATTGTCTTTCATTCGAAGAAAGTTTCTGTAATTTATTTCATCTTCTATTCGTAATTCGTTGTGTGCGATAACTAAAACACTGCGATTTTTATTTCTTTTCTCCAGCCATATACTAGTCCACCAGCGATGTTCTGATTTTTTAAATTTTTTTGTATAACTGTGTAACCCATTACTCCAACAATTATTGCAGCCAACAATTTTTTATTTAAATTGACGTTATTCATAATGAAATTAGAAAACGCAACTACCTCTGCAGAACAACGTCCACAAAATGAAGTTTAGCGCCAATTCTCTTTCATGAGTTATGCAACACTCCATAAAAACTCGTAAAAATGTTTTAACAGTAGGTACTTTTCATAGAACGTTTTTATAAAAAAAATTATAAAATTTTTTATAATTTTTTTACAGTGGAATACCGGCTTTAGGCAGCAGACAAAACAGTTTATTTAATTTTTATTTCAATATAATTATTCGCGTTTTTGCGACATAAAATATACAAGGTGGTAACCGGCACTGTCGAATATATAGGACTTTGACTTGTAAAATTTTAGTTTCGTAATATCTTGCTTGTCTAATTATTCCAGGAATTTTTACTTCAAATAAAAGTTGAAAAGTATAAAATTCCGCACTTGAATTAATAAGTAAAATTAATTTTGTAAGGGTGTATAATAATATTAGGTATAAAAATGTCGAAAATCACTAAAAGTAGCGCTAGCCATGCATGGAATTAAAACAAAAAATTAACAAATTTTAAACATTTATTAATTTATTTGTTTCACTTCAACGGCGAACGCTATTTTTGGGGTGATTTTCGACATTCTAATACCTAATTTCCGCCCTTACCTTACAAAGCATTTAAATTAACTTTACTTATTGACTCATATGCAGAATATTTTGCACTACACCTTAAAGTCTTATGTTCGGGAGTGTCGGTCAGCACCCTATATGTTATTTAAATAAAAATTTATTAATGTATCAAATATATCAAGAAATAGGCACAGCCTTTAAAAAATATTTCCGAATCAATAACATTTGTATTATTATATTTAGAAACTAGATAAGTAGGTGTAGCCGGAAGTGTCGTCCACTTTCTTATTTTAAATTTAACACGTATGGATTTAAAAAAAATTCTATATACATGAAATTTAATAAATTAATAAATATATTATCACGATTTATTATCGATTTCTGGTTGTGCTTCTATTAGCATATTTCGGCAATGATGACGTATATCTTTGTAAGTGTGTTTACCACTAGCGATCACCTCACGGTCTTTTAAAACTGTCGTAGAGAGATCATCACAGAGGTTACTTTGCTGCTTTTTGAAAATTAGAAATAATTTGGCAAGTATAATGTTGTAATTAAATTTTCCTGATTTTGCCCAAACCAGTACTTCGCGAACGCGAAATGCTCGGATAAAATCTGAATCTGAACGAATATACCAAATTCCCAGGCAGATCTAGCTATGATTTTTGATTTATACTCGTATATCGTTATAGTCAAGAAATTTGACTCTGTCGTGTCCAGCAATAAAACTATAATTGACAAAGCGGCATACAAAAATAGTATTTATGACTACATTTATCTCGACGTTTCAAGCCGCTTGAATTTAGTAAATCCCTCTTCAATCTTCGAAATAAACGATCGAGATTAGTATTTGAAGCCGCTTGAAAATGTCAAGTCCAGCCTATAAAATAACAGGCTTGGACTTACGAAGCGGCTTGACTTCTGTCGAAATAAACAGTGAAGCTTCAAATAATGTGACTACGCATGCGCACATCCGCAATATGTTGCAGTGTTACTAAATTCATATCAGTTGTTGATTGTTTGCATTTTACCTCATTTTATAAAAGTCGCGACATAAAATTTAGTAAAATTGCCAAAAAGCGAAATATTTGTAGTGATGAAGAAATGAATGTTTTTTTAATGTTTTTGAAAGAGAAGACAAATAACAACATGGCAATTTTTAGATTTTGGGGTTTTATATCCAGGATGAAATTAAATCGTATACCTCTCCTTGTCTGTCTGCATAATCGAGTATATACCTATCTTTTTTTAGTCGATACGAATTTAAAGAAGATTGAAAATAGCTCAATTCTATTTTCAATCCGCTGAGATAAACCAGTAGGATTTTCAAGTCATAATATACTTGAAGCCGCTTGAATTATCGAGATAAACGTAGTCTATATTCAAGGAACAGTAAGATTATTTTATTATACTCTAGCACCCACAGCAGGTGGCGAACCCAAGATTTCAAGCAATACTTTCAACAGGGCGGCGTTGGTATCCAAGCAGTATGCGGCGAAATGCCGCTTTGTTATAATTAGTTTTATTGCTGGAAATGAGTCAATTTTTCCTACTATATTTGATTTATCAATATATCGATTTAAAACTATAGCTCGTCTCCATTCTATGCTGTAGAAGAGTGTAGACTCCACTCGTCGCTGCAGTTTTTGGTTCTTGGACACGTCTGGCTATGGAGGCTTATGATTTTAGAATTTTACTGTTGCCATCTTCTGAGTTCTGAAGTAACCTTTTAGAAAAAGACGACAAGCTCGATGAAAGAGACAACAAAGCACTACCATGACCTCCTAGATATAACCTAAAAAAGTATTTAAATCTGTTGAATAATTTTGTGTTTCGGTATTTTATTTTTTTAGAATTTATCATAAGCTAACAAATCATTGTTTTAACAAAACTGATTACTCATACATACGTCAAACATCACCGCATTTATACAACAGCAAATATCAAATTGGATTAGGACAATACTTTGAGAAGAGAAGAGAGGCCATAGTACTACAAAACTATTTATTTCTTCAAGCCTAGTGACGTGCCATTTGAAAGTTTCAATTGAAAAATTTCAAAAATGAAAGTTTCAAACCTTACGTTTTATCATCGGCCCAACTCGTGTTACAAATATTAAACCACCATTTGGACGCAAAAAGTATAGAGTACTCGTAATATATACTCGGATTTTTATACAAAGAGGATTCCAAAGGTATAAATCATTTATAATAAATTTTCAACATTCACATACGTCTCTACATACTATCTGCTTTTAATCTGTACCGTAGAACAATGCGAAAAAAGAACGTGTTTCATGTCTTGATTCGTCTGCACTGACTTGATGCTTCGAATGTACTACGTTTATAAAAGTATTATACTTGCTGTCAGGCACGTCCATACCATTTGTCTAAATAAATATATATTTTTTAAAAGTATTACAACTGTCAATCATATTATTTACAGTACGTGTACTTTTATTCAAATATTCAAAATAGGCATATCTATTTAGCCGAATACTATGCAGGCACCAATGCACTAAATTTGTATAAATCGCCGACAGGGTATCATGTATCAGTAGTAAATGACACATAACTATGGAATCCTCTTTGTATAAAAATCCGAGTATACTTTAGGTCTGGGTGCAAGCAAGATATGGTGAGTGCTCACGTACGCCCTTTCTTCTTCTCTCCTTCTAACTCCCCTACCGTTACTAGGATAGTAGGGGTGCGTTCCAAAACCTTACTCTGGTGTATCGAGTATGGTAAAATCCGTTCCAAAACTATTGCGCTTACTCTTAGAGTTTACGCGATAAACGTTCCAAAATTCGGAGTACGCACTCTAGAGCATTCTCTTCGTACTCTGCTACGCTAGTAGGGTACGAAATACTCCAATGAGAATTGCGTGTCCTACGCAAATTTTTACAACGAAACATACAGAAATCGAGTTTGAAATAAAAATAAATCTTGAAAATTATCAATATGTTGGAGTAATTGATGATTATTTATCTTATAAAAAAGTCATTTGAAAAACATAATAGTAAAACCTATATTAATTGTAAAAAATGTTTGGCAGTCAAAATGTCATATCAAAAAGATATTTTCTTATTTTTAAGGTTATGTTATTTTATTTACTCAAAGCCGTTCGTAAATACTCCGGCAAATAGGGTCACGTGACCGTACTCCAAGTAGGGGATCCACATACTCTGTATCTTTGTTTTGGAATGCACCCTAGGCGGTGCTAAAGTACGCGCGAAATTTGAAATGGAGGCTACTGGGCTGCAAAAATGAATGGAAACCGTCGAATAAAACGAAATTACTCGCTTCATAGACATATTTAGAGAAAAAAATTACTTATTACTAAAATTTATGATGAAGAGTTTTAATATAATGCTTTCAATCTTACCTATTGTGCATTATAAATTAAATTATTTGTTATTAATCGTTCCAGTACAGGAGCAAGGATTATTATATGATATGTTCTTGATACGAAATAAATAATGAAAAAATTGTATAAAACACTTGTCTTTGCTTGGTTCAGAAAATCAACTGTTATGACTGTTATGAGTTATGATGAAGGTGTTGTATTCAGTGGTGTTTTGGTGAATATTGTAACGTGGAACGCCCGCCGTCGCCGCCACTGTAAGCGAGTGTCTATTTACAGCGGTGATGTAATCGCGCTAGTAGCCGGGCGTCGTAAGCAAACAGGTCGCAACGTTTTTAATTACTTCCGTTCGTCTGAACCTTTTGTGTTCATAGTTATTATGCGGTCGAATATTCTGGGCTTTTCTAGAAAATAATAGCAGCTGTATATAAGGGGCGTAGCTATGCTCGAGGGACACAGTTAGTTCAGTTGAGTCGCTGATCACACAACTACTGTTGTGTGATCGGGGGTTGGCTTACATAGTGCAGTTCCATTAGTGAAGACGGACAGACACTTACACGAGTTAGTTAGACAGTTAGTTACATACAGTCACATAGTTAGTTACATACAGAGTAGTAGAGACATTGACATGGAGTGTTAAAGAGTAAAGTGTTAGTGAGTTGAGAAACACAGCAGTATCGTAGTGAGCGTATGCAGTTGTGTCGAGTACTCGGGAAGTTACTGGCATATTGGGATAGCTGTGAATGCGAATACTCGGTAGTGTTGACAAGTATTGGGAAGGTACAGTGTACAAGAACAGTAACGGCGAGTCAAAAAGTTACTGGTATACCGGGATAGCTGTTAAAGAGAATACTCGTTAGTGTTGAAGAGTATTGGGAAGCTAGGTATATGGGGATAGTAACGGCAAGTGGAAGTCAATACTCGGCAGTGTTGTTGAAGAATTGTGGCATACAGATAGTTGGTGATACTGAAGCTGTGGAAGTTAGGCTGAGAGTTACATAAATAGACAGATAGTGTTGTGAAAGAGGTGACTTCTGTTCGAGCAGTTGAATATACAGACGCTGTTGAATTAGTTGAGTATATAGACGCTGTGGAGGTCGGTAGGCGGACAGTCTCGTGGCCGCGTGCCTGAGTGTCTGTTCGCAAATCTGGGGAACCGGGTCCGATCGTTCGATCCCGACCAACGCCAAATATTTTCGAATTTTAAATGGCACAAAATTGACACTTGTGGTGCACTCTCCACGCCAGCATTGAATGCCAGTGAGGTGACGTCTGATAAACGCCTGAACGGTACAAATATGATTTTAGTAATTTATTACTTGAAGTTATTAAAATTACTTAAGTATTTATATTTTTAAAATACTAAACAAATTAATGGGATTTTCTAATAATTTATTTTTTGAAACTTTCACATATTTGTAAGACATCCGAAATTTTTAGTTCTTTTTTATTTAATTTGTTTACTAGAGAAAAAATAAAATACCGTATTTATAAATCGATTAATTATTAATATTTTACGAGAAAATAACTATTAAAAATTTGGGGAAGGGATATGTGACGTGAGCATGGTAGAAGGGTAGAAGAAAACGGGCAGACTGGCAGGGAACGAGATAGTTATACCCAGCCATAGCCAGCTGTCATCATGCCGCATCTAACACAACATAATCATGACGCTGATTGGCTAATCTAGAACTATCTCTTTCCTTTCCGCAGTCTATCTGTCTTCTTCCACGATTACATGCTTGCGGTATATGTCCCTTCTCCAAAACATTAAATTGCTAATAACAATATTATTACAAATTAATATTTAGTTTTTATAATTATAATGAGCAGCCATAGTGTTTAGTTACACATTTTATGACATCTATTGAAATTCGAATTCACATACCCCATTTTTAAATGTTACCTGTAAATCTGAATTTTATTGGATAGGAGGATTAGATGACATTTAGAAATATTATAGAAATAGAAAACATAACAACATAAAACGTAATAAAACTAACACAAACAAGACAGTTGACAACGCATCAATGGCATAAAAAGTATTTCTTGTTAATGGTGTTGTTTTATGCATAAAATTTGTTAGAGATGTCATCAGTCCCTCGAACGGTACAGACCACGTGATGACTTTTTAGCACCAAAATACCTTTGTTACAAAAATTAAATTTTTATTTTTTTACGTAGTTCCGTTATTTTTTAGCATAATCCACAATGTGATATTTTTTACCTTAAATTTTACTATAGAATACCCTATCACTGTTGCCTGCCTGTCAGAACATTAATATCCACTCCGTTCTATAGTATATTTTATCATTTTACCTAACCGTCGATAATTATATATATATATATATATATATATATATATATATATATATATATATATATATATATATATATATATATATATATATTCCCATACAAATACAAAGGTTGCAAAAATTATTTTAGAAGACAACCGTATCAACAAAATTATGTAGTATAAAGATATAGGCCCGTATTCCGAGCGCACTTTTATAATAAAAACGTTATAACATGTTTCATGTTCATGTCACATGTTGACATTAGTAATTGATTTCTTTATTAATAAGTTTAATTAACTAGGATATTTTATATTTATCAATCAATATATAATATATACTTACAGAGGTTTACATAAGTACCAAAAGGATAATAGGCCAAATTTAAAAAAATCTTTCCATGGAATATGAGTATTTCATATTCCACTAGTGTTGAGGGGTCTTTAACAAAATGGCAAACGGGAGGTATTTCCATCTCCGGATAAAGTTCAGGATAACTATCCGTCAGATAAATGATATCGCATCGAAATAAAGCACAAATGAAATAAATTATATTAGATGTCATTTCTTGATGCGATATTGTTCATTTATCCGACAGATAAGTTATCCAGCACTTTATCCGAAGATGGAAATATCGGCCCTTAGTATATTAAATACATATATTGTTACTATTTCTTGAAAAACTCCGTTTTAAAATATTTTTAACATATGGAAATATTTTAATTATAAAAAGTAAATTCAAATTTCATACTCAACTTCTGTTAATGCTGAAGCATAATAAACTGGTGCAAATAAAATATAGTATAAAGAAATAACACAGAGGTTATTCTAACGTGCAGTTGGACACTAAATGTGCAGTAGGAAAAGCAAATTGTGCAGTGGGAAAATAAAATCTGTGCAGTTATTTTTCATTTATTACGAATAAACGAAATAAATTTTAAAAAAAACAAACTAGAAATAACAATATAGGATTTATATACAGAATGTTTCTAAACCTGTCACAAATTTTAAGGGTATTAAATTAATAAAAAAAAATCAACATAGGTCCGATCTTCAATAGTTTCCGAGATAAGGCAGTAAAAATGAGTTTTTTTTATCTCGAAAACTATAAGTTACGACGTTTATTTAAAATAAAATTAAATAATTGTACTAATTTAAATGGAATATAGAAAATTTTGTTCGATCACTCTTTGTCAGTTGTTGTTCTTCGATTTTTCGTTTTTCTCGAAAACAGTTGAAGATCGGGCCTATGACGATTCAGCTTTTTTTCTCATTTTGGTCAGTACTATATACCCTTAAAATTTGTGACACAGGTTTAGAAACACCCTGTAGAATCACTAAAATTGTGCCAGCTTTCCCTCAACTTTATCTACAAACTCTTCGCTAGCCTCATCCTCATCAGTGGCATTGGCCTCAGCAAAAATACCATTGTACCATCTTTATTGTTTGGCTTTAGTGGTTGGCTTGACTCTGTGCTCACGCTTATTTAACCACATCATTGTAGCTTGCTGGGGATCTCACTCTGACAGAGAAGACAAGCTATTCCAAGACACGATTTTTAAAGTATTGCTGGTACTTAAGTCTTTCCACATCCACACTATGCGGTTTGGCAGCCAAAATCCGCGCGAAAATTTTAGTTGCCGTAAGGAATTCCGAAGAAATAGTTAAGAAATTAATTAACTCTGGAAGCGTTAGTTTCCGCAACTTTTCTATTTCTTCCACCCAACTTGAATTGAGTTAAACAAAGATCTTTCCCCGAAATATTATAAACCTATTCTCTGTTCCATTTAAGACATTCGATATTGCAGAGAATAGGGAATAGTTCTGACCTCTCTGATTGGCTGAAATTGGAGACAAGAGACAAGTTTATCCAATGTAATTTCGTCTACTTAAAATTGGCGTTGATGCGAGCGACATCTGCTGAATGGCCATAATGGAACAGAATAAACAGCGATTTATTTCCTATATGTGCAGTGGAAAAAAATCCTTAGAATAACCCCTGAAATAACAGTGTTTAAATATATATATATATATATATATATATATATATATATATATATATATATATATATATATATATATATATATATATATATATATATATATACAAAATAAAAATGAAACTTAATTACACGATTCACGATCTGAAATATGCAACTTCGCAAGGCCGCTTGAAGGCCAGACAACAAATCTATTTAAGAACTATAATTAATATAAAATATAGCAACCTACTCGTAAAATTATAGAGCAACAAATTACAATTGGACTATATTATCTACTAACAAAATAGATTAAATCGTTCTAGGATATAAAAACTATTAATTAAAACATATCGTTGAGTGGGTGCGTAGTGCAAAAGGCTCCACGAACCCAGCTCCAAATGTATTTATATCATTTTGTGATGAAACTAATTTCAGAAACACATTTGTGCACAATATCATTTTTGCATCTGTTTCACATTCCCATTTCACTTAGGGGAATACAGGTCTATAGCAAGACCGCAGATTCTTCACTTTTTCTAATTAAAATAATTACTGTCAAAAAGTACCTAATTGCATGTAATAACAATTATCTACCAATAACTGTGAACAAAAAGTAATTATAATACTTTAAAAATAATTATTGCTAGAAAATAGTAATTCATTTATTAATTACATTTTTTGTATTTGTAATTTAATTTTTTTTTCTATTACATGAGTTGAGTTGAAAAAAAAATGAAATGTTAATGAAATTTATGGCCCCTATTCCAAGCGCACTTTTATAATAAAAGCGCCTTGATGAAGCGCACTTTTACATTATATTCATATGAGGAGTGTGCTCCATAAAATCGCTTTTATTATAAAAGTGCGCTCGGAATACGGGCCTATATCTTTATACTACATAATTTTGTTGATACGGTTGTCTTCTAAAATAATTTTTGCAACCTTTGTATTTGTATGGGAATATATATATATATATATATATATATATATATATATATATATATATATATATATATATATATATATATATATATATATATATATATATATATATATATATATATATATATATATATATATATATATATATATATATATATATATATATATATATATATATATATATATATATATATATATATATATATATATATATATATATATATATATATATATATATATATATATATATATATATATATATATATATATATATATATATATATATATATATATATATATATATATATATATATATATATATATATATATATATATATATATATATATATATATATATATATATATATATATATATATATATATATATATATATATATATATATATATATATATATATATATATATATATATATATATATATATATATATATATATATATATATATATATATATATATTCCCATACAAATACAAAGGTTGCAAAAATTATTTTAGAAGACAACCGTATCAACAAAATTATGTAGTATAAAGATATAGGCCCGTATTCCGAGCGCACTTTTATAATAAAAGCGATTTTATGGAGCACACTCCTCATATGAATATAATGTAAAAGTGCGCTTCATCAAGGCGCTTTTATTATAAAAGTGCGCTTGGAATAGGGGCCATAAATTTCATTAACATTTCATTTTTTTTTCAACTCAACTCATGTAATAGAAAAAAAAATTAAATTACAAATACAAAAAATGTAATTAATAAATGAATTACTATTTTCTAGCAATAATTATTTTTAAAGTATTATAATTACTTTTTGTTCACAGTTATTGGTAGATAATTGTTATTACATGCAATTAGGTACTTTTTGACAGTAATTATTTTAATTAGAAAAAGTGAAGAATCTGCGGTCTTGCTATAGACCTGTATTCCCCTAAGTGAAATGGGAATGTGAAACAGATGCAAAAATGATATTGTGCACAAATGTGTTTCTGAAATTAGTTTCATCACAAAATGATATAAATACATTTGGAGCTGGGTTCGTGGAGCCTTTTGCACTACGCACCCACTCAACGATATGTTTTAATTAATAGTTTTTATATCCTAGAACGATTTAATCTATTTTGTTAGTAGATAATATAGTCCAATTGTAATTTGTTGCTCTATAATTTTACGAGTAGGTTGCTATATTTTATATTAATTATAGTTCTTAAATAGATTTGTTGTCTGGCCTTCAAGCGGCCTTGCGAAGTTGCATATTTCAGATCGTGAATCGTGTAATTAAGTTTCATTTTTATTTTGTATATATATATATATATATATATATATATATATATATATATATATATATATATATATATATATATATATATATTTAAACACTGTTATTTCAGGGGTTATTCTAAGGATTTTTTTCCACTGCACATATAGGAAATAAATCGCTGTTTATTCTGTTCCATTATGGCCATTCAGCAGATGTCGCTCGCATCAACGCCAATTTTAAGTAGACGAAATTACATTGGATAAACTTGTCTCTTGTCTCCAATTTCAGCCAATCAGAGAGGTCAGAACTATTCCCTATTCTCTGCAATATCGAATGTCTTAAATGGAACAGAGAATAGGTTTATAATATTTCGGGGAAAGATCTTTGTTTAACTCAATTCAAGTTGGGTGGAAGAAATAGAAAAGTTGCGGAAACTAACGCTTCCAGAGTTAATTAATTTCTTAACTATTTCTTCGGAATTCCTTACGGCAACTAAAATTTTCGCGCGGATTTTGGCTGCCAAACCGCATAGTGTGGATGTGGAAAGACTTAAGTACCAGCAATACTTTAAAAATCGTGTCTTGGAATAGCTTGTCTTCTCTGTCAGAGTGAGATCCCCAGCAAGCTACAATGATGTGGTTAAATAAGCGTGAGCACAGAGTCAAGCCAACCACTAAAGCCAAACAATAAAGATGGTACAATGGTATTTTTGCTGAGGCCAATGCCACTGATGAGGATGAGGCTAGCGAAGAGTTTGTAGATAAAGTTGAGGGAAAGCTGGCACAATTTTAGTGATTCTACAGGGTGTTTCTAAACCTGTGTCACAAATTTTAAGGGTATATAGTACTGACCAAAATGAGAAAAAAAGCTGAATCGTCATAGGCCCGATCTTCAACTGTTTTCGAGAAAAACGAAAAATCGAAGAACAACAACTGACAAAGAGTGATCGAACAAAATTTTCTATATTCCATTTAAATTAGTACAATTATTTAATTTTATTTTAAATAAACGTCGTAACTTATAGTTTTCGAGATAAAAAAAACTCATTTTTACTGCCTTATCTCGGAAACTATTGAAGATCGGACCTATGTTGATTTTTTTTTATTAATTTAATACCCTTAAAATTTGTGACAGGTTTAGAAACATTCTGTATATAAATCCTATATTGTTATTTCTAGTTTGTTTTTTTTAAAATTTATTTCGTTTATTCGTAATAAATGAAAAATAACTGCACAGATTTTATTTTCCCACTGCACAATTTGCTTTTCCTACTGCACATTTAGTGTCCAACTGCACGTTAGAATAACCTCTGTGTTATTTCTTTATACTATATTTTATTTGCACCAGTTTATTATGCTTCAGCATTAACAGAAGTTGAGTATGAAATTTGAATTTACTTTTTATAATTAAAATATTTCCATATGTTAAAAATATTTTAAAACGGAGTTTTTCAAGAAATAGTAACAATATATGTATTTAATATACTAAGGGCCGATATTTCCATCTTCGGATAAAGTGCTGGATAACTTATCTGTCGGATAAATGAACAATATCGCATCAAGAAATGACATCTAATATAATTTATTTCATTTGTGCTTTATTTCGATGCGATATCATTTATCTGACGGATAGTTATCCTGAACTTTATCCGGAGATGGAAATACCTCCCGTTTGCCATTTTGTTAAAGACCCCTCAACACTAGTGGAATATGAAATACTCATATTCCATGGAAAGATTTTTTTAAATTTGGCCTATTATCCTTTTGGTACTTATGTAAACCTCTGTAAGTATATATTATATATTGATTGATAAATATAAAATATCCTAGTTAATTAAACTTATTAATAAAGAAATCAATTACTAATGTCAACATGTGACATGAACATGAAACATGTTATAACGTTTTCATTTATTTGGGTGAAGTGTAAAAATCAAAAATTATTAATAAATAAAATGGATGTTTATTAAAACGATAAATAAATATTAAAGGATAATAACAATGACGATTACTATAGTTAAACAAATATGAAATACTAATTTAGACTAAGAATATAATTAACTAGTTAAACATTAACACTATTTATTTATTTAAACAATTAACAACGCACGATTTATTTAAACGATCTTACTGATTATTTATTTCGACTATTTATTGCACTATTTATTTATATCACATTCAACTGTCCGACCTATCGACCTCCACAGCGTCTATATACTCAACTGACTCAACAGTGTCTTTATATTCAACTGCTCGAACAGAATTCACTTCTTTCACCTTATTGTCTATTTATGTAACTAACTCCCTTTCTATTTGACGGATTAACTGTTCCGCAGTTTAGTATCTGTATGTCACAACTCTTCAACACCACTGCCGAGTATCCACTTTCACTCGCCGTTAATGTCCCCGTATACCTAGCTTCCCAATACTCGTCAAAACTACTGAGTATTCACATCCACATCTATCCCAGTATACCAGTACCCGAGTATTCCACTCGACACTAAACTACATACGCTCACGACGATACTGCTGTGCTACTCAACTAAATGAGACCTTATTTCTTACTATCTATGTACCTAACTGTCGTTCAGACGGACTAATACTCTGTGTGACTGCCCCTCTGAACAAAAGTACGTCGCTTATATAATTGTTCTAATATTTTTCTGGAACAGTCTCGAACTATATAACAATGCGCGAGTAATTACGCTTATCTCCGTCTTGTTTACCTACCTGCCCGTCTCGCGTCAGTCGCGTCGCCTTCCTACCGCGCGCTGCACTATATTATCGATCGCCTACCTAGGCTCCTCCTACCTACTAGAACGCTTCTATTCATAGACGTCGGTTCGCACGCGCTGGCCGGGGCTTGCGGACCTAGTGTCGTAGGTTCTACCCTCTCACGTTACAATACCATTGCAGTTTCCGCTGTAACGTCAAAATCTGTAACATAACAATTAAATTAAATATAATTTGTTTTATAAATATACTCGTAAACAGCAATTTTTCTATAAATTAATTTCTTATTTGTGGTGTAAATTGGATAAGAAAAAAAGCTTACGAATTCGGGCCACTGTCATAGGCGCCGACTTTTGGATTTTCGTGTGGGGGCTAAAAAAGGGCAACAGAAAATTTACCAAATAAAAACTTTATTTATTAAAATTGGTACATAAATAAAATTCTACAAAATATGTGATTTTATCGTATAACTTAAAATATCTACCTATTGTTTTTAAATTAACTTAAAATTTATGGCGAAACTCAACATAAGGCAGATAGAACATAAATTTCAATTGTATATATGTTGAAAATTTATACCGAGTGATCAAAAATGCTTGAAATGTGCCGCTCCATACAATTTTGACATTTGCCGCTTAGATAGTATGACAGGATTACTATTTCCATGGACGTACCTTTCGAGTTTGGAAGCAGTCATAAGAATAATCTCAAGAACTGTTACAAGAAGAAACCTGTCATGCTCTTCAATAAAAGCACAATGAAATGAAATTGAAGATTTACGAAGGTATCCGAAACAAATATCAAGTGAATCAACGTACGGTAATGATATTAATAAAATGTCATGCACCTGTCATACATGGAATATAGTTTTCATGAATATGGAATATTGAAATATAATTTTGACATTATTTTGGAACAAAAGTGATGACGTGACCTTTAACCATTTTGGATCACTTTGTAGAAAATGTATTTTACATGAGTCTGCAAAATCTACTGTAATTTTTACTAAAATCTGATAATTTTATTATTAATTTCAGACAATACTGCATTTTAAATCTGGCAACACTGGTAGTAGTACTATTTGTTAATCCGCATGCGTTACTTACTCAGTACTTTAGTTAATACAATACAAGTTGGAAATTTTATAAAATAAATAATAGAATAGCTATGTTACTTTGTATAAGTAATTGATGCATTAAAAATATTTCAAAATGAGTGAACTTTTTGTTGGTGTGTGGGGGCTCAAGCCCCGAAGCTCCCACGTAGTCGGCGCCTATGGCCACTGTAAGGCAAAAATCGGTCAACTCGGCGTTGGTCAATTGAACAATAGTCAAGTGCGCGGCGGACATCTGGCCAATAAAATAATAGATATGTAGAATATGGTTTTCCAAGCTAACGGCTTTTGAAGAAATAAGTATTGTATATAAATTTTAGTAAATAGTATATTAATTAAAATTAAAATAATGATAAATTATATAGTATTGTAAATGAATTTTTACATTGAAATATACATTTGTTCAAAACGGTCGCCAAATGACGCAACAACCCCAACGAAATCACAACGAAGTTATATCATTTGATGGTATTTGTACGCATGCTTGCCTTTTACCGTGAATTATTTTTGTTGACGTTCAGAGGTGGTTAAACTTACTCGTTTAATTAAAAATACATACAAATAAAAAGCACACACGTGCTAAATCAGTAACCGCTCAGTTGACGTGGGTCACACGTGGATGGAAGTCAATGCAGGTTATGTGTAGGTTACGTTTAATTTTCTCGCTCTATATTTTTGTAGCTAAATTCAGTTGATACAACTGTTTTTATGTCATAGTTCAAGTTTTCCCCTTGCTGGGGCTGGCCAAGGTATTGTTGCGATTATGACGTCACGGGATGACTTCATGGCAAATTGCAAAATACTTTTGCATTTTTCTCCCGTTCTATAAATTTTTATGTAAAACATAAAATATGAGTCCAATATTTTTATCTTCACATTAACATATAAAAAAATCAAAAAATCGTGGGAAACCCTATTATAAATTTGTGCGTTAGCGTTAGGTTATGGTATGTTTAGAAAGAAAATACAGGGCGTCACTTGCATTTACATACGAGGTCTGTTAGAAAGGTATCGGACCCTTGGCCGGGAGAAAACAACTGGCATACCTGTTGCGTTGAAAACCTAATCACCTTCAAAGTAGTCTCCTTGGGATTCCACACACTTCTCCCAGCGGTGCCGCCATTGTTGGAAGTATTCCGAGAAAGCCTCTTTCGGAATGGAGTTTAGCTTGTCTGTCGTTGCAGCCATAATGTCCTCTCTTGTTTGAAATCGCGTTCCTTTCAATGGCCTCTTCAGTTTGGGGAACAACCAGAAGACGTAGGGAGCCATATCAGGAGAGTAAGGAACCTGTTGAACCACAGTAGTCTTGTTTTTCGTCAAAAATGTCTGAATCAAATGCGAGGAATGTGCTGGAGCATTGTCATGACGGAGGCGCCAATTTCCTATTGACCACAACTTCGGTCTCTGCGCCACACAGCATCACGTAGGCGACGGAGTACATCCCTGTAGTACTCTTTGGTGATTGTTTGACCCTGTGGTGCGTACTCGTGGTGTACCACACCGTGGGAGTCAAAGAAAGCAGTCAGCATCACTTTGATGTTGCTGCGTACTTGGAGGGCCTTCTTTGGTCTTGGTGACGTGGAAAACCGTCTGAATCTTCCGAATGGTTTCCACCTGGCTGTCGCCCAGTTTTAGGCAAAATTTGGTGCAATAGCTTTGCTCCAGTTGTTTCGTCAATTTCCTTGCAATGAATCCTGTTTAAAAAATACACCAAATTTTACGCGTGCTTAGCGTCCATTGTCGCCCATATTACCTTTGCCCAGTTGTTGCATGTGGTAAGACATTAGTGTTTGCTTTTCAAACGACAAATATGAATACACGATGCAATACTCAAAAATAAAACTTTTCTTGAATTTCTCGAGAAATTTTAGTAAATACTTCGACATAAGAAAAATTGGTTTCCGAGAAGAAATTATTAACAATAGGTTTGATTTTTTAGAATATTCCTTTACTTTTTCACTTTCTCTCGTAATATTCATCATAATAAATATATGATCTATTTAAACTATACTTTTTAACACACCTATAAAATTACAGGTTGCAATGTCGATTCATTTTTTACATATTAGAAAGTGTAATATTTCTTCATAAGTATGTAATCTTAATACAGTTTTTCAAGTGAAATAACATACAGTAATAAGTAACATCATTTTCTTTTGTTACATCATATAGGAAAGTACGCATTATAAGAGAAGAATGCAATTAAACGTGCTCTAAATTACAGAAGTCTGAAGGTAACGCATGCTTCGAGGCCTAATTAAACTCAAATACTAATTATAATATGAACAGTCAAGGTTAAACATAATTTTCACTTTTCAAAACATCTAAAGGATTCTTAAAGGTATTTAAATTTTTATATAAGATTGCTTAATTATGGAGTTAAAAATAATATATCCGTATTTTTTAATTTGTTAAATATTAATAGAATTCCGAAAAAACGGCATTAATAATTTTGTGACGTCATCGGTGTGAAGTAATATAAGCAATGAGAGCGAAAGAGATAAAGTTATATGCAGTAGTGAGCTATGAAAACTTAAAGAATGGGCTCGCTCTTTGTTTGATAAAAACGAAGAGAGATTATTTAAAGTTTAATCGTCACCGCACAGTCAATGTCGACTACTTGTCAGGCTGCCGTAATTACTTTGTCGCTTAACATAGGTATGTGAAGAACATACGTATAAGAAATGATAGATTCTTTTTGATCAAATAAATAATCAAGAAAAAATGTGCTTGCAAATTAGAGAAAAATTTGGTTTTTATCGAATTCAATTAATATTAAACAAATTTTAATTTAATAATAATAATAATAATAATAATAATAATAATAATAATAATAATAATAATAATAATAATAATAATACTAATAATAATGTATTAATATATTTTCTAAATTTGATCGGGCATATACCCCGTTAAAATGTTTATAATTTGATTTTTACCTCTCGTTAAGAGAGATATTCATGCTAAAAATCGCATATCCAGATTTTAGTGAATAAGCGCGTTTTAAGGTCCCTAGATTTCGATTATAACATTTTTACGATGTTGTACATTATTATGAAGATTATGAAAATAAAATAAAGTCAACAACGCAAAAGAATATACGTAAAAAAGAATATAAAAGGAATTTGCGAAAAAATGACGAATATAGAGAAAAAGAAAAGGAAAGTAGAAAAAGAAAATTTCAGGATATTGAATATAAAGAAAATGTATGTATTGTACATAATTTATATTAGAATATCCCATAGATTTTGCAAATATATGTGAGAATTATTTTGTAGTGAGACATGAATATATGTATTTGTATTTAAAAATATGTTTCGTTTTATGCGCACAACCAGGTAAAATATCTGGCGAGAGATTATGTGCTGGCCACATCAGATTTTTATACTATGTAGTATTATTATTAATATGAAATTATAATAATTAGAATGTGATTTTAGTTGATAAAACTATTTATTTAATGTTATTTGTAAAATAAAGGTTTATTACTATAACTAAATATCAAAAATGTATTAAATAATGACGATTACTAATATTGAACAATTATTAAAAACTACTAATTAAGACTAACACTATAATTAACTAGATAACACTAACACTATTTATTTATTTAACCAATTAACACTATTATTTATTTCCACGATATTACTTATTATTTATTTCACTACGCGTTCCAATCTTAGATTGCTGGTCTGTTGCAGACTCGTGTAGACTATTTATGCAACTGTCCGCCTACCGACCTCCACAGCGTCTATATACTCAACTGACTCAACAGCGTCTGTATATTCAACTGCTCGGATAGAAGTCACACCTTTTACCTCACTGTCTGTCTATTTATGTAACTAACCTTCTCATTCGACAGCCTCAGTATCACCAACTATCCTTAAGCCACAATTCTTCAACACCAATGCCGAGTATCCACTCCAACTCGCTGTTATTGCCCTTGTATAGCTAGCTTCACAATACTCGTCAACACTACCGAGTATTCACATCCACAGCTATCCCAGTAAACCAGTAACTTCCCGAGTCCTCCACTCGACACTATACTGCATACGCTCACCACGATACTGCTGTGCTTCACTAACACTCTATGCTCTATGTGAATGTCTCTGTATGTCTCTCCATGTTACTAACTGACTCCCGAGCATAGCTGCTTCCGTTTTATACAGCTGCCATTAATTCCAGAGAGCTCTAGAATGTTCGATCGCACAATAACAATGAACACAAAAGGTTCAGGCGACCGGACGTAATTAGCCCGGCTGCTAGTGCGATTGCGTCATCGCTATACTTAAACGCTTGTTCAGCGTAGCAGCGGGGTTCACACATTACATTATACAGGGACTTCATAATTTGTTTTAATGGCTGATACTACAGGTCAAAAGAAGGCGAAAAACATTAAAACAACTTAATAAAAGTTTTATAATAAAATAATTTTTTAAAGTTTTTATAAGGGAGTGATAAATTAATGTTAGAAAAAGTTGTAGTAACTTGCGAACTAACAAATTTCATTTGTTTTTTAATTTGTTTATGTCAGTTGTAGTTCGTTATTATTTAATTGTTTACCGTCAGTTCTTAATTGGTTATTAGTTGTGTAAAAGATGAACAATTAATTATTCTACTATTGAATTAGTAATTAGTTGACATGATGCTTGCTTATTTATGAGAACGTGGATCAAAATTCGGCTGCTACAAGCCTGCAAGTCGCCTTTGCGCTGATCGATTTCAAAATAGGCGATGTCCTGTACCTCAATAATTCACTAATGTAATAATACGTGCTCGAGATAAGTTTTTCGACGGCCAGTACTTGAGTAGGCGTGGCTAAAGCTATACGTCACAATATAAGTCCGGTTTTCGTATTACCGCCCGTACACCCGACCGCTCACGCAGATATTTTCTGTAGGTACCTGTTACACATCCTGTTAATAGTATTTCAGTTATTTGATGAAGATTTCTGTGGATCGCTATGGCAAAACATGTTAAAAACCAGAACATTTTTGTAATTTTAAAACTAAGACAAAATTTAGATAATTAATAATAAAAATTACATTCGAAGGTTTAAAATAAACTGTAAAAAATAATCTTTTATAAGCAAGTTACTAATTAAATAAATGTAAATTAGTATTGCTCTTATAATTTTCTATTGTCTTTATGTTTAGATGAATATTTTTATATATAGAATATAGAATATTTGTATGATTTAATAAATATTGATAGAAATCCTCTCAGTTTATCTTCATATTAAAAATTTTGCTGTTTTGTTTTGTACATTGTTCATTATTTAGTGAACGTAAAAATAAACATGACACCCAGACTTATGATAATTTAGGCCATATCTTGGGGAAAATCCACACGATTAGTCACCAAAATACAACGGTATTTCTGTTGTGGACATTATTGTAAAACAATTTTGTTCTCATGTCAGTTTGCATTGTGGCTGGTCGGATTAGTCGTATGGGCTGGTAGCACGAGCGTGGTTCTAACACTGGTGTCATGTAGAACCATGTCAACGACTTCGCACATACTACAGGGTTATTAACAAAATCAGCCATATTCAATGAATTTAGGAGCACTTATTAAAATTGTTTAATATGATTTATTTCTTGATTTGTTTGTAGGATCAACAATTTAAAATAGTGAGGCAAATTTATTGAATATGATTGTCAGTAAATTTTCGGCTTAATCAGTATATTGGCAACACTGATTTTGTTAACAATCCTGAAGTATGTGCCAAGTCGTTGACATGGTTCTAGTTGAAACCGGTGTTAGAACCACGCTCGTACTACCAGCCTTGAGCGAAGAGAAGTTTTTTCATTCAATGTATTCTTATGTGAATAGTCGCCTCGTTGCTCTGCTCTTCGCTGCTCCAAAGTGCGCGTATACATATAAGAATACATTGAATGTAAAAACTTCTCTTCGCCGCGCTTCGCTTCGGTCGCTGAAGTGCGCGTTGGCCTTAAATGATTTTCCCGATATTTTTTACAAAATCACTTGGAGTATTTTTTATAAGAAAAACTGCAACTTATATTTTATACGAAAAGAAAATCAGTAATTTTACAAAAATAGTTATTTGTAGTAATTTTAGGAAAATAATACATAATGGAGTTTAGTCATGTTGAAATGTAATGATTTTTCTACTGCAATACTATACGTATTTTTTACTATGCGTATTTTTTTGTACAAACTATATTAAATTTATCGTTAGTTAAATCGCCCGCAATACGATGACGTATGCAGCATCTTTGGTTCGCCGTACTTGTCCGCTACGAGCGCTAGATTAGAATGAAAACATGAACGTATGTCTTCTATATTTGAAATTGAAACGTCAAATTCAATGTCAAATCACAAAAAACAAATTATTTGATTTTAAATTATCTAAATGACCTAGAAAATACGATAAACCCAGAAATTAAATTTTCAAGAATCAAATGTAAACATAAACAGGTGGCCGTGTTTTGTTTCTGTCTCTTTCATTTAGGCACGTATGTTGAGACCTAATTCGCCCGTAGTTGATGTTACGTACGCCGTAATGGCAGAAAGAAAATATTGCAAAAGTATAACATTATGTTTTCTTCGGTATTTTATAAAATTTTACTAAATATAAAAGCAAATACGCTTTTAGATTTAGATTGGGGGTGTGGGTGTGGGTGTGGGTGTGGGTGTGGGCGTGGGCGTGGGCGTGGGCGTGCGCGTGCGTGCGTGCGTGCGTGCGTGCGCGTGCGTGCGTGCGTGCGTGCGTGCGTGCGTGCGTGTGTGCGTGTGTGTGTGTGTGTGTGTGTGTGTGTGTGTGGATGTGTGTGTGTGTGGATGTGTGTGTGTAACAAAATTTTCGTCTGCGATAACTCTAATACTACAGTTACAAAAATTATAATTTTTTCGTATACTTCTTCGTTACATCCATAGGAAGAGCTGATTAGATTTTGGTTACAATTGGTCAACCGGAAGTACCATCATTTGAAGATTTTAACAGTTTTTCTTGAAAAAACTATGTTAAATATAATTTTTTCACATTTGATGTTATTATAAATATTAAAGAATATTTTATTCTCTATACGATTTGACTGCATTTTATACTTAATAATTAAATGGATATTGAGTTAAAAAATTATAAAGAAATTAAATTTCATAAAGTAGCCATACCTGTGGAAACAACTACTATATTAAGAAAATTCTGATTGAAAGATGTCAGTATCAAGTGAAATTGACATAGTGTGTCTGTTTTATAATTTTACTGGAAATATAGGATCTTTTGCTTTCTCTATGGAATTTGTATAAAATACATACAACTGCTTTAAGGTAATGTACAAGAAATAATAATAATAAATCTTTTTTTTCTGCAGATACATTACACTGTATATAGAAAACGTCACAAAATAATAATTTTCTGTATGAAATTTGCATAAAATACATGCAACTGCCGGAAGCTAATGTACAAGAAATAGAATATTTAATTTAGCAAGGAACTTTCCGTATGAAATTTGTACAAAATATATAGAACTGACGCACGGATCACCTCAACTACAGATAGGACAGCTAATGTATTTTTCGAAATACAAAAAAGTGACATCTACAGATTGCTTCCATGAACTAACTTACACTGTGATGGCTTGGTCGGCTTGGTAGTTTGTGACATAGGATACATATGTCATGTATAGATAAATTGAAATTTTGAATTTTTAAAATAAGACATAATAAGAAAATTGAATATATATTATATTCGCAATACAATAACTATAAATTCATTTCTAAATAAATTTAAAATTACTTGTCAGATAGACATACACTTCTATTTTAATTTTTGTTTATATATAAGATAAATGGATATTGGAAATGGTACGACATTTCATCATTAAATATAAAAGTAAACGTTTATTTGCTTCTTTGAACTGCACTTTATATCAAACAGCACAACGAATGTTCATCAGCTTATTGAATTTCAATTTCGTATTACGTCAACAAATAAACACAGTTAATACTCTTTAAAACTGGAGAAATCGCGAAATAAATCACTACTGGCACTATAACTAAATCTATAAACTATTTAAAATTGGATTACCAAATAATTAAAGATGTTAAAGCGTACACATTCAATGACATGTGTGATAACTTATGTGACTTTACAATTCAAAATATTGCAAAATGTTTTGAACTCAAAGGTGACTTAATCCATTTTCTTAAAATTTAAGCACTGTCGCGCCTCTACAGTTTGCTTCCTGGAACTATGACAGTGTTTTGGCACATTCATTTAGCTGTCCGGTGCCTGAACTGACGGAAGGTAATGTGCTGGCCACATCAGATTTTTTAAAAGTATATTTGGCAATATTAACGATAGAGCAAAACCGTTTGCACAGTCTAGGGCCAACTTTTCGATAAGAGTTTAGTCGCCACATGAATTGCCGATCTTCTTTTATTTCTGAGCTAAAGACAAAAACTCGTTTTTCGCTCATTTCGATTATGATAATTAGAGAAACATTGTTTGAACATTTTTTTCCCCTTTTTACTTCCTTGTACAAATATCCATTTTAACCATTCCTGAATCCATTTTGACTAATTTCGTCGTGACGTCTGTACATAGGAATGTAGCTCGCATATCTCAAAAACAGTAATCCGTAGGAAGTTGAAATTTTGTATTTAGGACTGCTATAACATCTAGTTGTGCATCTCCCTTTTTGGTCATTACATAATTTCCAGAAGTGGTACTTTACATGAAGCCTGTAATAGAATTTAATGAAAAACTATTTTAAAATATAATCCAAAACATTTCAAATTTGGTATATAAGACTTTTATGCCAATGGGAATAACATAATAGATTTTGGTTAAAATATGCTAACCAGAAGCGATACATTACCAGAAGTTGTTAACAGTTTTTCTTGAATAAAATATTTTTATTTTATTTTAGAAATATATGCTTCAAATAAAAGTTTTAGTAGAGAATTAAATTCTGCGTCTAGCACATCAAGTATTAATAAATTAGCCCTTTGTATATGCGAGATATGTAAATTTAGAAATTATATACTTCTTGGTTTTTGTAATAAAGCTTGCTTTGGATTAGGACAAAAAAAAAAATGATGTGGCCAGCACATAACCTCCCGTCAATTCCATATTTAAAATAGCAATGAGCTTTAAGTAAAGTATCACTTCCGATTAATTTTTTGTAAACAAATCTAATTTGTTGTTCCAATAAATAGAAAAGTCTGTAATACAAAATTTTAGATTATATTTTATTATGTTTTTCCTCGAAAATCTGTTTAAGAGCTTCAAATTAAGTACCACTTCTGGTTTATCATATAAGTATAGTCAAAATCTAAATTATATACGAGTTTTAAATACCAAATTTGATAAATTTTGGATCATGTTTTAATATATTTTTTCGAGAAAATCTGTTTATAGTTTTCTGTAAATTACTACTTCCGGTTTATCAATCTTAGAAAAAAATCTAATGTCATTCTCATTAATATAAAAGTCTTAAATACCAAATTTGAAAAGTTTTGGGTTGTATCAATGTATTTTTCACAAAAATATCTTCAGAGCTTTAAATAAAATATCACTTCCGGTTGATCAATTTTAGCCAAAATCTAATATAAAAGTCTTAAATACCAAATTTGACAAGTTTTGGAATATATCAATATCAATTTTTCACGAAAATCTGTTCAGAGCTTCAAGTAAAGTATTACTACCGGTTTATCAATTGTAGAAAAAATCTAATAAGGCATTCTCATTATTTTAAAAGTCTTAAATACCAAATATGAAAAGTTTTGAAATATATCATAATATATTTTTCACGAAAATATGTTTCAAGTAAAGTATCACTTCCGGTTTATCAATTTTAGCCAAAATCTAATACATATGTTGTTCCCTTTCATATAAAAGTCTTAAATACTGAATTTAAAAAGTTTTTGAATATATCATAATATATTGTTCACGAAAATTTGTTCAGAGCTTCAAGTAAATTATCACTTCCGGTTTATTAATTTTAGCAAAAATCTAATATGTTATTCCTTTTGATATGAAAGTCTCAAATACTAAAATTGAAAAGTTTTGGATTATGTTTTAATATAATTTTTCATTAAAAACTGTTTTGGGCTTTAAGTAAAGTATCACTTCCGGATGTCCAATTTTACCCAAAATCTAATCAACTCTATACGAATGTAGAAAGCTTAAATACAGAAAATATAAGTTTTCGTAAGTTTGTTATAAGAGTTATCGTGGAGGAAAAAATCATCAGATACACACGCACGCACTCGCACACACACACACACACACACACATACACACACACACACGCACACACACACACACACACACATCATCGTAAAAATAATAAACACGTGTTGTGGGGACCCTAATTCGTGCTTATTTACCGATGACATTACCTCCCTTACCAACGGTATGACGGGAGGTAAAAATAAAAAATTAATGCTAATGCCAAATTACGTCAAATACTTGCAATTTTATAATTGGGTCTATACTTCATGTTGCGTACAAGGAAATCGTATGGAGTCCACATGAGATTTTTATGTAGAATAAAATGATAATTAGATTCGATAATTCTCGAGATATAACACAAACTTATGATTTTTTTTAAATCGGAACCTACAGTGCCATGCAAAAGTTTGGAGCCAAACAGATTTTCATTTTATAAACTAGAAACTGTGTAAATAAATCATGTGGTTTCCCTATGTTATTGATTTATATGGGGTTAGGTCAATATTATAGAACAATATTACTGTACAATAATTTTTAACGTCTAGAGACCAATAACGATTGCGCCGCATTTACATTAGACGATACGTTCACGGATTGTCGGGCAGGCCATTTAACGTAGCCAGCGTATTCCTTACGCCAATAAATGATGTATTTGCATTGCGAAGAAAAATTATTAATGCAAAATAATGTCGCGCAGCAACTACATCATCATGAACAAATAATCAACCTTTTAACACCTAAATGCAAATATCTCTCTAATGAAGCATTTGTGAAAATTTTCTTACATGAACTTTTTATTTTGTTTTGTTGTTTAATCTTGAAACACCCCATATAACCAAGAAAGTTGTATAGGTAGGTAATTTATCTAAAGCTTAAATTTGTTAAGTGTAAATAAAATTTATGGCGTAAATAAATTGTAAAATTAAATATAATTTTATCAAATGAGCATTTATTCTAATTTTGCTTCCTAATAGGGGATTACAGCTCAATCGAATTAAGAGAAATTAGCAAAAAAAAAATACTGAAAGTAGATGCTTAATAATGAATATTAATGAAGAAATAAAATGATATAATTGAAATACTTCGGAAATAAGGGGATTTTTGTTATAGAAGCTCGTCACTCATATGAAATCCATATATATTATTTTGATTGGCGACTCAAAGGCGGCCTATAAATATATAACGAATACCCAGTTAGGGGCAGAGCCTACTACCAATGGAAGTAGAGAAATTCAAATAGCGGAGGCGTGGCTATCAGTCCAGTAGTACTATTCTCCAACAGTTTTTATTTGAATATAAATATTTTGCATTAAACTTAATAATTTAAATACATTTTCAATTATAAATCATGTAGACTTGTACAGAATAATAAAATTCATTTAGTTTTTATAAATACAATTTAGAAATAGTATATACTTCAAGAACAGTTAGGTTCACGAAGAAAATAGTTTGGTATAAAAACTTATATTCGTGACGTCACATCTATATTTTCAAATTTTGGAGGACTATAACTCGTTTATTAATAGGAATTTCTTCACCGGATTTTCACTGACAGTCTTAGTTTTACTTACACGTTCAGATGAAATTATATTTAAAAAATGGTGGAATCCCCTATTGAAGAATTCAAGTGCAAAGGGATTTAAAGATCAAATGTTTTGATTTTACATGCAACCCCAGAAATTGTTAAAGTGACAAAATTTCAACGTGGCTCAGATGTAAAGTCCAAAATAAAATTAGATTTATAATAAAGGAGTGGTGAAGAATATTTTTTTTCTTAAAATAACTGTGGAACATATATAGCATTCGGATTTGAATAACATATACTTCAGTTCTTGTTGAACAAAATCTTTCAGTGAGCAATTAGAGTTCGGTCAGCTAGGGTGACCCTTGTAAGTGTAAATGAAGTAAAAATCAATGTGGTTAACTTCGTTGCATGTAAAACTATTGATTTTAGGTGCAAGTTGAATTATTAACGTAGCACAGCGTACAGTTACTATACCGACATACTGAATCACACCTCCTCCGTATAATTATTGTAATTATACAGAACCTTGGTCTGATTTGTTGTCATTAATGCCGACACCTAACTGTTTTGCATTTATTTATAACTTCTTATTTGAATAAACGTTTATATCACTCATAAATATATCATATGTTTAACCTTCATTCAACAGATGATATCCATAAATATTATTTCTTTTAAATTCTATTCGAATATGTATATAATGTGAATTTACAAGATGTTGATGGTGTATGTAGATGATACTGCTTTGATAAATCTGGAAATGCTCTCTAGAGAACTGACATTTTATAAATATACAAATACTTGTTTACTTATAATTTATAAACGGTGGTAATAAAATATACTCACATTGTTAAATTTGAATGTGCCTAGAACTGCCCATCTTTGCCAAAAAACATTGTTAACACACATGATTAAATTAAAACGTCCCGTTTATGTATTGTATTAATATCTACATGATGAAATTGGCTTTTTTCTCACTATTTTTAATATGATATATTCTTTTTTTACGTCTCTTAAAAATTACACTCTTTTCATTAAAATGGGTTTATAAAGTATCTTTTTTAACACATGAAATGTGTACTTTTTGAAGGCAAACGGGTGAAATAATGATACGCTATGGCATTTTTTTTCATGCTTCTATTGTAGACAAAAAAAATGTATGCAACTAGAGTAAAAAAAGCCTATGGCTTGTTCGGTCAAATTTTTCCTAATCGTGAAATAAAACTACACTTTTTAGTCATGTTGCATAAATAACTTTATTTTCATTATTTATCTTTATCAATTTATTTGGTAGTACACCATAAAAAATTGAGAAATTTGTTCCTGTACAGCACTTAAAAAATAAATAAATATAGTCAGTTACTATATTATTAATATCACAAAAGTAAGTTTATAAAAGTTTATAATTAACATTATCGAATTTTTTGTTAAGCCAACTTGTACGTGCAACAATATGGGCGCAGTTTGTTACATTAGCAAAACGATGGTGTATATATTTTTTTCTACGATAAATAAAAAATTAAATAAATATTTTTCCAATAAATAATTTTTAGCGATAAATATTTTTTTGATAAAAATTTTATCGATAAATAATTATTTTTCCGATAAATAAATATATATCCGATAAATAAATATGTTTCCGATAAATAAATATTTTTTTGATAAACATCATTCCGATAAATAAATATTTTTGTAATAAATATATTCCGATAAATAAATATTTGCCTGATAATTAAATATTTTCTCGATAAATAAATATTTTCCCGATATATATATATATATATATATATATATATATATATATATATATATATATATATATATTTTGCTGATAAATAAATATTTTATCCATAAATAAATATTTGTGATAAAAAAATATTTTTGTGATAAATATTTTTGTGATAAAAAAATATTTTTCCGATAAATAAATATTTTTCCGATAAAAAGGCATTTTTCCATAAATAAATATTTTTCCGACAAATAAATATTTTCCTGATAAATAAGTATTTCTGCAATAAAAAAATATTTTTCCGATAAATAAATATTTTTCCGATAAATAGGCATTTTTCCGTAAATAAATAATTTTCCAATAAATAAATATTTTCCTGAAAAATAAATATTTTTGCGTAAAATAAATATTTTTTCGATAAATAAATATTTTTTAAAAATATTTTAGTGATAAATATTTTTTCGATAAATAAATATTTCCATACGTAATATAACAAGTGATTATCATCGATGATATTCTCGAGTGAAACCGAGGTGCAGATTTCACGAGTCCGAAAAACGAGTGAAATGTGCTGCTTCAGTTTCACGAGCAATATCTTCGATTATTAATCATATCACGAGCTCATATTTAATGAGAGAATATAATGCAATTTTGTGACACATTGTGTGTGCTGCTAACCTAACTTTTTATATATTGTATTACAACATATCAACATTATCAACCCAATGATTATCGCACATTTTTATACTCAAAATTAACTGTCAATCTCAAGTAAAGAAAACAAATACCTTGGTAACGAATATAAATAAGGTGATAATTTTTTTGTTTTTTATCATCGCTGTGATAGACTTGTAACTAGAGAGATTCTGAATGTTGATTGGCGGAAAACATGTCACGTGACTTATGAATATGAAAATATTAAATCTAAAAATAAATTTTCTTGATAAATAACTTTTTTATAAATTTCTGTCGCGCTCACGATAAAATAAAGTTGTAGCTTGTAGGTATATTATATTTGGTTTAAGGTGAAATGATACTCAAGCGCGCGAAATTCAAAATTAGTAAAAAGATATTCTCTTTTTATTTAAATTTGTGTAATGTAATAAGTTTCCTATGTATGCAATACACAAATAAAAAGAAAACAATTTGTCATGAAAATAAAATAATTTCAATAATATATTTGTATTTATGTAATCATCCAAAAAAATATTTTAAATATATCTCCAGTCCAGTCAATGGACACCAAAAAGACCTTTGCCTCACAAAATGTAAAGTATAAATGATTTTAATATAATATGTATGTTTATGTTGGGACTCTGATGAAGAATTCAAGTTTTAGGTCTTAGGGAGGGGAGGTGCGAACCGCCATCTTCAATTGAGACTTATGAAATTGACATCACACAACACACATTTTCCCCTTCCGTACTACATGTCTGTAGAAGAAGGCGGCAGGCTCGAAGAAAGAGATACTTTTGTATTACCATGGCCTCTCTTGTCTTCTCAATGTATTGTCCTAATCTGATTTGATATTTGCTGGTTAATTTTGCGTTGGTGTTTGACGTTTGTATAAATAATCAGTTTTGTTATAATAATGATTTGTTAGCTGATGGTAAATTCTAAAAAAATAATAATACCGAAACACAAAATTAGCCAACATATTGTTTTAGATTCTATCTAAGTCATGGTAGTGGTTTGCTGTCTCTTTCTTTGCGCTTGTCGTCTTTGTCTAAAAGATACTTCAGAACTTAGTAGATGCGGCAACAGTAAAATTCTACAATCATAAGTCCCCATTAAAAATGCAAAAATAGTTTTTTGTTGTTTTTGGTCAATCTCGTATCAAAATTTTACAAGAATGCAAAATTGACGTTCATAATATTGTGTACAAAAAGGATTCTTATATTTTTTTACCTAAGCTGACCTTTCACAGTTTGTTAAAAAATATTTAACCAAAATAATAATTTATGATAGAAATTTAAATTATTCAAAAAAATAATATTACGAATTTAATACTAAGGGCTAGTTTTCCAATCCCCTCTTAGAAATTTAACTGTAAGTTAAATAAACAATATTGAATCGGATTATTGACAGCAATGATTAATTTGTCATTTGACAGTTCATTTTGTTTTAATTTTGTTTATTTAACTGACAATTAAAATTTTAACCAGAGATTCTAAAACTGGTCTTTAGTCTCACAAGTTTTACTATTTATAAGAGCTTAGGTACATTCGTCGTGGTATCGAAAGAAGTAAATCGTACACAGCAAGCTACAACTTTATTTTATCGCTAACGCGAAAGTATTTTATCAGAAAAGCTATTTTATCACGAAAATTTTTATTAATCGCAAAATATTGATTTATCGGGAAAATATTTATCGCAAAAAAATATATTTCACAAACATATTTTTATTTATCGTAATAATAGTATATTGTGTTATTAGAAGTAAAAGTGATACTTTGTGTGGCGAGCGTGGAAGTTTGGACGACGAGCGAAGCGAGTCGGACAATTGCATGCGATGCACACAAAGACACTTTTATTCCGAATACCACATTAATTTTTTTTTCAAACGCACTACTTTTCCTTTTATTCGCTAACTCTATGTAGTTTCTATGGATACTTATTTATTTTATTTCTACGCCGCCGGCGTAGAAATTTCCAGCGGTGTAGAAATGAAACTTCTATCTTGTGAATCAAGTCACAAAAAATGTCATTTCTACGACGTTTGAAAAAAAATATATATTTATATCCTATACCATCGTTTTGTTAATAAAACAAATGACGCCTCATAAAACAACGGTTAAAATATATGGCTATATTTACTGAACTATAGGCGGAGCATTATTATTATATGATGGCGAGATCTTCCAGCAGTAGTTAATTTTGTCACTGCCACCTATGATATCTGTTGCAACATGGTCCTAACTTAGTTTTCTGAAAGCACTTCCAGAATTTTCATGGAGTCAGTTTCTTCTTCCTCTTCGCAGTCGACAGATATTGTTTTCAGCTTTTCCAATCGTACATGGTAACATAGATGATATTTTCAGAGAACAATGACCATTAAGGATACCTGTCATACTTCTAAAGTCCTTTTTTGCTGAGAGCTAAACTGCTTGACGTTTATCAACGAGGGTGAAATGGATTACTTTATAAGTCAGGAGTCAGTTAATATGATGCGCAGTTTCTTCGACCTCTTCGCAGAGTCGACAAATACTGTTTTCAGCTATACGAATCGTACATAGTTGCATAGATGCTATTTCAGATAACAATGACCAGCAAGGATACATGTCATAGTTCTAAGGTCCTTTTTTCTGAGAGATAATAACTGCTTGACGTTTATCGACGAGGGTCAGATGAACTTCTTCGTTTGCCTGATAATCGGAATATCTTTCCAGCATGAGTCTATGGCTGACTTCTCCCAGTATATGATTTATTTCTTTATATGCCTTTTCAAGATACCATAAAAAGGTTTAAGCCCATAAAACGGTGATTTGGCATCCTTTTGCTTTTCCATTGCCTAAAACTTCCTCAGGTCCAAGTATATTCCCTACTGTGACGTTGTAGCGTTTGACGATCTGTTAAAAGGTGTCCTTGCAATTCGAGACTAACTTTGACTCAAAAGTGAGGGTGATTAATACCTTTAAAACAGCCTGGCTGTCTGACCGTTTGTCGATTGCTGTTCCTTCGAGACTTTATTCAGGTTCATTAGAGCACAGCGAATTATAGTGAAACTGGTGCCTACGGAGTTCTTTATTTGATAACCTGGACTCCTTTTTCTCATTACATTACTTTTTAACTATCTGTAAACCAGAAGAGTGTCTTTGGAAGAATGTTTCGTCTACTGTTCACTGAAAACCATTGCTAATATAGTAGAAGATCTATTGTGATGTATTTTGGAGGAGGTTAACACTTTTTGCTCTAAAAATTATTTATACATGTTCTTATAGGAAATATTCCGCCCGATCTAATGCGGTGACTCAAAAATGCAGAATTTCCGAAAAAAATGAACTTTCTACCTTCAAATTATTTTTTCTCTTTATCTTCGCATATCTACTTTTGTACTTTTGTACTTAACATAATAAAATAACATTTCCTGTATTCCTTCGATAAGTATTCTTGTTATACCAAGTGAGAAATAACATCACTTTTGTGAATAATAATTTTGTAAAAAAAACAACTAAACATGGAGCATGTAATTTTACATTTTGCAAAACAATTTTCGGTCAGCTGCAAACTTTTCTTCCATAGGACATAGACTATATACGAGTAATATCGGACAATATTGTAAAGAAAGGTGTATATCAGTTTTTTTTCTTAAACATTTTTTCGAAATCTTTATAGTTTTTGAAAAAAACGAGTGTAAAGTCAAGCAATAGCAAATAAACTTATATACTTGGCGCTACTATGCGCGCTCTCGCTAATCTCTTATACTTGTATGTACGTGCGAGTTTCCGAATTTATCGACAATTTCAATTACATTTTGACTTCTGAAATATAATAATATTAATAATAACAATAACACATAAATAATATTCTTCAGTACCTACCCCGTTATTTTAAAAAGATACATAGCCAGACTAATATGTTTTAAGGTTTTTAAACCTACAACGTTATAAACAAATTGTACAGTGAGACAGGTATTGAATCCTTAGCAAAATTATTTGAAAAATCAATTTTCTTTTCTATTATTTGTTTATTCATTTCACGAATATCGGAAGTAATACTTTTGCCCAAATGGTACAACTTGTTATTAGATTTAACTGGGGAATATTGTGTACTAGTACTACATTCAGCTTCTGATGAATCACTTTGACTTTCAGTAAATTGTTCCAAACATGTAATCAATCTGTTATTGCTGCAAACAAATGAAGATTGTTATTTTCTGTCCACAATAGTTATATTTCCACTTAAAGATTCTAATAATAAAGATTTTATTATATGTAGTGTAGGATAATTTCCACTCCATGATTATGTTCTGCTTTTGTACACTTCATATTTTTTATTTGCAATAAAGTGAGATTTTTTTCATCTATAAAAAGGTCTACGTGAAGTTGTGAATACATCAGAATCTGATAATCTTTCAGATGTGTCTAATTTTAATCTTTTATGCATATATTTGTCCATGCACATTTTATGATATTTAAAATTCTTGGCAATCATGTCAAATCCTTTAATTTTTTTTAACATAGAAAAATCTTTTGTTTGTTTTCTTATGCTTTTCGGGAGATCATATCTTCCCTACTTTTGTAGCAATTAAATATAACATTCTGTCTCCATTTGAAGTTCTATCCTTCTCACAAATGAAAAAAATTTTAAGTCCAATTTTATTTCTTCTGTTCTTAATGATTTTATGTCATCTACTTTTCTTTTAGAACTAGATAAGTTTGACTTTCATAGTTTTGTATACGAATTTCTATATCTGATATGATACGCAGGATTTTTTTCTAAAAATTCATTTTTTATTTTTAATAATATTTAATAATTTTAATGATAATTCATCTGCTTAAGATTTTGCAGATTGTACAAGCGCAGAATGTCCTTGTATACCAATATTTTGTACCGTTTCTTTTGTATGATTTACACCTTTCTTTACAATATTGTCCGGTAGTATATAGTCTATCTCCTATGGAAGAAAAGTTTGCAGCAGACCGAAAATTGTATTATTAATGTAAAATTTACATGTTCCATGTTTAGCTTTAATTTTTTACAAAATTATTCACAAAAGTGGTGTTTTTTCTCACTTGGTAGAACAAGAATACTTGTCGAATTATATACATGAAATTTTATTTTATTACATTACGTACAAATGGAAATATGCGAAAATAAAAAGAAAAAATCTGATGTGACCAGCACATTACCCTTCGTCAGTTCTATGTATTTTCTATGTCATATAGAAAGTTCCTTGCAAAAGATTCAATTTCTTGTACATTAGCTTAAGACAGTTGTGTGTATTTTATACAAATTGCATACAGAAAGTTTCTAGCAAAAGATCCTATATTTCCAGTAAAATTATAACACAAACATATTGTCAATTGCACGTGACACTGACACCTTTTAATCAGAATTTTCTTAATATATCAGCTGTTTCCTGAGTTATAGAATAGCTGGCTAATGTAAGACATTTAATTTCTTTATAATTTTTTAACTCTCTCTCTCTCTCTCTCTCTCTCTCTCTCTATATATATATATATATATATATATATATATATATATATATATATATATATATATATATATTTAATATGAAGTATAAAATGCATTCAAACCGTATAGAGAATAAAATATTCTTTCATATTTATAATAACATTAAATGGGGAAAAATGATATTTAACATCTTTTCATGAAAAACTGTTAAAATCTTCAAATTAGGGTACTTCCGGTTGACTAATTATAACCAAAATCTAATCAGCTCTTCATATGGATGTAACGAAGAAGAATACGATAGAATTATAATTTTTGGAATTGTAGTATTAGAGTTATCGCAGGCGACAATTTTGACACACACACACGCACACACGCGCACACATACACATACACACACACACACACACACACACACACACACACACACACACAAACACACACGACATCATCGTAAAAATAGTAAAATCGTATTCTAGGGACCCTAAAACGTGTTTATTCATCAAAAATTCACCACCGATTTTTTTGACCAAAGATAATACCTTCCTTACCTAATGGTGACGGAAGGTAAAAATAATTTGAAGGTAGAAAGTTATTTTTTTTCGGAAATTCTGGATTTTTGAGTGTTTACAACTAGATATGAATTAGATCGAGCGGAAAATTTCCTATAAGAAAATGTATAAAATATTATTAGTGCAAAAAGTGTTAACCTATGTGTATAATACGAGGCTACGGATCTTCGAATAATAATTAACTTATACATGAGGTTAAAGATGTATTTTGTTGTGATGGTATTATAGTCATTTTATCCAGGTGTATCTTTTTTAGACTTTCTAAATGGCCTACGAGATCTCCAGGTTTGGAGTGTTTTGCCCTGGAAAGAATAAGTACTTTTCATTGTTTGAAAGTGCAGAGGCGTTAGCTCCAAAATCACTTCTATCGCTGTAGGAATTCATAGTACCTAACACCTGTAATAAAAAACAGGCAATGTAAGATGTTTTATCTTTCAAATATTTTGACAAAATAGGGACAACATTGTAACTTTGGCATCACGCGTTTGTTTGTCTTTTTGTTTGAAGTTACTGGCTGGCACTATTAAGTTACAATTTTTGAAATTTACATTTCTAACTTTATCATTTACAAAACATATGATATGGATTTTGTTTACTAATTTATATACAGAATTTTATGCTGTACAACTTTAATTTTTTTTTAATAATTTGGGAAGTAATGATCAATAAAAAATTGTTCTCATATGACAAACCCCTTTGGCCCTCATTTCTCAAATGCCCTGCATATATGTACATATGTATGTATATGAATAGATACATTAAATAAACTTTTTCACTAGTTTCATTAATATCTTTGTACCTAGTAATAATCTAAGCAGGCCATAATATAATAATATACATATAATAGCGCGCTTTTATTTACGGCTATTTTGTACGATTAGCATACAAGCTATCATTTTTATCGAAATCTGTTTAAATAATGAGTGAAAACAAATTATGATGTTATATGTATTTCCTGAACGAGGCGGGCCATAGTATGAGACAGGAATTTAATTTGTTTGAGCGATAATTTTACATGGACTTCACGTATGCGCACATTTCACAAGCACAAGGGGCTTTCAGTTTATAGTGCTCCCTGAAATAGTTGTAGAATTAAATTTTAGAATCTAACAGATGTTAACTCAACTAAAATATTAATTTTAAGTAAATAGTTCAATATCTATTAACCATTACTGTAGAACTGTTATAGAGTTAAATATAAATAAAATTATTAATGCAATAGGAGAATTTCCTGTTATACAAAAAAATTCATAAGTAAAATAAAAACAAGTTTCTTGTAAAATAAAAAAGCTAATAGTTCATACATACAACTTTTCTCTGAAGATTATTATAAATAAAAATTACAGAACAATTAATGAAAATTCTTGTATACGTGATATTTTCCACGTGTAAGATGTTATATGTTTTTATGTATGTATGCTGCAATCAACCAGTTTTCTTATTTGTATATACCACCTTTCATTTTAAGGTTAATTTATTTACAGCGTATTACGTTACAAAATTATAGAGTCTTTTCTAATTATCGAGAATTATTTTCAAGTTCAGGTGTTTTTACTTGTGTTTTGTTTCTTAGTCCACTTAGATCTTTTTAACAATGAGTTGGAAGAAAGGTTATTCGTTATTGAACAATAGAAAAAGTAAGTTTTTGTTTAATATTTTATAATAATTAAAAAACTTTGTTCTTTTTCATTTACATCTTTTTTGGAAGATAAAAATAAAATATATTTGATATTATCTATTGTTGAAGGTTATCTCTACCAAATACTAATCTTATTAAATACTTACATTGTTTAATAATTTGTTGACTAAAGAAAACAAAACCTTATTTTTCTTATCGTAAAATAGTTAATATTTTTTAGTGTGTACTAGTACCTTTGTTTATATTTTTTTGGCAGTCGAAAAAAATTTAAATAAATTGGAATACAATAATAAGGAAAGAATATTATAATATTTCGTATTGTCTAGTCAAATTATTATCTATGTTCATAAATATTGTACATATTTTAAATTAATGGGATTAATAATTAAGGATAGAGGTTATATTGTTCTATTATGAAACAATAACTTACTGATCCAGTATCCAGTAATCCAATAATAAATACAACAATATCCTTGAAATAAACAGTATACATGTATCGTCGGACAATATTGGAATAATAAAATATCATTTATGTACTTAATCTATGTCTATTGATGAATAAAACTGTTACTTACGTATAACATACAAGATTAAATTTAATATTAAAAAATATAAATTAGAAGTATTTTTGTAACACGGAACTATTTTTCTGTTTCCTGAAAAAGTAATAACGTTTTCTTGAAGTTAACGGCGTCGTTAACTGTGATCCACACTAAATTATCATTCTGACATGCATCTGACTTGTCACTGTTAATTTAACGACTATTATTGTAATTTATTATATTGGTTTTAATTTGTTTTATAAAGCTGTGAAAATAATTATGATTTACTCATAAGAGATCATTATCCGAAATATTATTTCATCCTTCTAATATGTACAAAGAAAATTTTCTACGAGTAGAATAGAATATGTGATTAATAAATAACGTTAAAATATTGAGAGAATAAATACATTGTTTGAAAATTTTCGAAAAAATGTTATTTTTAAATAAATCATTTAATTTTATATCGGGTGATTTTTTCAAGGTGTACATAGGAGATTAACATGGGAAATCATTTTTTGCAAATCGTAACCTCCCGTTTTAATTTACGACAATAGGTTACTGTCGCTTGACATTGTCAATTAGCCTATTTTCACAGATAAAATGTCAAGCATTTGTTTATCTTTTTGTTCAAATTTGGCATAGCTATTGCTATTAATAGGAAAATGAATAATATTTATAATTAATTTATGGGCCTAAAATAATAGATAATTTCCATGTGTTTGGTATTTTCAGATGGGGAATTTTTTTTATCTTTGTATTGCCACCACAAACTATTGCCGTAAGTTAAAACGGGGAGCAACGGTTTGCAAAAAACTGATTTCCCATGTTAGCCGTGTTCCTTCGGGTTGTGATTGTGATTTTGTGAATCCTGATTAATTTAATCGTGATCCTTTTGAAACCGGATTTAAAAATTATAGCAAGAAAACAACACAACCTTGTGTCAAATGTCAATGTCATATGCAGACTAATGCAAACTGTCCTGCTTTATTTTATAAATAATCAACTGTCTAGTGTTATATTCAGAATTAAAAATGGGTTATATTGAAGTAAAAAATAATGTTCTTGGTAAGGAATATGAAGTATGTTTATTTCAAACAAATCTTTATGTGGTTCATTGCACGCTTTTGTAGAAAAATCTTATTTCCCTTAATGCCACAAACCCCACATTCGTAAATTTTTACGCTCGAAATAGTATATTTTCAATTTGTTCTGAACTGAATCCATGTGAATCACTCAAAAAGGTTGATTCTGAAGGGAAAGGGGAATGTTGTCTAGTGATCACAAAATGAGAAAGTGGGGATAACGAATAGGAAACGTAAAAACATTATTCTTCTTAATCATTATCACTTTTATCACTTAGATCACGAATCTCAGCCCGAAGGAACACGGCTATTAATGGACCTTTTCAATTTAACGACTATCTTTTTCTATAGCTACAAATAGTAAGAAAATGGCGGGAACAACTGCCAGTTGGGCTGTCAAACGCAACGTCAAAAATATTGCAGTGATTAAAATACATGTATTCTCGGTGAAAATTTACATCGTTCGACATTTTAGCTCCAATAAAAGCTTGTGTAACTTGTTTCGGGAAGTTTTTTAAAGTTGTCAAAAAAAATTCTCAAATTTTACGTGTAAATGTTTTAGAAAAAAACGTCATAGATTTCAATTATTGTTCTTACTATGCGTAGATCCCCATTGCGCATATCTTCTATCTCTTTAAATTGAAAAGGTCCATATCCTATGTACACCTTGAAAAAAAAAAATTACCCTGTATAGTAACTTGTTTTCAGCAATTTTAATTAATATAATATTTTTTCTGTTCCATTTAATCCATACAGTACATGGCGCTCGCATTAGCGCCAGTTGTATATCACTACTACTTATAAATAGCCGAAATTACATTGGGTAAACTTATCTCATGTCTCTAATATCAACCAATCTACTTTCTATTTTTTTATATACAGGCTGGTGACGAACACCTGAACATTGGACTTTAACATGTAAAATCATACTTCCGTAATTTCCTGCTTCCTGAATTATTTTAGGTAAAAAAGCTTCAAATAAAACTTGTAGAGCATAAAATCAAGAAGCAAGAAGGAAAATTTATTTTGAATGCTTTGTAACGGTAGAAATTAGGTACGAAAATGTAGAAAATCGCCCCAAAAATAGCAATAGCCATGGAATTTAAAAAAAAAACAACAAATGCGTAACGATTTATCTTTCAAGTAAGATTAATTTATTTTTATTTGTAATTTATCTTGAAGTGAATAATTATGTAGGTATTTAAATTAATAGTTAATTATTTACTTGAATAGAAAGTATAAATAATATTTAATAAAAATAAATTAACCTAATTTGATATTTTTTTTCGACATTTTCATACATAATTTCTGCCGTTACAAAGCATGTAAACTTAATTTTGCTTATTCATTTAGATGCAGAATTTTATGCTTTACAACTTATTTGAAGCTTTTATGCCTAAAATAATTAGAGAAGCAAAAAATTACGAAATACATGTTAAAATCCTATGGTCGGCTGTGCGCTGTGCCGCTGTGCCGGTCACCACCGTGTATAATAATTATATGTTTATTAGATTTTCCTTTATTTGTGAATTTCCATAGACAATATGTTGGTCTAGTTTCTAGTTAGTGCCGAGTTAATAACAAGACAGTGTAATTATGCAGGGTATGTTAATTATAAGGCAACTTCTCTATTAGGAAGAAAGAATGGAATGAACACTTCGTTCATTGTATCTTGTTACTTGTTAGTCGATAATGAAGGCCTTAATGGCCATTTGCTAATTAACTTTTCACTGTCGTGGTGTAAAAAAGATATAGTAATTTTTTCTACAGTTCAAGAAATGCTCACTAAACGAAATATATCCATACATTACTCATCAAAGATATTATTACACTATGTTACCATTGTAATCTTAATCTACGTACATCCACAGATCACAAATACAATTAATTTGTGCTCTGTGGTACAACGATATTTCGATTCGAGTTGACTTCTTAGTTGATGTTTTATTGGCCTCAGTGGGGAGTCCCGCTACCTTTAGCAAAGGGGCGCATTAATAAGTAGACTTTTAATGATTTGCAAAATGTTTACGCTCTAAAATAAGGGCATTGCCGAAAATTAGTTTTTTGCTTCGATGCGTTAAGTAGTCGTTTGTATGTATGTGAAGTCTAACTTTTTAATAGCGATGTGCAAATACCTAGTTATACAGTAAACGATTAAAGACAATTTTATACAGTCTATATACAAAGTAACCATTTGCGCTCTCTTTGGCAACGCAAAATGTCACTTTGCCGCTCATGCGCGACAAAGTAGAAAAACCGCTCGCTGTCCAAATTTCTAACTATACAATGTTGAGAAATGTCACTTATCTACATTTTTAATGGAAACGTTTAGTCAGGAACTAATGGCACTGTAGTTACACATTTACCACCTTCACAAGTCAATTTGGCATATAAATTGCTCTACCGCTATATTACATAACCAAACAAAATGCCGCACTGCTGTGAAAATAAAATAGGGCATTCATTTACAAAAACAAAAGTATAAAATTCTTAGATTGAAGCAATAGATCAAGAAGAATGGGAAATAACGATAAATTAAAATTAAATATAAAATAAATTGTGTGAACAGTTGTGCTACCACCTGCAAAAGTTTGGCGTGAACGCTTCCAATGGACATCCACTTTTTCAATGCACTAGTTTAATGTACTTGAAACAAATAAATTATACAAAAAACTTATAATATTCATTACAAAATTGGCATTAATTTTTTGAAAAAACGAAAGTCAAAACAATATCTTGAAGTCATATTTGAATGTTCCTATCTTCACTGCAAAACTATTGAGTAGTACTGTAAGTACAAAGTGTACATTGTATTATTTTTTGTTATGGTGGAGGACCCCATTGTGGTGACTGCAGAAAAATCTTGTGTGTGTTTTGAGCGCAAATGAACATTGACGATTTCGAGAGAATGCCACGCTCCTGCGTCACTCTGCAACAACCTCTCAGTCGACAACGTCTCATTTTGCTCTCTTAAAACTCAAATAGCTATTTTATCCCCTAGCTCACTTGTAGAACGAAGCCCGAGTGGACTAAGTTCTGTGTGTGGATAATACATACGTTTTTAATCACGAATTTCATATAAGAACTCTTAATATTGAATACTTTTATTGAATTCATCTTAACAAAGTATAGAGTGCGGAACACATCTTGCGTGAAACTATTTTGCACTCATTATATACTAACGACATATAGTAAACTTGGTCTAAAAGCTAAAACGAAATATCATTATGCATAGTAAAAGCAATATAGCAACAAAAAATAGAATACTCCTTTGCAATCAGCACCACCATGTATTTGAGACGGATTACTGGTTAGGTTAGATTAATGTCTAGTAGGTAAGTATATTGACATTTTTACGACATTCTTAGCATGTCGGTAGATTTGATCTATCAATACATGTATTTGAATGTGCTCGGTTTTCCGTTGCGGTTTATGTTACTAAATTTTTTTTTCTTTTATACATATATCTGTGAATATCATGGGAATATAAATATGCTAAAAAATTAAAACGTATCTATCTACCAAGATCTGTGTATGAATAGAGTTAGGCTTAAAAAAACTTTTATTTTAATATGTTTACAATTTATTTTGCTTCTCTTTTCAGAATTAGTTCGTGTCCGTCGCCGAAAGATGTCCTCGTGGCCAACCGACGAAGATCTCATAGATTTCGAGGTCGGATCCCCTGACCTGCCTCAAGGATCCCTAACGGCCCTCCTAGATTCCGAGTCTGTCTCTCGATCCTTATTAGATTCGGAATTGCTTCATCTTGAAGAAACTCTTCAGACTGCCTCTTCTTTACCACAGAAACCTTTGTCAAGATGCGTTAGTCAAGATAGTGTTGAGCTTGAACAGATCTTGATAACGATTGATGATGATGATATAGCCAAGAAAAAAGATAAAAATAGTATAAGTAAAATAGAAGATATTCTTGTTGTAGAAAGACAAGAGGAAAGGTGCCATGATCTAGATCTAGAAAGTAATAAAGAAAGAAGATTAAAAAGATCGGAAAATGATCTTCCTAACGGAAGTAGTAAGAAGGATAATAGTGTTCATTTACTTGAAACTGATCTCCATGGAAAAGAAAAATGTAATTTTGATGTAAATAGTAGAACAGATAAACAGACAGAAACAAATGTAAATAGAACAGAAGATCATAATCAAATTCAAACTAGAACAGATAGTGGTTTTCAAAATATAAATAAAAATGAAGGATGTTATCTTCATACATATAGATCACAAGAAGATAAATGTAATTTAAACAGCAAAACAGATACAAATATTCATGGTACAGAAATAGATAGACAAGAAGAAAATGAATTTAATGTCTTAGATAGGAATGAAGAAATTTATTTTCCTGTTCTAAATAAAGAAGAAAATAGTTTTGATTTATCGAGAACAGAAGAATATTCTAATTCAAATAGAAATGTAGAAATAGATCTTGAAAATAACGTTCATAATTGCATGAATGTAAAGGAAGAAGAGTATCTTCCTATTTTAGATGGGAAAGAGGATTTTTATTACGAAAAAGAAAAAAATACGGATCTTCAAAATGTAGAAACAATTTCTGGAATTCAAGAAAATAATTATCTTCCTATTGTAGATATAAAATTAAATGATCTTTCACTTCTAGATACAAAAGGAAACATTGACCTTGAGCTCCCTAGAAACGAAGATAGTTTAGACATTTCTTCTGCTCTTGAAGAATTAGATAAAGTTTTGAAACAATCAACAAACTCAAACAACAATTTTGAAGATGTTGATGAAACAGATGATCTAGTCACTGACGAAAATGAAGAAAACATTGAAGATTGTTTGAAGGATTTGGACGAATATCTTCAAGGTTTTGACACAAGCGGTTCAGACTTAGAAGAAGAAAAAGTGCGACATTTAGGAAGATCGAAAAGCTTGAAATATAATAAAGAAGGAAAAGAAAATTTGGGATTCGACGCAGAAGAACGAAGACCGGTATCAGCTGATTTGAATAAGAGTAATCCTTATAGAAATACTATAGAAAGTAGGCATAGCCAAAAAAGACCTTACTCAGCTGATATAGATAGTCAAAGGAAGAAAATATTGACCACAGATTTAACTAAACATCTATTAAACGTTAATGATGTCATAACGAAAGACGAAAATGTTTTACAAAATAACGATAATTTAAGTAAAGAAAATTTTAAAATGACTTCATTTAGACAAACGTTAGATTTACGAAAAAATAAAATACGTCCGTATTCAGCAGACTGCCATACATTTAAACGAAACAAATTTAGAAATACAATTTGTAAAATATCTACTTCAAAATCCAGTCAAAATGTTAATCAAAGTAATCCTGAGAACGAAGATATTTTAAACAACGATAAATTTGTTATTACAATTGAACCAACATGTATGAATAATATTACAGATATCAATAATGTTTCTAATCAGAATAACACAGAAGAATTTGAAAACCATTTACCATATCTTGATACAAATAGACTACAAAATATAAGTATAGAAAGTGTGGCACAAAATTTGAATACTAATAATGATGAACATTACATTGAACCTATACTTAGTCAAAATTTATTAGCAGATCAAAATACTGTTTCTACATCTCAAATACCTATAGAAAATGCTGTACAAACGAATAGACATAGGTCTTTACCTAGAATTCTAGATCATAGAGAAAGATCTGAACATAATTTAGTAGAAGAAGATGTTCGGATATCTTTACAACATAATAATAGAAGCCGTTCATTTCCTAGAAACTATAGAGGTCTGTCAAGAACAGTGCAATCTGCAAACATAACCGAAAATCTAAATAAATTAAATCGAAGCATTTCCTCAGAATCAGATGAAGAAATTGACTGGTCCTGGGTGCAGGATATGTCTTCCCCTACTACAACATCCCTTCCACAATCTCCCCCCTCCCCAAAGATCCTGGCACCCCATTGGCTGCGCTCGAGCATGCGCAGGCTGCGCCACCTCCCACTACCGACCTCACAGCCCACTGTGACCAGCACGCCCTCGCTGGCCGAACCAGTGGTCCTCAACCCTGAACCGCCTAGGGCTAGACCGGTCAGTGCGCCTGTAAGGGTTGAAAGGACGGATAGGAGTTTAGATAGGGAGTCGACAAGAAGTGGAGAAAGTGAAACTACGGAGAGTACCACCAGTGAGGAAAGTGAAAGGACTGAAGAGAGGAGAGAGGAAAGAAGGTAAGAGTGAATTTGTAATTTTATTTCTTTTCACAACTTTTAAATTGTTTTTTTAAATAGTATTATACGTTGAACTATTTTTAACATAGGGCCAATCTTACAATCCCCATAGTTTAAAAACTTCTAGAAAAATCAACAATATTAAATCGGGTTATTGACAGCAATCATACATATATTTGTCATTTGACAGTCCATTTGATTTCAGTTTTGTTTATTTAACTGGCAGCTGGCAGTTCAAATTTTAATCGGATCGGAGATAAGATTGGCCCTTATTTGTGTTTCACAAATAATAACAGTGTTGTGTCTGTTATTTACATTTTCGAATGTTTACATTTATATAAATATGAGATATACTATGAAATGCACTGTGTAGAAATTTTGTATATAACCCGTTTCTACCACTTCTAGTTCAAGTGACAGTTTATTAATCATTAGTTAAGAATTAAACTGAGGGTTAGAAGTTAGAAGCGTTGCGAACAACAGTTTTAACTTTCAGTTAGCTCTAACCAAAGGTGGTAAGTACAATTTTGCACATAACTGTTGATTATCCACTAATTGTCACTTTAACTAGAGGTTGTGGAAGCGGACCTATGTTCAAGGTATCATTTGGTGCTCTGACTAGTTGTTAGAGCCGTATATATGAATAGCGCTGCCACCAATTTTTTTCAAAAAGTTTGATATATTTTTTTAATTAACAATGAAACAAAACTTTCCTTTGGTTACTACTTTATGCTAAATTATGATTATGTATGTTTGTTTTTAATGTGATCATGTTAATTTTTTCGTACTACTTTTGAAAAAAAATAATGAGATAAAGCCATGAACCGAATAATAAGATAGGATGTAATTTTCTGGTTCGAAATATTACCTTGAATTTAAACAAAAAAACTTCTTTAAATTTTAAATAATTTATTTTTGTAATTATTTTAATAATTATTTTTGCAAATTAGGTAATGTGTTTAGTTTTGTTACAATATTTTATTGTTCTATTATTTCATATTTTGTTGTTGTTCTATCGCCAGACGATGACAAAGACATACATATATGTCGAAGGAATTTTGTACCTATTCGATGTAATTATTTATATAAACAATCAGAAATGTTTTCAGACAAAACTTTCGATCGAAGTTATAAATAATTCATAATGCGTGCCTGCCCCTTTTGTCCAGTGGCACGCACGCCAATGGACACGAATGGAGTACTTTAAGTACAAGTAAAGTTTGTGTTATTGATCTAGTTACTCATTTCTTGAGAATCGAATCTCAAAACTATTAACTGCGAAATAAATTGCGTCACTAGCGTACCACCCTGGCTTCACCCACGTGCAATTTAAAATTTACTGCCCAAAGTTTCCTTTATCCGGGATTTCAAGTTTTTCTAGTAGACGACATTAGGAGTATTCGGCCGGCAACATTCACATTATTTCTCCTAAACTATAAATATATACCCACATACAGTAAAATATATTATTTTTATCTTTATTGTATAAACAATTTCGATAAGGTTTAAGCGATTATAAAAAGTGGTCTTAATTAACGTTGTTTTTTTAATGCGTACTTTAACATAAAAACGCTTATTGTTGACTTTTCTATTAGAGCTAGATATATGTTGTCGCGTTTTTTTTTTGCAGAAATTTTTATGCTCAATAATTCTTCCTTTCATTGTTTACTTACAATTTTAACGATTTATGCAGCATAACCCAAGAACGTGATCGCACGGCCGATTCTTTGCCGGCATGTTTTAATAAAATCACCACTGCTCAATTCTCTTTTATAGCTACCCATACACGATCATACCAGAACTGTCATACCAAATTTGTTAGAAATCGCTATATATGCACAAATAATGCCATGAAGTTTGCTGTGAATTGTCCCTATGCAGAAACGTGTAGCAGCGATTATTATATTATTATTACAAGACGAAGATGTTCCTAAAAAGAAACGATCATTATTTAAACATAAAGTTTGGTTGTAGAAAAGAGAGAAATTCTCAGATATGAATCTCTTGCGGGAACATGAACTTAACGCAAGTACCGATTACACGAACTATTTGAGAATGAGTTCGGGAACATTACTCGTAGTTGCTAGAGACGAGGATGAATGCTTACTATGAATGAGCCAGTCATTCCGAGCATGATTCTAGCCCACACACAAACACACTATCATTTTTGGCATGATACCAGTCCGCGCAAGGCATGTATGTTCCATACGCAGTCAATTCTGGCAAGAACAGTTAGATTGACAAATCCGGCACCATACTGGGAAAACCGAGTATTGCCAGCATAACATAGATTAATATTTCATACGCATTAACATTCTCCGGGAAATACTGTATAGAGTAGTGAAAACCGAGACTAAATACAACCAGCAGTTTTCGAGATTAACAAACAGAAACACAGACTAGAGGTAGGCGCGTGAGTTACTTTTTGTTCACGATCACGCACGCTCACGGAACTAAAAATGTAATCACGACCAATCAAGCACGACTTTTTATGTTTGATTCACGATCACTCACACTCACGATTTTATTTTGGCACTCACGTCCGATCACGCCCGGCGGGTCACGTTCGTGTCACGTAATTGTTTCTATGTACATTTAAGCCTGTTTAACACAGTCATAAGTTGTTATCAAATTTGTTAACAAATTGGTAATAAGTTAGGTAACAGATTGGTTTCATTGGAAACGAATGTTTATGGACAAATAGGTTATTCTATTCCGTCAAAAATATCATTATAAATTTGGTACCACATTTGTTAATAAAATTACGATCGTGTCAAACGAGCTTAAAGATTTGTATATCTTTAGTGAAATCGGAGCAACTGTGTATATAATTTTGGGTACAACAATAACACTATTTTTATGCAAAAAAATACTGTTGATGACATATTTGGACATAACAATAACAAGAATGTAAAGTAAAAGATGGAAATTGACTATTTTTTAAATAAAAAAAAAAGAAAACTTGTACTCACGCCCGATTAAATTTCAATCACGCCTGACCACGCACGATAATTTTTAGTGCCTCACGCTCACGTCCAATCACGACTCAAAATTTAAATTATATGCACGATCACGCGGGTCACGTCGTGACCCATCGTGACCCTCAAAAATCACGGCCCACACAGACGCCTACCCGGGGCTTTATTTTACACACAAGATAAGTGACGAATGTTGAATGTTTCGATTGCATACATTGCAGAAAGTAACGTCGAATGGGTAATTTATAAAATAAATAAATATATCATTATGATATCCGCCAGATATACCCAGTATCTTTTTCGTTTATATGATTAAAGCACTCGCAGAAAATAATTTTTCGAGATAAATGAAAACATCAATACTGTAAATGGCTTTTTTGAAAAGCTTGAGAAATCGTTCGATTCAAGTATATAGGTACTCATAGGTATAATATATTGAGCTGAAGTAAAAGAAGCCAATATTGCAAGATAAATAGGTACATTAAATTGTAGTTCACCTTTTCGTTTCGGATACTTCTCAAACGACCATCGTAAATAATTGATTTTCCAATTGGTCACTTACGTATTGTAGTCGACCAGGAATTTCATACATAATAAGTATTAATTTTAAATGATGTATGGGGCTAGCTCAGAAGGTATTACAAAATTTTAACTCCTTTCAGAAATATAAATATTTCAACACGTACCAATCTAAAGTACATAAGTAGGTAAGACCTGAACCATTAGCTCCCGATTTTCAAACCATTTCTTTTATACACTTATAGATGGAAATATTTAAAAGAAATTGTCGTTTGTCCAATGTTCCACATATGAGAAAACTAAAACTAATTTATTGATTTATTATTGCAATATAGGAAAAGTTTTCTGTATTAATGTCACGTCCAGGTTGAAAAATTTGAACCGTATTTCCTATTTTGTTGTAGTGTTACACTATGTAAAGTAATCGAAGAAAGTTGACTATCGATTTAGCGTAACAAAAGACTAACACAATCAATCACATATTACCGTTTGGCTTTTGTTCTCTAATGAAAAGAGAAAATCGCAATGTCATACTTACAATTAAATATCGATTACATTGTACGAAAAATTATCACTAACGTAACTTTTTGATTATATTTCGACTTTGCATTGGAAATAATTGACCTAATTTCGTCTTGAATCATTTTCAGATTATTTAATTGTTTATATATCAGAAGATATTGATCTATCTGATATATAAGATTTAATTATATAAGTAGATAGAAGGGACAGGGAAATGTCAAACTGCTTATGATATTTACTAAATTATTAGGTTATTGGTAATTTACTATAGCTTCGGTGACCATATTTTTTTTAAATCTTCCCCGTAAAATCTATATTATAATATATCTAAAATGAAGATAATTTCTAAAAAATTTGAATCAACAAATAATATCAATAATAAATAATACATATAGGCAAGTTTTGTTTTGTTACTGAAAGATACGTACAAAATAAGTATTAAAAGAAATATAAATAACTTTCTCTAAAAATAATGAGGGTTTATTTTTCATGAAAACTTAATTGCTAATATTTTTTAAAGTGTTGGTATGTGTATAATTAGTTGTTAAATTAAAAAGACAAACTTAAACCTTCGTTATCTTTTACCATGTGCTGTTCATATTTTTGTTATATATCTCCTGTCATTTCTAATTAATTTCACAATCACTAAACCAGTACCCAGTGTAATCAGTGAAAAGTGACCCAAGTGACGATGAATGTAAATAAACACTTCGTTCTTCATTTTTGTCAAATGAGAGCGTTAGCGCAAAGCTTTATAGATGGCACAGCAGAGCAATTCTGTGATGACTTATGGCCAACTTCATTCATTTGAATGGAGTTGGCCATTAAAATTAAAATCTCGATTACGCGAAATTACGTAATTTCTCTAAATACACCTCAACTATATCTAACTCACACTTAGATAACTCGAGTAATGTTTTTTGAATTAGGTTAAATTATTATTTTGGAGAAATGTACAAGTTAAGTAAGCTGGTCAACAACGGTCCGGCGTTAGGTTTTTCTCAAGACACACAAGTCCCGTACGTTTGTAGTACTAAACCATGCCTCGTCGGGATTATTTTTTTAAGAATGAACCGTGTTCGGAATTGTGGTCACGTCCTTTACTATAAATAAGTTCGAATCCCACTTTCTTCACTTATTATCGTTTGTTTCGAATATCATAGTATTTGTGTTACAGACGTATGAGTGAAGGGTTGTGAAACCAGAAGATTTTTATATTACAACTGATAAAATAATAGCAAGTCCGTATTTTTTAAAAATTTGTAGTTTTCAAATAATTTTTATAAATTTTATACGATATTATTATTATTACAGTACTTACGAGTTGTTGCTTAGTAGAGAAAAATAGCTGTATAAAAGAAACAACAAGATAGCCAAATGTACATAACAATGAGAGATGACGGCTAAATAACAAAATAAAGTCCAAGAATCAAAAAATGCAAGAGCGAGTGGAGTCCAAAACCTTAACTGGAAAGTAAAGTTATAGCTTTTTTGTAGTATTCCCCGGTTCCTGATTAGAAATATATTGCACTGAGTTTTAGGTACAGTTTATAACATGTTATTAACACATGATTATGCAGTTAAAAAGTAATGCATAACAGAAGACATTTATTTTTGAGATTTCTCGCAAATTCATTTTGATAGTTGTCACAAATTTACATAATGCACAATGCATAATGGATAAAAAGTTTGGAGTTAGCAAACTTTTGTTGGTATGCATTGTATTTAAGCATTATGGTTAATAATTAAAACTAGCTGTGAATGGTCCTGTGCATTGCCATACAACAAACTTCGTTACGCATTATCTATTAGCTTTATGTATTAAAAAAGTAGCTGTGAATGAAGCATTATAAGTACTAAAATATTTCCAAAAAGATTGATATTTAATTAATATTTCTATGTGATGATGCTTGTAACCTTGTCTTCATGGATACGTAGATTTCTAAATGACCTGCAGAGTCAAGCAAGACAGAGCAATGTTAATACTTGGATGGGTAACTGCCTGGAACACCGTGTGTATGCCATTGGTCTGCTACATATGATCTTTGTAATTACACAGGCGTCACAGCAACAACAAAAGAATTATGCTAATGTGTTAACCCTCCGTCACTCGCGCTTTGTGTTGGAACGATATTACTCGCGTGTTAGATTTTATCTAACATATGACTTTTCAACAATACGTAAATGTGGATTAAAAATTAAACCAATATTTTAAAAATTAAATAAATAAATAAATAAATATATCATCACGGCATATTACCCATTGCTGGGTGTGCCAATCTGCTTTGTACACAGAATTCGGTAATGATGATGACATATTTGTACCGTGCGGGCGTTTACCAGGCGTCACCTCACGGGCACTCATTGCTGGCGTGGAGAGTGCGCCACAGGGGTCAATTTTGTACCATTTTAAAATTTGAAATATTTGGCGTCAGTCAGGATCGAACCCGGTTCCCCAGATTCGCGAGCAGACACTCAGGCACGCGGCCACGAAAAAAAAAAGAAAATACAATAATAAAATAAACAATGGAAAAAAAATATTAAAAATGCTTCAATTTTGTCCTACGAAACTTCATTTCCCTGTTATAAACAGTTCAAAAACTGGTAGGTATTTGTGTTATAAGCATAGGCTACGATAGAAAATCTTCTTCAGATTTATCACTTTCAAAATTAGACTATGTCTTTCCACAAAGCTAGAAGGCGTTATTGTTCCTTTTACCCGCGCGTTAGAATTTACTTAACATTGACTAATCAGAACAATATTAATTATGGTGCAAGAAAACAGATGGTAACAGGCTAATTCTACGTCCCCTACTGAGGAATTGCTGGAGCCACAATAAATAACACCCACTCCTCCCAATTTAAGACGGAAAAATCTAAAAATATTAGATAAAATCTAACAAAGCGAGTGCCGGAGGCATAATATATAAGAAGTAAATTTGTTATATAGATGTACATATCAGAAATGGGCTGTAGAATAAAGAGATTTTATTTATTTCATATGTCGTTAGGCGTGTCTTATATTACCTATATAAGTATTCTTTGTATAGAAAGAAAGCCTGATACAATGACTTTGTGACTAAGGTGCAGCTTGTCTTACAACCTGTCCTGCGTCCAGAAACGTTCTTGAAGTATTTTTATAAAATACCGAAGGATAACTACTTCTTTTCCGCAGTGTGTTCAAATTGCACGACGAGAAGTTTAAAATTTCAATAACCATCTCAGTAAATAAATCTTATACGAATTAAAGTTGTAGTTAGTTATACCTCGGTATTAATAAAGGGTTACAGGACAAATTTAAATTGGTATAGTATAGTATATATTTATTCTTGCCTTTCGGCTTAGAATCTAAATAATATTTTACATAGAATAACAAGTGAGAAATTACTTCATATTTTATTTTCTTATTAACATTAGTTTAAGGGGGACAAATTTAAATTGTAAACACATAAAAAATATTTTTTTTGTTTTAGAAATTAATTTATCAAATTTGCTTTTTATTAATTTATAAATTGGAACAGGCAACATTTAAGTCACGTCAAACTAAATCGACCATGTCATTCAACCTATGGATCTGAACGATGAGCCATGACATTTATAAATAATTGTGTAACGCCGAATAATTTTGATAATGCACAGGTCCCTAGGAAAAACGTATTGCTATGCTATACAAAAGAACAAAAAATACAAAAGGCACTTTAAACGTTTTAATAGTAAATAGAGCCTTTATGAGTTAAAATTAAATCTTTGGAGTAATAGTTTTATCTGACATTTTTATCATACCTAGTTGTTGTGGTTCAAGTGTTTTGATAATTAAAACTTCATAAAATTGATCCCTCGAGTTTAAATAACGTCAAAATCAAACATCTATGATCCATCAAATGCACCCTTAATGATATATCGTTACACGTAGAAATGGATAATACATGACGATATAAGAATATTTATATGTTTTATTTTTTTATGGGTATTTTAGGGTAATGGAAGAGAAGTGAGTCTGTTATTGAGAAGTGGAGATGGTTCAGCCATCATGAGTAAAGAGATGGGGACTGGACGTTTAATAAAACGTATATACAAATTCGTTGGTTAGATTGAGCGTGTGCACTTGGGTTGATCTGTCCGAGATGTAAGTGTATGAATGCGACATGTGGTATGTTATAAAAGGGAAAGATTACGATTGGAAAGAATAGAAAAGTAGTAAAGCTTGTAGAATTATTGTAAATATGAATAATGACAAGGCGAAAATACTGCGTATGAATAGGAATATCGTAAAGGATAAGTATTGCATGACTGCCAATGTACATTTGAGGGAAATGGTGTAAATATTCACTGTCTAGAAACGCACTGTAACATATATTATGTATGATAGGGATAAATAACCGACATTTTTGTAAGGCTCTGTTAAACAATTAATATAAAATTTATTACTTTGCCATCCTTATCCTAGTCCTAGAAATATGTCTATAATAATAGACACGAGTTTTATTAAAATAATAATTATCTTTCAATATTAGATTAAATTAGTTTAGAATTTCATTAATTAAAATTGATTTAGCTGCAAATAGTCCAAATGATTTGGGTTTTTAAAAAAATTAATGCTTGACCTAAGGAATTTGTTACTATCCAAGTCAAAATATTATCTTTTAGAAAAATGTTTTTACAGATCGAGGAATATTTGAAGTAATCCTTGTCGCTTACAAAATCATATTTGGAACCCTCAAATTAATCTAAATTATTTTTATTTTATCCATTAATTAATTTTCTATGTACAAGTCTGTAAAGGTACAATTATCCAAGAGATAATAGATAATAATATTTTGTGTTTTTGTATGAAAGAAATATTGTGCCTTCGTCCGCTATAAGCAGTTTTACTTTAACCTAAATCGGCAAAACGGTAGGGATTTTTATGGTTATAAGTTGGTATTATTCTGGCGAAATGTCATTTTATGGATATTTTCAACATAAAAATTAGCAAAATGTTTATAACTTTTAATGAACACATTTTCAGCTAAATGTAAGTAATTAGGAGCCAGTTTTTCAATCTTTGGTAATAATTTTAAACAAGAGTTAAATAAACAAAATTGGAACGAAATGAACTGTCAAATGACAGATTTATCATTTCTGTAACAAAACGATGTAATATTGTTTAATTAACTGTTGGTTAAAATTTTAACCAGAGATTGCAAAAGCAAAACTGACCCTAACAGCTCGATTCGCAAAAAAGATTAAGCTAATCCTTATTTTTGGATTAGCGAATTTTATACTAATTTTAAGAATTTTTTTCTTAAAATATAGTCTAATCTAATTCAAGTAACTACTTTTTTGATAATTAAGATTAAATTTTAAATACCGGGATAGAATAGAATTCACTAATCCAAAAATGAGGATTAGCTTAAACTATTTTGTGAATCTTGGTGTAAGTGGTTTAACTTGCAATATAAATCCAATAAAAATGTTTTCTGATTTTCCAGGTTATGTTTGTAAATTCTTGTCATTTGAAAGTACCTATTCAAACCTTCTGATATTACCAATATAAAATCTCTAGTATTCTATATTTGGACAATAAATCAAATTTATTTAATAAATTTAGAAAGAAGTCTGCACAAAAAATCTTTTGTATCTCACGTCCAGAAACTGTTTTGCGAGTGCTCGTATTTAAATCAAATTAAACTCACACTCACTGATTATTTTTAATCAAGAAGCGTTTACTGAAACAGGAAATATTTCTACCCCATGCTTATTTACAAATTAAAGAAAGCATAACGCATACAGCATAGTGCTTACTAAAAATGTATGCATGTTTAAAGCGTTTGTATAGATGTAGGCTGTAGCTTCATCTCATTTGATGTATGAATTAATGGGAAATTTAAATAACAAGAACAACAAAAAGTAGATAATGAAAAGTAAATGAAAACAATTAAGCAATAACAAACATCTCTAATTAACTGCGTATACTCGTATACATACATATGAATAAATAATTTTGTTCCTTTATCTTTTTAATGAAAGATATACGTGACATTCCTTCATACATATATGATTATCTTTATAATTCTATCAATGTAAACTAAAGTAAATAGACCAATAGAGTGACGCTTTGGTTACTTCACTAAACAACTTTCAATGCTAAGCGCGACTTTCATACAGTCAACACTTTCATTTTCACTCAAGTGGCGTGGCGTGGCAGTTACGTCATACGGATGTCAGATCTGAATCAGATCTTAAATGTTAATTGTTTTAAACCACATAAATGAACTTCCTATATTCTAAAAATTACGGACGGTACGTTCTTCATAAATACTTAGATACACATGCATTTACTCTTGCGATATTGTCTGGTATTAATCGCGAAGATTAAAGCATATTATATACCAAGATGTCTCTTAACAGAACTAAATACTACAATAATTTATGCAGATTGTAAAATAACGTGTATTGGACTTAATTAGCTTGTAATTTTTTTAAAACGTACCCTAACATGACCTAGCATAACGCACACAAGTTTTGCAGGTGTGAGTTTTGTGCGATAAGCTGACTTTAACATCGGAAAATATAGTAAAACGTTGTTGTTAACAAAAATGTTAATAACAAATAAATTACTAAAATGTACAACAAAATGTTAAGGAAAATGTAATTAACACATTTTTTGAAAAAATAATAGTTATTAACTAAGTTATTATACATCTTACCAACAAGGAAATAGCTGAACTAGTTTAAAAAGAATAAATAAATTTCTATTAAGAGGAAAGATTATCCCTGTACTAAAATATGAAGAGAAAATTCATATAAATAATTAACATTTTATAAAATTTAACACTAGACATATATACTTACGATATTAAGCTACATTTAAAAATAATATTACTGAAATCTATTAATACTGGACTTCGATTTTAATGGCAAAACCAAAATTCAGTAGGCTTTCTTGTTTTGCCATTAAAACCAAAGTCAAATACTAATAGATTTCAATACATATTTTTTTAAATGCCGTTTAATAACTGAATTATGTATGTCTAGTGTTGAATTTTTAAAAATATTAATAGTAATATAATAATTTTCGCTTCATATTTTAGTACAGATAGATAACCTTTTCTCTTAACATTTGTTATCAACATGCTTTGATTGACTACCTTCTAAGCGATCTCAATTTTTTTTATTAATAATTATTAACATGTTAATGGAAAAACTAACAGATGTTATTAACAGAAGTTAATAGTGAATTTTAAAAATGTTACAAAAATAGTATATTCTGTAACTACTATGAAATAGATCATTTCCGCGCGAGCGAAAAGTTTGTATGGTTTCGCGAGTGGCGGAAATACTATTCCATACGAGTTTTAAACTATACTTTCTCTAAAGGCCCATTCAGAATAAGAAAAATTAGCGGCAGTGTTAAAATTAGTGGCATCGGTAACGTAAGAAATTTATAGTAAAAATTGTTTGCGTTCACAATGAAAAATTATTGAAATTATAGTTTCTAGGAATTTTTTATTATAAATTACTTTATTCAGTGCAAGGTTGACAGTTATAGCTGTCATTTAATTTTTGCGTAATGGATGATGACTTATTAATATCTCTTATCCACAAGCACTCTGTTGTGTGGAATAAAACATTAAGTGATTTTAAAATTATTGCAAAAAAAGAAAATGCTTGATCACAAATTGCATTTGAAATGAGCGAAAATGGTAAATTATGTTTTCACTTTTAATTGTGTAAAGTTTATTAATAGCTCTGTTTGTTTCGCTACTTTTCGTCTACGGTTTACTGCCATGTCCATGCATTGCATGCAATCAGATGTCAGAAGTCAATAAACGTCAAAACCGTCAAAAAAATTAAAGCGGTAGCGGTAGTGGCAACGTAGAAGTTTGGAGTTTGCAAACTCCTACCGCTGCCGTTGTCACTGCGCTACTATAGTTTGTTCGAAGTTATTTCGTTATGGCCCTCTCAGCGGGTCTATTGTTAGGGATTTAAGCTTGATTTATAGGGGTGAAAGGACAGGTATGTATTCAATATTTCCCAATTTAATTTTATTTTTAATAATGGAACAGAGAATTTTGTACAAATATTATTAATGATAATGAAGCAAAAAAAAAAAAAATGTTGCATAAAAGTATCATTGTATAACAATTCGTCATTTAATTAAATAATGCAATTAAACAATAGTGCCATACATAACAATAAATACATAATATTACACTTTGGTATCTTATTTTCCCTAATATGTATTAATACCGGTGAAGGATAATTCTTCTCATCTTATATTTCTAATAATAGTCAAAGACTTAATTTAATTTTGCGAATTCATTATTATTTCAAGTAAATCTGAAATACCTAATGCGCACAGAGATTAGAGATTGCCGAATTTAAATATTTCGCAATCCTACCCTGAGCGCCAACAGGTACAATCTCTTGCTGTGTGCGGTCCACCACAGGCTTAGTAAGTTAAAGCCATAACGAAATATCTTCGAACAAACCATACTAATTTTCTTAATTTTTGGATGTGAACGAATACGTTTGCTATAACGCATTCAATCTTTTACCCTGGCCACTGCCACTAATTCTACCGCTACATTATTTTTTCTGTTGTGAATGATACTTTAGACTATTTATAAAAAAAATTCCTCATCACTTGACATTTTTGCTAAAAATAATCAAATATTAGTGATGTTACAAAAGCAATAATTTGCTATTTAACTTACTCTGTACAAAACTTAAAAAGTGTAAAACAAGGCGTATAATTAAGTTTGTAATCATTTCTTTTATAATTTAACAGTTTTGGCAATTGAGGTGGCTGGTGACAAAAGCAAATAAACAACGCGCCAAGCAAAGTTAGCTTGATTTTGAAAACAAATTCGTTTTTCCATGAATTTTAAATGGGTGAATTGAAAAAGTAGTGGGCTTTGACTGTCTGTTACAGAATAATATTCTGTAACAGTGTGAGAATGTGCTCATTCTGTAACAGTTTTCAGTTACAGAATGTGTGATATCCATAGAAAAAAATGTTTTTAACGTGATAAACATTTCGGAACATTTTACAATTCGCTTAGTCATTTTGAAAACGACTAGGCGTTTTATAAATACTTGGATTTTACATCCTACCTACATGCCTATGAGCCTACAACATAATATATCTTGTAGAATAGATCCTGAGATCCTTCACTTCCGAATGTGGATATTCTTGAGATAAAAGATATTGTCTGGCAATATTCCAGAGTTGCTGCTGCTACATTTAAATATTTAGATTATATTCGTAGGTATTTGGTTTCTAGGGCCTTGGAAAACAATTTGTTAGAAATTATGTCGATGTTGTTTAACGGCTGAGTTTACCATTAATCTGTTGATTCATGATCAGCTGATTAAAGAATCAAGCAGTACACTAATTCCGATTTCCAGTAGAGGAGTATTTTTAAATAGTGAAAATGAAAGATATAAAATATAATTGAAAATAGTAAAACCAATGCGGTTTTAAATAAAAATAAAGAAGAAGCATTAGTCTAAGTCACAAATGAGTACAACAGCCAAAATCGTGACATAACTATAAATGTCAAAATTAGGATCAAAAGATATAATTAGTGATTGATTAAGAGAATATGACGAATCATTAATTTTGATTTTTGGATTAGCTTGATTTTTAATGGTTAATTGGAGTGATTCAGGAATCAGGGTTGAAAATAATATTTATTTATTTATTTAAGTACACTACCCAACAGGAGTAGCCTAATAAGACGGTAGGAAAAAGTATATATATATATATATATATATATATATATATATATATATATATATATATATATATATACATAGAAATATACAACAATTAATGGTTACAAACAAAAATAATTAATAAAACAGTTAAACAGTTAAATTTCAGGTATAAAGTTTATTATAAAAATCTCTAAGCGAATAAGAGAATATATCAATTTCATCTGAATAAAAATTGCTAAGTTTACACATACGAATTATTGGTGAACACATATGAACATTAGTTCTAGTAGCAGGAATGTATAACGTATAGGACGAGCGGGTATTAATCACTGGCGCAAAGAAATTCAAGGAAGTTAGGCACATAGGATTATCAACGGTATTATGAACTAATTTGGAGAAATGTACTATAGTATTAACACGTCTTCTAAAATGTAATGATTTGAAGTTAAAAATTCAGTGTCATATAGGAAAAAAACGAGCATTTTCGACAGACAAATACTTTTATTTGAGTTAAAGAGCATTCTGTACAGCTGCACTAAAATATGAAGCGAAAATTTAAATAACTTGTTCCTGTACTCGAATTATTAACATTTTTAAAAATTCAACACGATACAAACTTACTTCCAATATTAACCTGTATTTTAAAAAAAGAATGATTGAAATCTATTAGTATTTGACTTTGATTTCAATATTTTTTTAAAATGAAGGTTAATATCGGCAGTGTGTTTGTGTAATGTTTAATTTTTTAAAATGTTAATAGTTCGAGTAACAGTGAAATCTAGGCATTGGATGTCGCTAGTACCATTTGTGCCGTTTACGAAGAAAACGCCATTGGGGAAATTACATCACAAAAATGGTTTTCTCGTTTCAAGGAGGGCCATTTTAACATGAACGATTCTCTTCCTGTCAGATCGTTGGCAGGCAATCGTAAACAATGGAGGAGAATATATTTTTGATTAGTTCATGTATTTTCTTTATTAAAAATTAAATAAAGTTTGAATTTAATAAAAACGCTACGAACTTATGCATCAACCTAATACATATAGGTATTTGTAGATGTAGGTATTAATGAGCGAATAAATTTTGGATTTTACATATATACTAGACAAAAAATAAAATACCTGTATTTTTATAAATCGCTCAATTATTTGTACTTTACGAGAAATAAATTCTTAAAGTTTTTGAGAAGGGATATTGTGACGGCACCGTGGTAGCGAGTGCGACAAACAGTATCGTAACAACATAATAGTCGATGTAAATCTTCGACCGTATCCCTTCTCCAATTCATTCAATTGCAAATAACTTTATTATTAGGATAGAACGTTTAGTTTTTAATATTGGAATGATAAACCATTGGTGGTTAACTTATATATTTTAATATTATGACCCAGATATTGAAATTCCAATATGATCACATACTTTATTTAACGTAGCACCTACATATGTTGTTAATAACTTTACTAATCTCATATATTAGAGACTTATTAACAAATTTATAACTGATAAGAATATGTTGTTTTTTATGTAGTAGGTAGTGGTACATTCGGAAATTTTCTAAATATTGATATCATTATTTGATTCTTATCTTAATCACTAAATTCAATGTCAATTGAAAAAAAAATATTAATGCACCTACAATTTACAATACTGTAAGGTGACAGAAGATATACATACAGAAGGGCTATTCTCAGGTTCCATTGTCAATTTTTCAATACAACATTTTTCTTATTACTGAAACTGACGCTAGCTCTTTAAATTAGTTATCCAACTACTATATTTTGTTTCAAAATGAGCTGGAGTAATAAATCAATTTACAAATATAGTATTGGATTTTTTCTAATAATAGCTAACAATAGAAAGACCCCAATAAACCTTCCGTTAATCCCTTTTGAAGACTTACATAGCCGTTGAGAGAAGTTTTCAGAGGGACTTGCTTATGTATTTATATTATCTGCAAATAATAGTTCTTTATCAAAATTTATATTTATTTTACTGTAAAATGGCTTCAGCTGATTTTGGACAATTAATTGAGAACTGAAATGGTATATATCCCTGTCGAGTTCAGACTTTTCGACTATACCTTAGCAAATAATTACTGACGCGCCACTGAAATATATTTGACGAACAGATTTATTATTACAGCTCATTTTGAAAACAAATACATATAGTGGAGCGGTAAATTTAAAATTCTTACTTAGTGAGACCGTGCGCTTGCTTCCTTGAAACAACGAATAGGACACCCGGTTTGCTCGAACTCATCCCCAACACCGAAACTGAAATGTTGTGATAATAGTCGATTGTCTTTTTAAAATTGTTTGATACATGGTATTCTGTGATATGGTAGTAAATGTTGGTGATGACTGAAAACAGAATCAACGAGAGTGACTGCCATTGAAGCCAGGAGAGATAACCGAAAAAATAACGATTAATAGTTAACCGAAATCGTGAACGTAATTTTTGTACAAAAATTGGTTTATTCTTTAATTAATCGCGTAAAATCGTTTAAATAAACTACTTAATAAAATCATTCAGGATATGAAAAACTCTTGTTTAGATAAATTTATTTTTCTACTTCTGCTGTAAAATTACAATTTTCTGGTTTGTTTTTCATGATGCTGAAAGCGAGTTTGTTTTGTATTAGTGCTGCAACGATTTGCAGCTCGCTTCGGTATCCTAGTAACGAATTTTACTTATGAATGTTATATAGAATGTTTGTTGGTGTCTTAGATACTCAAAAATTGACAATAAATGTCAAATTATTCAAAAAAGTTCATTCTCTATTTCCCTATTTTTTATTTTACAGGAAGTAGAAAAAATAGGGTGTATAACACGGGTTGAAAGTCTTTTGTCGAACTTAAACGATCGCACAACTTTCGTTTTGATTTGACTAAGAAACACTTCAACACTTTTCCTCGCCCGTTAAAAAGTTTTATTCATTCATTTCAGAGTAAAAATTAGTTACTTTCATTCCTTTTTTTTAGAAATATAATTAATGAAAACTAGTTTGAATTAGTTTCGGTCAATATAGTTATCGGTTTATTAATAAATAAAAATATCGGTATCTTTTAAGAATCACGTTTTTTGGACTTAAAGTATTGATTAACCGGTTTAAAGAACCAGTTTCTTGTCCTGATCGAAATGAGATATTTTGCGAGGTATAGGTGAGTATGTTAGGAAGAGGGATTATGATGTGGCGGATGAACGATTAATAAAGAGTTTGTGTCTGTGAGACTGAATGTATGCGTTTGTGTAGACGCCCAGTGTGGAAGCGAATAAATGTTAGATTGTGTACTAAAAGAGAGAAATGAAGACTTGAGCGAATGCGACTGTGAAAGAAGTGTTTTTGAATAGGTATATTTGACGAAAGATGATTGTTGAAAGATTGAATTACTTAAAAAATAAAAATATACCATGTTCTTATCTTAATACATCTGTCTATAAACAGGTTTGTTGTGCTCAAGATATAATAATTTTTTTTTAAGATCATACGAATATATTTAAGTTTTTATTTGGTATTACTACGAAACCAAAATGTACGGGGATGAGTTAGAATGTTATGTAGCTACTCATGAAACAAATAGTCCAGTTAATAGAGGTTTTTACCCTGCAAAAGGTGGTGTAGAAACAATTTTAACATATGTTGTCTAGGCCGGGATCGGGATGAAAAGTTCAAGTTTTTGACCTTGGGGAGGCTCGGCGCGAACCGCCATCTTGGATCAAGGTTGCAAAAATGAGGTTTTTTTGAGTTTTTGGCTACTTTCTCAAAAACAATAGTCCATATCAAAATTTTACAAGAATGCAAAATTAAAGCACGTAAATTTTTGTACAAAAAGGGCTATTACATTTTTTACCTAAGATGAATTCTCAAAGAGTTATGTTAAAAATAGTTAACCAGAATAACAATCTAGGGAAAAAAATATATTACTGAAAAAATAAACAATATTAGGTATTTAATACTTAGTCTAAAAGGTTTTACTATTTACAACAGTTTACAGTAGTTGTGGCATCGAAAGAAGTAAATTATCGATGATTTTTAAATATTTTTTTCAACGCTTTTCTATGAATTCATACACCACTCTGACCCGGTTAAAGATATGATGTCGTGGTTTGAAAATTTGTATTTAGCTTAAAATTCTTCATCATGTAATGTGTTACACGATTTTTGTTGATGAGCGGTTAGCGTGTTACTAACAACTTATACTTATAAAAAAATCCCTCTAAAATATTAAACATCTGCAAATCGGATAAGTTCTCATTTTTTCATGTGAAATTTCGACAAGTATTAAATAAATAATATTGTTCATCTTAATCGTGTCGAAATTTCAGATGAAAAAATGAGAACTAAGCCGATTTGCAGATGTTTAATATTTTAATGGGAAGTTAAAGTTGTTAGTAACTCGTGAACTGCTCATCGGCAAAAATCGTATAATATATGACATGATGAAGAATTTCATGCTGAATTCAAATTTTGAAACCGCGTATTCATATCTTTAAACGGGTCAGATTGGTTTATGAATTTGTAGAAGTGTTAAAAAAAATTTAAATCATCAATAATTTACTACTTTCGATGTCATAACGACTTGTAAACTGTTGTAAATAGTAAAATCTATTAGATTAAGTATTAAAAACCTAATATTGTTTATTTTGTGAATAATATTTTTTTTTCATAAATTGCTATTCTGGTTAACTATTTTTAACATAACTCTTTGAGAATTCATCCTGGGTAAAAAATGTAAGAATCCTTTTTATACAAAAATTGACGTGCTTTAATTTTGTAACCTTGATACGGGCTACTGTTTTTGAGAAAATAGCCAAAACCCCAAAAATAGTCATTTCTTGCACCTTTGATCCAAGATAGCGATTTTAAAGTTAAATTCTGGTTTAAACAAGGACAGGAAATCCGTACAAGATGATCCAAAGTCTGGTCACCTCCTTGAGGCAAGAAGTGAAGATAATGTCAAAGAAGTTGAAAATCTGGTTCTTACAGATTGACGAATGAAGGTCTCCATTATTGTGAAGGCACTGTTTTTATCCGTAATAAGTGTTTGGGAAATTTTATTTGATGATTTGAGCATGAGTAAGGGATTTTATGATAAATTCCCAAATTATTCACACCTGAACAGAAACTGACCAGAAAAGAAATTTGTCAAGTAAATCTGACTTCTGTGGATGACAAATAATAACTTATATTATAAGTGGAGATGAGACGTGTGTATCATTGCGATTCGCTTTCCAAAATAGAATCCATGTAAAGAATTCACAAAGGCCCACCTCCCCAAAAAGCTTAACATCTGGCTTAATTGAATAAATGCCAGGAGGATCTACAATCAGTGTAGAGATCTATGGCAAGATAAAAACATGAAATTGGCGCTGAAAAAGAACGCTCACAATCTCACAGTCACAAAACTCTGTTGGTGCATAACAGGACAACTGTAAATTTCAAAAGCGTATAAAGTTCGTCAAATCAACACCTGTTGCTTCATTGAATTACCTCATAGTCCAGCAGATATGGCACCAAGCGACTTCTTTTTGTGAAAAAGAAAAATATACAAAAATACACCGATTAATACAAAACTCTCATTATTATAAATAAATTGTACGTATTTATAATAGAAAACCTTCGTATTAGGTAGCTTTTCAAGCCATTTTGTGAACATAGCTAGTCGCTACAGAATAAGCTGATATAATTTTATATTCATACTAGAAATCTTCGGTGAATGAATACCTTTGAAGTATTGTCTGACATAGCTATAAGCACATCATCATCCATTAAAATCTACATTTGGGTAAAGCTGCGATGCTGTTCCATTCTTAGATCCCCTCAGTAAGTGTATTCCGAAATTAAACCACGGTTATCACTGAAAATGGTTACGGTTTAACCAGAGCGCAGTGCGCAGTTAGTTAGCTGTAAGCTTGGTTACGGAAAAGTTACCAGTTGTTTCAATAACCGCGTTCCGAAAATACAATCGGTTACTGAAACAGTAACAGCGGTTAGCGTGGTTCAATTTCGGAATACAGTACAAATAATATGAACAACATGACATATATATGTAAAAATATTAATAATATCCGCAGTTTATTTTACATGACCAAATAAATCAATAAAAGTATTATTTTAATAGTTATTTTTAGAATGCAAGATGTATATCATAATCTTGATTTAAGAAGTAGATAAGATTATCTTTAAGATCAAATATATATATCTGCTACAATCAGTTTATTTTTAAAAATTGAAAACTTGTTTTGAAAATTAAATATTTAAAATAATTGAGATTTAAGATATTTGAGATATTTAAGAAATCTTTATAGATATGTTTTTTCAACTATTTATCTTAGGATAGTAGTTGCAATGATACTATAATTCTGTTCTATGTAAACAAGAAAACATATGATGTACCTATTTGAATTATTATAAGTATTAGTATGGCGCATGCATTTCTTGGGATATCTGTAGCATATGATCTCTCAAAGGACAAAAAGAAAGAACGAGACCACTCCTAACGAAAGTGAATGTATCGACACGACTATTCGATTGACATTGAGATGTCTTACTAGTTTACTCTTTGTCCGAAAACATTCATTCATTTTTTCTTTTCCCGGATATTTAGACAAGCATATTGTTACGAAGTGAAGATATAATTCATTTAATGGAGCATGACCAAATACATAATAATATGACAAATTAAATTTATAGACATGTTTATATTATATTTTTATTTTAGTAGCTGCTCTTATAAATATCCTGGTAGATAATATATTTCATTCTAGAAATTATTTACACCAACATTTGTACGACCGGAACATATGTAAAACTTTTTGCGATTATGTAGGTAAATTAATGCACAATACATTTTGTATACTATAGTGATTTAGAATGAAATAAAATAAAAAAAATGATGTTCAAAGGCGATTTTATTCACAAAACCTTTTCATTTCCAATCACTCGGTAAAATTGATAAAAAAGTGGTGCTTTAACTTTCCTAAAGAAAATGTCTAGCCCTCACGTGTGATCGTTTAGAAAACATACAAATATCGAATAGGCGTGGTTTACGCATTTTTTACTTCTTTGTACATAGTAAATGAAGTATTGTAATCGCGAAAAATTTCGTTTCTCAGATTTCAGCGGAAACATCCATTTTGACCATCCCTGAATCCATTTTGACAAATTTCGTCGTGACGTCTGTACGTATGTATACCGTATAATTAAAAAACGGTAAGCCGTAGAAATTTGAAATTTTGTATTTAGAACTGCTATAACATATAGTTGTGCACCTCCCTTTAGTCATTACATAATTTCCAGAAGAGGTACTTTACTTTAAGCCTATAATAGATTTTTTCTACAAATATATTAAAAGTGGGCTTTTTAATGTTTGTTTTTAGCGTTAAAAGTGTCATTTTATGACGCCAGTGTTAAAAGTGACATATCATTGTTACTTTTGATACTAGTGTTAAAAGTGAATGTCAAAATAGTTATTTATGATATAAGTGTTAAAAGTGACATTTTATTTTGTGAGAAGGAACACGACGCGAAGCGGAGTGATCCAAACCTTCGAACAAAATAAAATCACTTGTAACACGTATATCATACACTATTTTTTCTACAAACACTATTTTTTAATTTAAATTCGTATTTCTAATAATTTTTTGACATTCACTTTTAACACTAGTATCAAAAGTAACAATGATCTGTCACTTTTAACACTTGTGTCACAAAATGACATTTTTAACGCTAAAAACAAATATTAAAAAGCCTACTTTTAATAGATTTGTAGGAAAAATTATTATAAATACAAATTTAAATTAAAAAATAGTGTTTGTAGAAAAAATAGTATATGATATACGTGTTAAAAGTGATTTTATTTTGTTCGAAGGTTTGAATCACTCCGCTTCGCGTCGTGTTCCAAATTTCCTTCTCACAAAATAAAATGTCACTTTTAACACATATCATAAATAACTATTAATGAAAAACTATTTTAAAATATAATCCAAAACTTTTCAAATTTGATATAAAAGATTTTTATATCAATGGGAATAACATAATAGATTTTGGTTAAAATAGGTTAACCGGAAGTGATATATTACCTAAAGTTGTTAATGGTTTTTCTTGAATAAAATGGATTAATTTTTATTTTCGAAATAAAAGTTTTAGAGAATTAAATTTTGCATCTAGCACATCAAGTATTATTAAATTAACCCTTTGTATAAGCGAGATATTTAAAAATTATATACTTTTTGGTTTCTGTAATAAAGCTTGCTATGGATTAGGACAAAAAATAATAAAAAATAAAAAAAATAATGCTAACAACAAATTACGTCAAATATGTGCAATTTTATGATGGGTCTATACTTCATGTTGGTCTTGCGTACAAGGAAGTTGTGTGGTGTCCACATCAGACATTTTTAAATACACTTTAGTATTTTTTAACCTAATGCAGAAAATTCACGCTTGGAAAACTAGGGCCGAGTTTTGTGCGTTAGGTAAATTAATTATGGTCCATCTAAATTTGCTGCGAGTAAAAATAACTTACAGGTAGTTAATCAGGAGCTTTTTTAGGGGGATTATAAATCGCTCCTCCGAATTAAAAAAAACAGTGTACCTACTCGTAGTTAACCAGAATAATAGTATATTAAAGAACGTGTTTTATAAGACATGTTTTTTCGCACGTGTCGCTCGTTTTCTAATTGACAAGTGCGAAAGAAAGTCTTATAAAATGAGTTCTTTATACTATTTTTTATATTTTGCGCCTTCTACAATAACATTTACTTACTCAACTTGTGATTATATTTGTAACCATTTGTACATTTCCATGTAAATAATCTTCCCTAAATAAAATAATAATAATAATAATAATAATAATAATAATTACGACATTATATTATTAAAATAAATTGTCAATTAACTAAAAATAAATTAGGTAAAAATGGGTTAAAGAAACGTCATCTAGTACCAAACATCTTAAAAAAAATTGCGTATCGAAATGACTTCATTATGAACGCAAAATATAAAAAGAAATTTTCAAATGACTTTAAGTTTTAAAAAATATCAGACAACGGTCTTGAAACAGAATTAATTCCTGCTCCATGATTCACGTCACTTATGAATTGATGGAAGAACTAAAAACTTAACAAAAAGTATATTGTTTTGAATTTGAAGTTAAATAACATGTTCTATTTTTGGCTTTATTATTCCATCAATTTTTTTCAATATTTAACATGCTTTGCGATGTGTACATACATGATGCGTTTTCTTCCATATGTAAATTATTATTTACATATATTATAATATATCTTGTGTTAAGGCTTAGACTCATACGGCACATGGCTGCATACAGAACAGCAAAACATTTAATTCTTTTGTTGTGATGGAAATGACCAGTGAACAGGAAAGTTGTTTCCGGTATATATACCCTGCACATATCAGTGCTTCTCAACATGTTACACGCTTCCGGAAACCCATTTCCGAAAAGATAAAAACAATTAATTCCTTGCAAAACTGATTCTGGAGATTACATGAATCCTATACTAGAATATGTACGTATACCATCCACAAAAAAGTTGTCTATGAAGAGGGATACAGCATTTTATAACGCGGTTAAAAAGTATGATTATATTTAATATAGACATGATCTAATTTAATTAATTGTGTAGTACGTGCTATAAAATTTGTATAGATAATGCATTCTTTAATTCCATATACATATGAATCCTGTGGTTTTATATGAAGATCAAAGACCAAAATTTTTACGAGTATAATATGTACAGGATGTCTCATTTTCGATGTTTTCTTAAGGTATCTCGGGTAATATGAATGATAGAGCAAAACCGTTTGCACATTGCAGGGTTCACTTTTCTAGAAAAGTTTAGTAATCATCACAGGAATTTTCGATCTTCTTTTGTTTCTGAGCTACAGGTAACAAATCTTTTTCCTCTTATTTTTAAAATAGTTAGAGAAAAATTGTTTTTACAGAATAACTACCATTTTTTAGATTGAATAAAATGGCGTAATTAGATTTTTTTTAAAACTTAATCATTCTCGAGATATAACACAAACTTATGATTTTTTAAATTGGAAACTATATTGAAAATAACCTTTTTTTTGCTTATTTTATAGGCTTTTCAATGATATATAACAAGTCTACATTCTTTTGTTTTAAACCTGAATAAGAGATGAATTATTAATTTATTAGGGTGAAAAAATTTAAAATTATTAAGAAACAAATGAAGAAATCTTTTACAGATCATCATTAGTATATTTCTAATAGTATTTGTTTCAGTTTTACTTATTTTTTCAATTTATTTACTTCAAAAGCATAATAAACCATTTTATTCGGATTGTGTCAAAGCCAACTGTAACGTAGATAAATAGTAATTTAACTAACCCGAAAAAAATTGGTTAAGAATAATTTTGAGAACATAATTAATAGATATAAAATTAAAATAAACAAACGATGATTTGTATTAAATTTTTTCATTTGTTTCTTAATAGTTTCCAATATTTTCACCTCAATAAATGAATAATTCGTCTTTTATTAATGTTTAAAACAAAATAATATAGACTTGTTATATATCATTGAAAAGCTTATAAAATAAGGAAAAAAGCGAGACTATTCTCAACATAGGTCCCTATTTAAAAATCATAAGTTTGTCTCGAGAATTATTAAGTTTTCAAAAAATCTAATTACTCCATTTTATTCTATTTAAAAAACGGTAAAATTTTTGTAAAAACAATTTTTCTCTATCATAATAAATAAGATATGATATATTTTCAAAATGAAAATTCCTTTGGTGACTATTAAACTTTTCTCGAAAAGTTGACCCTGGAATGTGCAAACGGTTTTGCTGTTTCATTAATATTACCCGAGATACCTTAAAAAAACATCGAAAATGAGACATTCTGTACATACAGGCTTTTTAATTTGAATTGTACATGAAATGATTTGAATAACTGATCTGTTGTGAATATCATGGTTCTAAATTGAACAAAAATATACTTTTACTATTTACATACCACGTACTCACGTACAGTATTCTTCTCGTAGTTACGAATGGCATTGCGCAATAATATTTCGTTTATAGGTAGTTCAATTTGCTCTATAATCTGTGCTGACAACTACTAAGAAATGCACATCATGCAGACAAGGCCATTATTCTAGACCTTTTCCATAGTATTTTTTATGGTATTATAGTTAAATTATTTAAATTAATACGAGAAACAATAATGCTAAAATATACGCCAATGTATGCGAACTATGTTGACAGTTCCAAATTATTTTCTGAGCAGAGTTACGACGTACGCCTCCTTATACACTTATCCTACAATCTGTATGAAACTACCTCCAATTACGTATGTCGTCAAGAATCTTACACTTTTTATTGCGAATACCATTCTTAAGGTGCGTCCCCACTGCGTTGGCTTTTGCCGATTGGCAAGACCGCATGGCAATGAGTTAGTACAAATATATCGTTTTTGGGGCTTTAGTAATAAAAATGATAAAGATGGGCATAAGTGGCACAATAGTATAACAGGATGCGAGGTACAATTTCTGAATATAACTCTTTCCTGTTACCCGTTTAAAACGGTTTGTTTAAATACTTGACCCGAAAGTGAAACACTAATCTAATTAATGTAAAACTTAATTTGGATCAAGGGTATCGCTGCCACCACTATCCGTGTTTTAAAAGTCCTCGGATAGCAGGACTCAATACAAAGTATGAAAAAGATTAATTCACAAAATAAACAATATTCACACAGAATACTTACTCTTCCGCAATAACTGAAAATACTTGGGAGAACTTAAACAAATAAAACTGAGAAGTGGTAGATGAACTTATTTATTTACACAACAATAAATCGTAAACAACAATACACGAACTAATGACTACTGATCGTGACGACTACAGTTTAAAGGACGGTACCATAAATGTAATTAAGTTTTTAAAAGGGCGACCTCAGAACAAGCTTTAAGCTTATTGAATTGCTATCAGCGCTAAGTATTCAACACCAACTACCAAGAATCAAGTAATCTGTTAGGCTACTTACTTTTCATCACAGGTCGGCCTCGAATGAAGCACTTTATTATTAAACTAACACACTACTGAAGAACACAAAGAAAAATTATTAAATTTGGATTAACACTCTAATCAACTTGGGAGAACGCAGACTTCAACAATTACTTTAGTCACAAAAACAACAAAAAAATTTAAGTCACTAAGATAATTAAAACAGCCGAATGGAAAATAGAACCACGTCACAATCAACAGTCAGATCAAGACTCCTCGAGATGAGATCATCTCAAAATCATCTTTTCTAGATTTGCACCCCACTTCCAACAAGGAAGTCCAACCCTCATACCCTTATTGGCTAACTTAAAAATTAACACGATATAATTGGTCAAGTAACTGAGAAACTTTTCGAGTGTTACAGGGGAGAAGTGAATTCCTAACGGCGTTTCACATCGTCTGTGTGACAAAAGTTACTCAACCAAATTACTCAAATTGCTCTTCCCTGCTGAGAACATCCGTCTTTTCTAGCACTTTGCTTTTGTAATTTTATACTTTTAAAAATACTTTTACAACACCCAATAATTTTCACAAAATGTCAAGAACTAAACCCATCCCAAAAATCTAACAAAGACTTTAACTTCGAAAAGCAATTTAGAAATTTATAAAAAAAAATAGGATACTTTACAAACATGAAAGTTCTGAACGCAAGATCCATAACTAATCTTGACGTCCGGCTCCAATAATTTAAACAAAAGGGTGCCGCTAAGCAAACGTGTTACAATAGTTTAACAGAAATTACAGTTTTCTTGGGTGAATCTAAAGATAATTGAAATGCGATATCGTTCGGCCGAGCCGAATGGCAAACCCGATATAGTGGAGGCGCCGTTTTATGTTCAACTGGTTATAATTTATAATATATTAAATTAATGGTGACTGGCCAGGTCAGCGCACATCATTCACTTGGCTCGCTGTGACATAACAGGTTCATACTATTTCCATCCATGCGTTCGAAACTCGTCGGCCGACATCACTCCAATTCTGTAAGAAAGTTGCAAAGTCTTAGTAACATAACAAAGAATGTAACCAATACAAGCAAATGTAAAGCATGTAATTTTTGTTTTATTCTGTGTTTGCAATGATTATTGGCTATTTGTTACAGCAATGTTGCTAAGAGTTAGTAAGGCTGCATGCATTTGTCACACTCGGGTGCTATAAGCTGATCACTTATACATCTTAAATCAAATGTATCACTGTCTGAAATTCGGTGGTAAAACACTGCGCACGGTGAGTCCAATCAGAATGGATAAGCGACGACAGCTGTATGCTCTCTATACATAAACAATAATCAAATACGGTATTTAATGAAGTGCTAAGTAATGTGAAAATGACATATACTACGTTTACATGCAGTGTTGAAAATGGTTTCAGTTTTCAGTCAAAATTACGCGAAACTGTATACATGTAATTTTCAAAACAGGTTTACACATTGATTTGAAAACAGTTTCGGCGCATGCGCATTTGACCGATGTAAGTGACAAATCCTCTTCACTCCAAATTCTTCGTTTTGTCATTATTCCAATTAGTTTTTCTACTTTGTACCACTACTCACTAAAACTACACAACTGTCAGTTTATTTGTCGGTTAGTAACACACAGCGACAGAAACGTTATCCTATGTACGCATGCGCAATATCGAAACTGAATTTTAAGTGTTTACATGAGTAGTTTTGAAACTACTTTTCAAGTCAAACCCATGAATTTTAGTTTTGGTTTGAGATAACTCAAAACCGTTTTGACACTGTATACATGGCGTTTTCAAAACTAAAAACGGTTTGAAAACTGCATGTAAACTCAGTAATTCTAAGTAATAATTGATTCGACCAAACTTTTGATTCCAAATTTTTTCGCCTTCAACTTTCTGCCCAAGCATGGTGATTTCTCAGATGCCTAGTTCAGGTTGTATTCGATAAAATTATGAAAATATTAATATCCGACAAATTTAGTCTTACTACTTAATTTTAGCGAGTAGCTATTTAAAAGATACAAAAATAGGCGTAAGGCGTAATGCCCAATTCACGTATTTAGCAGGCATATTGTTGTAAAACTGTATACTTTTTCACTAGTCAATTGCAAGGTATTCCAATTAATTTTTTAATCTGACATTTATCTCTCAATTACAAAAATCTGAAAATTCATGAACTGTTTTTATTGAATTATCTACCATAGGATGTAAGATTTCTAAAAATGGATTATTTAATAGCTTCTCTTTAATCTATTGAAATTAAAAAGTACATACATTTGTAAATTGTTACATACAATATTTAAAAATGTATTTTTTAATGTTAAAAACTTAAGTTAAATTTCTGATTGAACAATTCTAACCAAAATCTAATATTATATCTAGAGTGTAAATGTGTTAGTGGAAACATTAAACAATAAAAATAAAATTTAGAACTTACGGTATTGAATACATTGTATATCATCTATTAACGCATACACAGTCTAGGTCTACTGTCTGCGAATAAACCTGCCGGAAATTAAGTTTTTTATCTAATGTTATGTGTGTACTTACTGCATTGTGTTTTTTTGTAAGCAATGTTTGCATATCATATTTATTTTTTTGCTAAATATTTACGAAGTTATTATAAAATAGCAAATAATGTGCAACGATCTAAGTACAATAATAATTATTATTAAAAATGGAATTTGATACCAGCAGAACATTGTGTGTATTAATCTATTTCGTAATTTTTTTGCAATGTGTAATGCAACCAAAAACATTTCCGTAATATATTTTTTATCTAGTCTAGCCTAGTAATAATAAATAGTACACGGCCGTTACAACATAAAAATGTCCGTCAAACAATGGAATATGAAAATAACAGACATGATTTTATTACATATAATTACAAGAAATGATAAAGTATTCATTAAGAAAACGGCCTGTGACAAATATGACTTGTGTGTCATCACTAGATAAAATAATAGGCATTCTTCGCATTCTGACACAAATATTATAAAAGAAATATCACACGTTTTACCTCTCCTAATTTTTATGTAATACCAGCTTTAGCTCTATTTATAGCATGAATTGATTTTATTACATCTTTTACTATTAATTTCGAATTTACTCAGAACTAGTTTTGAACTCCTGAAAATACCAAACACGAAAAACAGCCGCAGAGCGTTATGGATTTATCTAAACTTACAAAAACTGATTACTTGTTCTTAAAAAAAAAAATCTGATGTGACCAGCACATTACCTTCCGTCAGTTCTATGTATTTTGTATAAATGTCATACAGAAAGTTCCTTGAAAAAGATTATATTTCTTGTACATTACCTTAAGGCAATTGTATGTATTTTAAACAAATTCCAAACATAAAGTTTCTAACAAACGATCCTATATTTCCAGTAAAATTATAACATAAACATACTGTCAACTGCACTTGACACTGACACCTTTCAATCAGAATTTTCTATTTTCTTAATGTAGCAGCTGTTTCCAGAGAGCAAAGCTGACTAATATACATGATATTTAATGTCTTTATAATTTTTTAACTCTATGTCCATTTAATATGAAGTATAAAATGCATTCAAATTGTATAGAGAATAAATAATTCTTTAATATTTATAATAACATTAAATGTGAAAAAATGATATTTAACATCGTTTTTTCAAGAAAAACTGTTAAAATCTTCAAATGAGGGTACTTCCGGTTGACCAATTATAACCAAAATATAATCAGCTCTTCACATGGCTGTAACGAAGAGGAATACGAAAGAATTATAATTTTTGGAATTGTAGTATTAGAGTTATCGCATTAGAAAATTTTGTCACACACAGACACACAGACACACAGACACACACACACACACACACACACACACACACACACACACACACACACACACACACACATATACACACACACACACACACACACACACACACACACACACACACACACACATACATACATACATACAGACATCATCGTAAAAATAGTAAAATCGTATTCTAGGGACCCTAAAACGTGCTTATTCATCAAAAACTCACCACCGAATTTTTTGACCAAAGACAATACCTTCCTTACCTAAAGGTGACGGAAGGTAAAAAACAAACCGTAACATAGCATTACCTAACCTAACCATTAATATTATTTTGCAATTCTGATTAATTAATATTGAAATGGTGCAATTCGGATATGGAAATATTTTAGATGTTTAAAACTAGTTCTAAGCAAGTTTTTCGGATAATGTGAATTCAGGTATAGAGTGCAGCCTATATACACATGATCTTATAGATGAATTGACCTGGTGGTGGCGGTTAGGGATAATAATATACACTTATGATGTTTCTTTTGTGCATTTTCCATTTTCCTGTTTTCCTGTTCATTTTACGAAAAAAAAAAAAAAAATAATAATTAAAAGTTGCATACAAGACTTTTTGGCTTCTTTGCAATTTTAGAAAGAAGATTCAGAATTGAGCAATAGACATGACTAATGACATTGGATGGAAACTAAACCACCCTATAGATTAGACATCTCTAAATTTCTGTGAACAAAGTAAGTTTTGAAGTAGTACCTACCTCACTAACACCGGTTTTACTCTTTTATATTTTATATTCTTATACACTAATATTCCATATTTAAATTTATTTTAACAATATCTTAATTTGATTAACATTTGGTAAACATCACATAACCATAAGTGGTGTTTTATATATTTGTAAAGTAATGTTATGCATTAAATTGACATGAAATTTATGTATATATATATATATATATATATATATATATATATATATATATATATATATATATATATATATATATATATATATATATATATATATATATATTATTATAATATTTTTTGAATAAGTAATTCCTAATGACGAAATAACAGATATAATAATTAAATATCATATTAAAGTAATTGTACATCAATTTGAATATTTAATTAATTGGTATTCTTTATATTTGAAAGGTGTCATATAAAATAAATGAAATGCAAAGCCTCCTAAATTTTACAAAAGTATAATAATTTAATCATTCGCTATTCTATTTTTTAACAATACAACATACGTTTGTTTTTATTCAGTTGGATAGCAAATTTCATGTTTCTTTTCAAATTTGAAAAAATATATAGACTGTTCCATTTGAAAATAAAAAGTTGCTAACAAGTTCTCCAAAACCGGAACTAATAATATTGATCTACTTCCGAAATTTTATATATAATTTATGCTATATAGTTGAAATTGCTCAAAGTAATAATAAGCGAGATATTTGCTGGTTTATTTATAAACGGACATCCTGTATGTACTTAGATATTATAGGTATATAAATTTCATTTGTTTGTGGTATAACTTGGAAATTAGTAATCGTTAGCTAACCACAGGGATATTTTACAGTGATCAGTTATTTCTTATTACATTTACATATATGGTTTAGATGTACCTATACAAAAAAATATACGTTAAATATAATAATTCGTTTCATATAGGTAATTGTACCTTTTTTAAATTAATATTTTTCACCATTTCAAATATTACTTTTCTTGAGAATATTCTTTGTACAATTTGATCTAGAGATGTAAGAGAAAATTATGGAAGATGAACTGAATGGAAAATTAATCTAATTATAATAATTTCGCATTAAAATATGATTACAAACGCAGTGACCTAACCTATAATTCTACCTCTGTAATAATTAAAAAGCAACTGACTGGCAAGTAACACCGTTGTGGACTTAATTTATTATATTTTTCTGTAAAAATTCGCTCATGGCATAATAAAATATGTTAGAAAGAATTAAAAATAAAAAACAAGCAACGATTTTGAAGAAATAAAGAAATAAATAAATCTGGTTTGAAAGGTCTGTACTCTAGTAGAAATTTTAGGTAGATAAATGTAATAAAATTGTTTATAAATAAGGTGCATAATATCTTTATTTAGCTATCAAGCTATACTTTTGTGTTTTTTTTCGTATGGCACTTTTTACCACCCTTGAAAGTAAAGACTTTAATCAAAAAAAATCGTGTACATGTGTGGATGACGATTTTTTCTTCTCCGGTAACTAAAATACTACAATAATTCCAACAATTACAGTTTTTCGTATTCCTCGTTCACACATACATATATAATGATATGCAAAGCAGATAGATTTTGTTTGTAATGAGCCTGTTTATCATTTTTCAAAAAAGTATTTTAAATTAAAGTTTAAGTAATATTTTTCTTAGTAATAATTTTTATTTTAATAATTTGTTATTTCCGCAAATAATTAAATAAAAAGGCTAGCGCCAAAAATAGCTATAAAAAACAACCCCCACTCCTATGATGTCATAGCACATACATTGTCATTCATAGCCAATAGAAAAATAGTTTGTCTATCACCTACGTTTTTAAATAAATAAAAGTAGGTGATGTATATCCTTTGACGTCACATTCTGTTTCAGATCAGGTGATTTTCATAATACCAAAATTTTAAAAATTAATTGTAAAACATTTAATAAATATTTCGTGATTATTTCAAATATGAGGGTATTTAAAGAATGATATGTTTTTAAATATAATACAGTATATAAAAATTCTTGCAACAGCCCTATTGAATAACCTTCTATGGTTGGCATCTAGGTACTAATTAACAGATGTCAGTGTCAACTGCGATTGGCATAGTAAGTTCCTGAAATAATTTTATTGGAAATATACTTTGTAAATAATTGTAATGTGGGGGGATATGGGGTCTCGTGGACGTATGTCGGAGTGTCTGGTCGCGAATCTGGGGATCCGGGTTCAATTCAGATCGACATCGACGCCAAAATTATAGAATTTCAAATGGCACAAAAGTGACCCCTGTACGTTACGAATATATCATTACCTCATTACTGATAAATATCTGCCGATTTCAGTGTCTCGTTAGTTATAGAGCAACGGCTTTTAGTCACAAGTAGATACGCTAGGAGTCCCGGGTTCGAATCCCGCTAAGGAGTGGATGTTGGTATTTGTGAACCCACTGTGTTCTTGGGATTTAATCCTGTTGAAGGATAAAAAAAATAATAAAGCGGATTGGCACATCCAGCAATGGGTAGGTATGTCGTCTATTCTAGTATGCTGTGCTGATATACATATATATTGTAAATAGATTTTATATACAAAATATGTATATGAAATTTTAGAATAATATATATTTCAAATTCTATTAATTTTTATTGTATAAAACTGTATAATTATATTGTTATTATTTTTTCATGAAAGTGTTATGTTAACGTCAAAGTAATTTTCGCATAATCGCTCTTGCAGTAAAAAGGAGATATGCTTGGTTTATTTGGATAAGATTTAAAAGTAACACGCTCGTTTTAAGTAACTCATGTGGTGTATTCACATTCACTTATTACCTTGTTTATATTATACATACTTTTACTTACTTCTACTTTTGGCTAATTTAATATAATTATATAGCATTACTTACCACATTAATTTGGAAATTAAATTTAATATAGCTTTTCATTTCAAGATACACGCTTATTATTATAAATTTTATACAACGAAGATTAATTAACACAATATTTACTAAATGAAAGTACCTAGATACTATGTACATAAATTTAATTTAAAAAAAAACAATAAACTATTAAATAAATATGTTTCTATAGAATTACGCTCGTCCGTCATATTGAATGCATTCCATTTCCCGTTTGTGAATACCTTGAAAATATTAAATATTTTTTATTTTCATATGCAAATCGTAATATCGACATCATAAGTTTTAGTTTTAGGACTAATATAATAATTTACAAGATTTCCCATGAGCAGAATAAAGACATATTTTTGGGTCAGTTATGTAAAAATATATGTAACATGTGCACTAAGGAGAAAAATTGTCCAGTTTTTACTGTGTAGTGTGATTTACATGCGTTTAGACCCTAAAGTACCAAATTCAATTCTGCGGTTAGAGGCAGTTTGTCTCTAAATTATTATTTTAAATATTTCCATTTAATGGTATGCATATTAACTATAAATGAACGGTTTGAACCTTGGGAACTATTGTACAAGTTCAGATTTTACTGTAGCATCATCGGGGAACTTTAATGGACTTTAAGTCCCTTATCGCATACATTAGGTACAATGTTTTAATTTGTAATACAGTATTTACAATTGATGGGTTCTTCTGGTAAATGCAGTATTCTTTTCGTATACATTTATTCATCTCGTTTAAAGGTGGATTTGAATTGACAAGATAACATCATGTTACAATTTGAATTGGTTCTAAGGACTAGTCACTTTTAATAGCACATATTATTTATATTTTCATAATATTCGTTAGCGTTTTCAGTTTACACAGCGCAAGTGCGCACTGAGTGCAACATATCACGTGATCACACTGAAAACGATTTTGTTTAGCCGCCATATTTGCACTGACTCTATTGCACATTGCACTTGCCTAGGGAGTCAGTGCACAAAAGTCGCACTGAGCCAGTGTACGGTGCAACTTTTTCTTAAGTTGAAAACGCATCAGCTCACCAAATTTTGCACTCAATGACAAGCGGAAAACGCTCAGTGCAAAAAAAGAGCGCACCAGTACGCACTCGACTTGTAAGCTGAAAACGCTATAAACGCCTCAAATAGAATGAACTCTAAAAACGTGTTCCCTCTTTAAAAGCTTCAAAATCAAAATGCTTTCTGTTATTATTAATTCCCATAGAAATTGTTGAAATTACACAAAATTCTAAATAGGCATTAAATTTTACGGCACTGTGGGAATGTATGAAAAGGGACAAAAAAATTCTAAACTCTATGAACGTGTTAACTGCGTTCTATTATATCTTCGTCGTATTCTTGATTTATATGCGTAAATATCCGGGATTTTCTTAGTGTCTAGTATGAAGCCGAATTTACATATTGCATAATTTGTTTTTTGAAAAAAAAAACATAGCTTTTTTTCATAATTTAAGTTTTACTAGACATACAAACATTAAAAGTATTTGGAAATAGCTAATCGACAATGTCCATTTGCGCTCGAAACACACACAGGATTTTTTCTACAGTCGCCACAATGGGGTCCTCCACCATAAAAAATAATAAAATGTACACTTTGTACTTACAGTACTACTCAATAATTTTACAGTGAAGATAGGAACGTATTTAAATATGACTTCAAGATATTGTCTTGGCTTTCGTTTTTACAAAAAATTAATGCCAATTTTGTATTGAATATTATAAGTTTTTGTATAATTAAATTAAATAAGTACATTAAACTAGTGAAGTGGAAAAGTGGATGTCCATTGGGACGTTCACGCCAAACTTTTGCAGGTGGCAGCACAACTGTTCACACAATTTTATTTTATATTTAATTTAATTTATCGTTATTTTCCATTCTTCTTGAGCTATTGCTTCAATCTAATCTAAGCATTTTATTTTTTTTGTAAATAAAAGCCCAATTTTATTCACTGAAGTGTGGCATTGGACAGCGAGCGTTTTTCTACTTTGTTGCTCATAAGCGGCAAAGTGACATTTTGAGTTGACAAAAAAGAACGCAAATGGCTACCTTGTATATTGGCTGTAGAAAAAAATATTTCCGGAACTGATTCCTGTTCATTGTAAACTTTAAACCAGTGTTTCGCAAATTTTAAACTATTGCGTCGAATGATTCGTTATTTAGTTTTATTTTCTTACGAGTATAATGTGTTTTGATGGGTAATATAAGTATGTCGTGATTTTATTTTGTTTAGTATCACTATACACGATAAACACATTGAAACGAAAAATTAATAGATATAAATTCTTCTGCGTTATTTAATTGTTAATTGTTCTCGGTAACTGATTGTAGTAGAAATTAACTGTTAAAGGGGCCTATTCTGTATCTCAGTCGTTAATTTTTAACTACTGGTTAAATTTTTTAACCAATCAAGTATGTTGAGATATAACAAAAAAAGGATTTTTAGTTGTCAAATCAATAACTATTGAATAAAAATTTTAACCAGTGGTTGAAAAATTAACCACCGAGTTACAGGAAAGGACCCAAAAACAGTTATTAATATAATTAATGTATAATTTAATATAGTAATGCTTAAATGAAGGAATAATTTATATGCATTACTTTCTTATTCAGTACAATTTTATATGGACTACATATTCATTTATTTTATTTTTCGTTCATTTAAGTAAAGGAATGGTGTAAGAGGGAAAACAATACATAGCTCATACACTAAACGGTGGCGTGCAATCTGTGAGATTCCAGCGATTTTAACTGTTCGTTTATTTCTGTAATAATACGAATATTTTCGTGTTTATGTATATACCGTGTATATTAATTTTCTATACCGTCCTATAACTTTAATGTATCTTAAATAAAGTATTGTCAATCCAAATGCTATATTTTTAAAAAATCAATTAGAAACTAAAATTAATGGCGAATCCAATAACGTTTTTGGGCACCACCACTGCAGGGTTAAAACTATTTAACAATAGCTTATATGACAATTTACACAAGAGTTAAGAAAAATGACCTGGATATGTTACTAAATTTTGATTTTTACATAATATGATACTAGATACTCATAATAGTAGATGTAATGATGTAAATCCCATACACACTCGCGTCACCCCATCCCAACTCCAAAACATTAAATTGCACATAACTTAATTATTAGGAACTAATGTTTAATATGATGAGAAGCTATAGTGGTTAATTTATATATTTTATTATCCCTGTACTGAAATTCCCCCATTCTCTTCAAAAGTTGAAAAATTTGTGATTTTCGATGGAATTTTCGCAATTACTAAAACACATATTTTTCTTGATTATACCCCTGATAACATCAGGGATTATACTTAATATTTTTTAATTGTTATAATAAACTTACAACAACAATTTAATGTTTTTAATAACCATCCCAAACTATTAAAAATTAGAATATCTATTTTTATAAATTAATTTACTGACAAGTAGCGAAACTTGTCATGATAGTACCTACCACCTTAAATATTTGTTTCGTAAATAATTTAAGTGATAAATTAGTGTTTTTTTTTTGTTTTTGTGATGAGGTGAATGACTTAAAATTTTCATCTTAACTGTAATATTTTATTCATTTCAAGTTCTAAAAATACATTTAATTGTTAAAACACTACAACAATAAATTTTTATGTCTTTGTTTGTCCCGCTTGAAAAACAATTCGTTATGAAAATTTTTATGTTCCACGAAAAGTTATTTCAAACGTAATTATCTAAAGATAATATAAACATATTTTCAAAAATATACATAGAATACATTAGTGTTTTTCCATTATACGATGCTTATAAGAATAGTTTTAGTTTAGTTTAAGAAAATGTAGAGCGCCATAATTATGTAACTAGTATGTCATGAATGTTGTGCAGGTTGTAACCTCCTAGAGATGATTTTTTTGTGATGTGTAATGTACACAGATCGATTAAATTATTAGCTGTTTTATTATAATTAAAAGATTTATTTATATATTTATTTATTTTGTTATTTAATCTGCTCAAATTCACAATATTTGACCAGTTTAGGTAAATTTTACAGTTTTAAAATTTTGTATATTTTGAATAGAATAACATAATACCCATAATACCACAGACAAACGTGTGTGTATTATAATACCTACCTTGAAAGAAAAGGCAAATATTAATGATGTAGAGGCGTTTATATTATATGTATATGTTAAGTAGGTAAATATTACAAGAAAAATATTTCGGGATCGTGATGCAATAAATCTTTAGGAGTGTGCAACAAAACGCGGAACGTGTATAACGTAGGAATATAAAAATGTGCGAAAAGTGACTCTCCTGTACATTTTAGATATATCAGATTGCCATGGGAATAAAAAACAAATATAATAAAATATTAATTAAATCATAACACTTGAATATTTAATGCTGAATTATAACAACGTGGACACAATATTACAACTATTATACAGAGTGAACAAAAATAACTGATTCAGTTGGCAATTAAAAAAATAATACTACAAATTGGTAAGACATACAAAAATGTATTTCCTGTTGTTGACACTTGTTGACAGTGACATTTGAAAATTTAAATTTGAGTATACTTACAATTAATCATGAAAATGGTTGTTGTTTGCCTTTCCCACATCCTTTTATTTCTTACACATGACCCATAGAGCAATAATCTGAAGTGTTCCAATGACTCGAAATTCTATTAGCTGTCAGGCCCCTGCTCTGACATAACCTGTTTGTATTTATTGTTCAAATTGTGGAATAAAAAGATACCCAAAATTGTATTGCCAACTGAATCAGTTATGTTTGATAACTCTTTATTTGCCGTCAAATAAGAATGGAAAGCAGATTTAAACACTGTTGTCAATTCATGGACAATGTTGAAAATGCTAAGTTATGAAGAAGTGTCAAATGATGAATGAAAACATAAAAATGATTTAAATAGTTGTTTTTAATAAAGCGTTGGATCAAACGTTGTATTACACTTGTGTGGAATATATATTAGTCACTAAAGAAAATTAGCCACTCGCCCTGCGGGCTACGTGGCTAAACCTTTTCTTTCGTGACTAATATGATACATTCTACACTCATATAATAAATAACTATTGAATTATATTTAAATACATTTAAAGCTTGATATGTAAAAATTTTATGTTTCAAGCATGGAGGCAATTTCAAAAGAAATTCCTGAAGCAATTCTAATAAAAGCTAGTGAAGCTTTAGCGAAACTGATATTATTTTTAAAAAATAAAATTGTTGATTATATTTCTAATATTTCTGACGTTTTTTTTTACCCGCAGGGTGTAATCTTTCAGTTTCTTTCAGCCATGGTAACTAAGATGTAAACAAACAAATATAATGCAATTGTGCGTAATAGTAATTTTTATTACAAGGAAATAATGATTAAATAAATAAACAATTGATCGACATGGAAACATTCATGTGAGATCGGAAAGTTACTTTTCGATCCCTTATAGGGCGCGAGCAGATACGTGATTCGAGCGCCCTTGACGTGCTAGGAATCAGCTGATTTGTGTGCGATTGTCATTTTGACAGGAACAATGTCACTTTGACAATACCAATGTTTTGACTTATTTTTATTTTGAACTTTTGATAAGTTATTATTTTTAATTTCATGTGTTTTACCGCCTGAAAATTGTACATTAATAACATTTTAGCAGTTCAAAATCAAAATAAGTCAAAACATTGGTCTTGTCAAAGTGACACTGTTCTTGTCAAAACGACATGCGCACACAAATCAGCTGATTCTGAGTACGTCAAGGACGCCCGAGTCACGTGTCTACTCGCGCCCTATAGACAATTTTTCCGAACTAGCTAAGTAAAGAAGGTTTTTACAGTCTAAAAAGGAATCAGAATCAGCTCATTTTCTGGACGATCGCGAAAAAAGTAAGTTATATTTTTCAAAAGAGTTAAAACTGTTATTCCAGGTACTGATGCACGCGAGGCGAGACGAAACGAGAAATACAAAATATCGATCTCGTCTCGCTTTCGGATCTGCAATCTCGATTTCACTCTCGTTCTCGCAATTTTTTTTGGGTCTCGTCTCGTTTTCGCACGAGAGTCTCGCTATAAAAATTAGCACTTGCGCACTACGTATTTAGGTAACAGTTTAACTACAAGAGACATCGTACTATCTTCCATGTATTTTCAGTCGTATATATGTATCTAATTATAATAAAGAGATGAAACACTAAAATCTGGTCACCAAATTATTTCAATACAAACATAATGTTTATTCATTTATGGTCACCAGAAACTGAGATAAGTTATAACATAATTCAACTTACCTTTAAAATATCTAATTTATTACCAATATCTGCATACAAAGCAGATTTTCACACCCAGCAATGGGTAATATGCCGTGATGATATATTTATTTATTTATCACCAAATTGTGATCCCTAAACTATATCAATAGGAATATCTGTTAATACATTCTGTCATCAGTAAAACTAATTAAACATTTAAAAAATATTTTTAGTAACTAAAAGTACCTAACTTTATCATTAAATATATGCCACTATTTAAGTAAGATTTAGTCATAAAAAAACGCTACACTGGCAACCCGCCGGCAACCAATCACTCCGCTTCGCTCCTTGTTGGCTCCCATCGACGATTAATATAACATCTTTTAGTTTTCAGGGGCAGCAAGAATTTTATTAACCATGATTTTAACTGGGATGAATTAAGGGCTCTGGCACCGATACCATTCGACTCTAGATAGACTCAAAAAATATAGTGAATTCATATAATTTTCACAATCACGTGTTCTATACACGAATTAACGTTGACTCCACTCCTTGTACGGTGCATTTTTCATTGGATTTATAAATCATAGCTATAAAGTTACAAATACTTTCTATTGCGAGACTCTCACGAGAATCTCGCGAGATTTGTCGCTTCTCGCATTTGTTATGTCGATCTCGCCTCAAATTTTAAATTGCAATCTCGCTCTCGTTCTCGTCTCGCATAATGCAACGAGACGAGACGAGATGCGAGAGTACTCTCGCCTCGTCGTGCATCACTATTCCAGGTACGCACATTGTTGTTTACTATTTACTGACTATCTTTGGTGAATATACGTAGAATAATTCTTTTCTTCGCAAATTATTTTGATGTTTCTTTACAAAGCATACATAAACCACATAATCTGTTGCTAAACATTTTTAAACAAATAAACAAGTGTTAATGTAAATAAACAAAATTGCAAAACAATTAGTAAATATTGCATAGACACAGATAACTATCTTGTTATTTGTAGCGAAAAAATATGTATTATCATAAATTTTTATAGGCTTGCAAACAAACAGTATTATTTTCGTAGAATGCAGACACCAGACACGCAAAAACGCAATAATAATTAAAAATACAGATTGGATCTCTTGGTCTGTTTTACTTAATATGTATGGCAATTTTTCCAACATAACAAAAATAAATTTAGTTTTAAAATTATTTTTGGAACGTACGGACTAAAGTATATGGTTTATGTGTTTTGTAATGCAACTTTTTGTAAAACTATATGTATAGTATAATTTGAATGATGTTTGATCAAGATCATCTGTCATCTGTACCCATCATGATCATAAATGAATTAACAAGTTTGCATTTATATCTCTCATATTTACATTGACAAGAAGGGCGAACGATAAGGATGATTATGTAAAGCGTGTTTTTCAAAAATTCATATTGTTTCGACTAAGTTACAACATGCCATTTTAAAATTAAGCTCGTTGTTGACAATACCTATTGTCAGTGTAACGTAAGTTTATGTATTGTATTACTTCAAGAATATAATTCATTGGTCACGTGACATGATTTCCACCAGTCAATATTCAGAATCTCCCTACTTCCATGTCTATCACAGCGATGATAAAAAACAAAGAAATTATCACCTTATTTATACTCGTTACTAAGGGATTTGTTTTCTTTATTTGACATTGACAGTTAATTTTGAGTATAAAAATGTGCGATAATCGTTTGGTTGATATCAACAACTATGAAAATAATAAGGCAATTGTCAAATTAACCATGTTGTAATACATATTAAAAGATAGGGTAGCAGCACACACAATGTGTCACACAAATTCATTATATTTTCTCATTAAATATAAGCTCGTGATATGATTAATAATCGAAGATATTGCTCGTGAAACCGAAGCAGCTACTTCACTCGAGAATATCATCGATTATAATCATATCACTTGTTATATTACATATGAATATAATAACTTTTTTCTTGACTAAATTTTGAATGGTTTTACTGTAACAAATATTTTCATAATAAAAGTAAACGACACTACTGAATTGGACAGAATGTGCGAAGTTAAAATTGTATCTCATACATTTCGAAAATTACTTTGATCAGACATTTTGAAAAAATTGAACTGTATATGAAATATTATGTAAACAGAGGCCAAATTTCTTTTGATTTCGAATTATAAACTTTCGCACAGCAGTTGTGTTGTGATTGTTACAAGCTTTTATTTAATTTCACTTGTTTGTTAGTTAGTTAGTTATTTAGTTAGTTAGTTAGGGAAATTTTGTAATTTAATTTTGAACAACTTGCACATATTCTCGGTAAATATAAGCGAGAGCATAAACATTGATTTGAAGAGCAATAAATAATTATATAGGAAGTGAAGAAAAGGGTAGAAAATTTTGAGGGTATCTGCAGGGAGGGTAATCGGCGAAACAAAAGAAAAATGAGAATGCCTCTCTCAATAAAGTTGAATTGTCCTAAACAAAATATCTTTGACATTCTCCAAATATTAAAACCATATCTTTATTTGTGTAACGCACTTGTGTGAGGCGCCGTTTGGGCCAAAATAAAAGTTTCTGTAATATATATATACCCGTATATATATATATATATATATATATATATATATATATATATATATATATATATATATATATATATATATATATATATATATATATATATATACGGGTGCTTCCTTTAAACCAACCAGCGCTTTTTTGGGCGAACTAATGACTTTAGAAAAAATGTTATATACAAGAAATGATCAAAAATAAGGGACTAATTTATTAATAATAACAAACCGAAAATTCGACTAGTGGTTCTCAAAGGGCAGAACAAAATTTTATTTTTTTAAATGGTATCCTATATAATTTTTTAGCTCATTAGATAGAGAATTTTTTCAAATCTGGCTGTGTGAACATGGTATGAACTAAAGCTGACCAAACTAAGCTAAACTAAGGGTCGAGTATAGTTATCTAATCTTCCTTGTATCTAATCAAACAAACTAATATTTAAGCATTCTAAATTCGAAACCAAAACCCAACTTGTACAAAAATACATCTTGGATCTAACCAACCCTAAATCGTTGCCAACATAAGTAGATAAGTAGATAAAAGCACAAAAGTGAGCGCCCTCATTATATTGCGGCATTTCATAGAACTAAAAATTCTATATATCGCAATGAAAATTGTATATATCCACATGACAAAATATTATATATCATGAAATTTTATATATATATATATATATATATATATATATATATATATATATATATATATATATATATATATATATATATATATATATATATAACAGAAACTTTTATTTTGGCCCAAACGGCGCCTCATACACTTGAGTTATAATTATTATAACAAGTAATTGATTGTTATTCATTATCACATTAAATGACAAAACTGTTAGAGCACTTCAACTTTATAGAGAGAGGTAACAAAACTAATGTAGATAAATACTTTTCATTTGTTTTAAGATACCGAATAAAATTGTTTTCATAGCTTGCTATATTTTATTTTGTATTGAATTTTATTAATACATACTTTAAAAACAAATAGCCGCCATTTTAAAATGGTAGAAGTAAAACTAAAAAAACTATAATATTTTGGTATCGTTGCGAAACTAATTTAATGCACATTCTAAAAAAATATATAAAAAATACCGATTCCCTATGCTAGATTCAAAGTTGTACGCAATTCCGCTAAATGATCATCTTATGAGCCCTTTTGTCTAGGTTAAATTTGCTTACTACCATTTTTTGTATATCTTAAATAAACGAAATATTATTGGTATCGGACTTTCGCCGATCATCCTGCACACAGGGTTGTAGCAATTATTGGTGAACATAGGTATTTAACATGAGATTTTTGTTTTATGCAATTTCCTGCCCTTCTGTTCATTTTACGGCAAAAACTGTAGAGTGCTAACATTTTGATGTGCTTAATCAAAACGAATTATTTCAAAATTCGCATAATTAAGAGCATGGTTTTGGTAGTGGGAAGTGAACATTTTTAATAAAAATAATAATGAATTATTTAACCCGCCATTGTTGGCGTTACGTGATTAAATAATTAATTATTATTCGCGTTGAAAATTTGGTGCCGCCAATGACACTAAAAATATGCACTTCAAGAACAATGTCCGTAATTTTACGAATTTTGAAAGGGTGTTTACCAGGCGTGACCTCGCGGTATATCAAAGCTGTAATCGAAAGTGTACTACCTACAGGGATCACTTGTGTACTATTTGAAAATTGGAAATAATTTTCAAGTTTTCATTTAAACGTCGGTCAGAACCGAACCCGGCCCGTTCGAATTACAAGCGGTCATTTGACGCACCTAGTCATATGTTTATATATACCTATAAAAATTAATGCAAAAATTCCATGTTTTTGTTCAAATTTCTTAAAAACGAATTGGAGAGAAACAACAGCCCTATTAAAGCGTATGTGACGTCAATGCTTCGTGTGGTACATGGGTACATGAGAGCGAAAGAGACAGACATAGTAAACAAAATAAAAGACATAAGTAATTATTATATTTCATATCTTGACATTTACAACGAAGTGCATAAATTAACTCATCACGATTATGATTTATGAGTACTAGAATTGTGGGTTACTTTATAACGAACGGATGCTAGAACGAACAGTTTAAATAATAATACAGTGTTCAAAAATCTCAGAGTAGGCTTTGAACAAAAAAACGTATGTCAATTTAAAAATATTTAATTAAATGTCAATTTGACATGAGATATTGTCAAAAATGTTATCTAAAGGAATCAAAGCTTTTCTTCTTGAATCTTATTTTAGAAATGGAAACAAATTAGAAAACGGCAAATGTGAATATACTGTATCATTCTTTATTGTCTTTTCTCCTTAAAATTACATTTTAAAATCAATTTTGACAACTTGACTTTTGAATTAAATAATGAACAGACATACGTTTCACTGTTCATAGCCTACTCCGAGTTAGGAATTTTTTTGAACGCACTATATTTAGATTTTAAAACGAACGAAACTATGTCAAAAAATCTGATGTGGCTATAGCACATTACCTTCCGTCAGTTCTATGTAATTTGTACAAATTTCATACAAATATTTCCTTACGAAAGATCCTATTTCTTGTACAGTACCTTCCGGCAGTTGTATATATTTTATACAAATACCATAGAGAAAATTTCTAGCAAAAAGCAAAAAGAGGAATTTCTGGAGAAGTTGCATGCGTTCTTTCAGTCCTAGTTATGCAGGGTAACGTATCAACCTCAGTGGCTTGTTAAATCGACAAGACTCGTACAACTTACAGTAAATAACTTTAATAAATAGAACTGAAACTGACATTGTAAATATGCGGACCCTATGCGGCGACGCAGAAATAAGCGCAAAGAAGGAGATAATAGAGTTTTCACATTACGTAAAAATAAATATAGTGAACGTTAAAGCTTATTTTGGCATCAATGCGCATACGTACGTAAATTTTTTATCGTATGCATATAACGTTTACTTTATTTGCCCAGAAATAGCGTTCGTCCAAAACAACTTTATATTTGAGGTTAAAACAGACATAACCTAGATTTTAGAGAGAGATAATTGCAACGTTTGAGTTAAACAGATACAATAACGTGTATGGTATGTGAAAACATATTTTGATGTACAGAATAACGTACATGTTATCAGGCATTCTAACGTTCACGCTATCGTAACGTTTTTATTTATTTGGGTGAAGTGTAAATATTAGACAATTGTTATTAATTAAAATAAGTGTTTATTAAACTATAATGAAAATGACTATTACTAATATTTAACAATTATTAAAAACTAAGTATGACTAAAACTATATTTAACTAGATAACACTAATACTATTTATTTATTAAACCAATTAACACTGCTATTTATTTCCACGATATTACTAATTATTTATTTCACTACGCGTTCCAATCTTAGACTGACTGTCTGTTGCACACTCTTGTATACTGTTTACGCGATATTTATATCACTATATTGATATCACTATATACATATATCACGTTCAACTGTCCGCCTACCGACCTTCACAGCGTTTATATACTCAACTGACTCAACAGCGTCTGTATATTCAACACTATCTATTTATGTAACTCTCTGTCTAACTTGCACAGCCTCAGTATCACTGACAGTCTGTATGCCACAATTCTTCAACACCACTGCCGAGTATTCTCTTCCACTTGCCGTTACTGTCCCCGTACACCTAGCTTCACAATATTCTTCAACACTACCGAATATACTCTGTCACAGCTATCCCGGTATACCAGAGATTTCCCGACTCGCCGTTACTGTCCTTGTACACCATAGCTTCCCAATACTCGTCAACAACTACCGAGTATTCACATCCACAGCTATACCAATATCCCAATATATCAGTAACTTCCCGAGTACCTACTCAACACCAACTGCATATGCTCACTACGATACTGCTATGCTTCTTACTAACACTTTACTCTTTAACACTCCATGTAAATCTCTCCATGTAACTAACTAACTCGAGTATAGCAGCGTCCCTTTTATACAGCTGCCATTACCTTCTAGAAAGGCTCTAGAATATTCGACCGCATAATGACAATGAACACAAAAGGTTCAGGCGACCGGAAGTAATTAAACACGTCGCGATCTGTTTGCCTACGTAGTCCGGCTGCTAGCGCGATTGCGTCATCGCTATAAATAGACTCTCGCTTATTGCTGCGGCGCGGCTGTGACACCGGCGGCGACGGCGGGCGTTCCACGTTACACTATTTTGACAATACGTGAAAAATCTCTAATAAATACGTATATTACGCCTAAATCACGCTGTCAAATAATTTTCACTAGTCATACAACAATAATAAAGTAGGTGGTCATAATACTGAATAATGTATCAATATTTCCTTTAAATTTGATTAAGATCATAATAACATATTTGCCTTTTGCCTTCGCCCAGATTTGAATTGGGATCGTTAAAACAATAAACAATCATTTAATTTTAATGTGCTTGGCTATATTTGGATTTACTGAATCATATAAAATTCTTGTTTCATGTTTTACATACACACGAAAAAATGGAATAATACGGAAATAATTTTTGTGTATTGTTGTCACAAAAATAAACATTACAGTTATTCGTAACACAATAATTACATATTCCCGTACGACTATTATTTCTTTAAATAAATAAATGTTTTTGAAATAACCGTTTTAAGAAAAGTGTTTGAACAATGACTTGAAAAGTCTTTGTTCGAATTAATTACAATGAGTTTAGGTTACTTCCTGTTTACCGAAATTGCTATGAAGCAAATAGATTCATTATTATGGAACTTTGAACTCGAGAATTTGGGAAAATTCACAGTTCGTATTTTACACTTTAAACAATAAATAACGAAATAAAATTTCTGAATGAATCATATTATTTTATATTATATTCAGTTCATTAGATATTAGATAGGTACTTATCAAAAAATATTTCATTATGTAGCTCTATGAAAAACAGATTTCACTAGATGATATATTATAATCTTGGAATTCCATTTTTTAGACTTATTCAAACTACATACAGTCTGTTTTCAAATAGGAGGAGAAATAAAGAGAAAATTAATATTATTAACATTACCTACTGTTTATCAGTTTTTTTTGCATCTTTTACATTTCTAATTTTCCATCGATTTTATGTTCATTATATTTCATAAATGTTCAGTATTATTAATAAATGTTAAGTAAAATAATACTTGTTCATTATAAATAATAAATGTTCAGTAAATTAATATGCGTTTAAATATTCAGTCCCTATATTCTTAAATTTTCAGTACTAATTTGTGTAGTTGTTTTTGAGTTTTCATCAATTCTCAAAACCACTCATCGGGAGTCAACTTCCACGGCTGTCGTAAGATACAGACGCCCATCGACGTCGCGACACGCTAGTCATCATTTTGAGTTTTTATCAATTCTTGAAACCACTCATCGGGAGATAACTCCAACGACTGTTGGAAAATACCGACGTCCATCGGCGTCGCGTTTCAAATATGAGTTCTGTAGGCACGAGTTTCGTGCGTTAGGTTAGGTTATAATTTAGAATTCGAGTAAAACAAGTTATTGCCACATGGAAATGGAAAAAGACAGATATAGAAAATAACACCTTACTATTTAGCTCGCAAATAACTACTCGTATATGTATAGTCTGATAAGTGCATGCCAAGATATACCGGCGTTGACTCCATTGGACCCTCAGCTGCCAATTTGTAAAGAAATTACAAGGGGGCCTGGGTCTCGTTGTCGTGTGCGTGAGAGTCTGGTTGCGAATCTGGGTTTTGGGTTAGATCCCGACCGACGTCAAAGTTATTTAGAATTTTAAATGGCACAAAAGTGACCCCTGCGGTTTATTTTCTACGCCAGGGATGAGTGCTCGTGGGGTGACGCCTGGTAAACTCCCGCATGGTGCGAATATGGCATTATCATTACTGATATCTGCGTACAAAGCAGATTGGCACATCAAGCAATGGGTAATATGCCGTGATAATATATATGTATTATTTATAAAATCTGAGTTTTTAGAGAAAATAAGTATCTTTTTAAATAATTTCATTTAATATTAAAGAAAATAGTAAAATACAAAAATTTATTTAGATACATTGGTATGTTCATCGAAAATTACAGTATTAACTTAAATTGCATTAAGTAGAGTGAGTACAGGTTAAGAACAAACCGGCTACGTTATCACTCGGTTTTGCTGACCACGCCTCCAAGGAAATGTTCAGTAGCGTGCACAATATTCATTTTTCTCTATTAATTTGTTAATCAAATCATTATTTTATATTTTCCTACAAAATTAAAATTAAATTTGCAGTTTTAAAGAAAACTGACGAGCCTATGGATTCAGTTCGTAGTTATAAACGTCAACTTATTCAAATCGTCATCATCATATCGTGTACCCATTTTATCCTGAAAGGTGAAACATATAAAATTTTAAATGTAAAAATAATTTTTTTTCAAAGTATTTTTTTTCATAATATGTACGTATACTGTGATTACAAAGGGTAGTGTAGGAGATAATAACATCGTGTACATTGCAATTGTGTGTCTATTGCACCATATGTATGTATATCTATTTCCACTTCCAGCAGAAATCAAACAGATTTACATGAAATAATTTTTCTTTTTCTAATACGACACTTTTCTAAGGTACTAAAACATAAAATTTACTGTTGCTTCGAACTAATGACCTTGAATAGCTAATTATAGTTTATATATCTTTTGTGATTCCAACTGTAACTGTTTCATGGCAGCTGTCAATCTAAAGCTTGACTTCGTCACTATAATGGTGATTTTAAATGAAAATGCACACATTCATTACTGTGCAAGAAAAAAACAAGATCTTTGTTTTTCAAAGAAAACAAAATTTTTGCCTTTAAATGGCACAAAATTGATCCCTGTGGCGTTTTCTCCTCGCCAGCAGTGAGTGCCGTCGAGGTGGCGCCTGGTAAGCGCCCGGACGGTGCAAATATTTCATCATTACCGATATCAGTGTACAAAGCAGATTGGCACACTCAGCAATGGCTAATAAGCCGTGATGATATATTTATTTGTTTTTCAAAGTAACGCAAAAACTACAATTAATTACTCCGCAATCTCTTCACACTTAATCTAAACAGTCGCTTATTTGTACTAAAATCATTTGTCAATCTTTCACTCAACAAGTCATCAAATCTTACTTTCTCTCACCACTAGCTTCACCCATTTATTCTTCCTTATCCTCTATACTCTAACAAACATTCTTCTCGCAAGCGCATAGGCGAATCCTTAACATTTAAAAACTTCAAATATGCCCTCTTTTTCTCAGCAATCACTTCTTTCACCTGATCATTCTACCATGCATTTTTCGGACAAGAGCCTAATCTGCTTTCTCCACAAACTTCTTTTGCACATTTGAGGAGGGAATCCTTAAATTTCATCTAAACTTCATTTATATTACAATAAAATTTAGATTCACATTCGGGCAGGGATTCATTCAATCTTTCAACTCACCTCATTCTAATATCTTCATTCAAAAGAGCAAAGGATTTTACGCGAAACATTTTCCCAGAACATTTCACCTTCTTTCTCCAAAATTTATACAACCGCATACGCGATACAACCAAATAATGGTCATTCGTACCCAGATCAGCGCCTCGTTTCACACGCGTATCTACTACCATACTCCTCAATCGTTCTTCATAGACAAACGAAGTCAAGCATACTACGTTTATTCTGAACCACGTTCTCCTAGATGTATATGTGAGCTAGCTTATGTTTAAAAATGGAATTCGAAATGAAGAGATTCCTCTTCAAACAAAATGACACAATTCTCTCACCATTGTCATTCACTCGACAATCACCAAAACGTCCCAATACATTCTCCAATTCACTTCGTTTAACACCCTCCAATCCATTCAGATCACCATACACTATCACTCTCTCACCCGGATCACACAAATCAATTACACTATTTACCGAAGTCCAAAACTGATCTTTTATCTTATTTAAATTCTTCTTTCGATATACGATTTCAATTTACAGTTTCTTCATCGGAACTGACATTGTACTATTTTGTTTCATTGTTTCTGCTGAGTTATCATCAGTGGGTATATATAAACCATAGAAGGCAGCTGTGCATCATCATCCGCCTCTAAAATCTCTAATAATTGATGCAAAAATAATGAAAAAGAAAACTGGTTTTATAGCTACTGTGCATAGTGTCCATTATAATGGGCGCAAGTAAATATTGTAATTTTGTACATGAAAAACGAAATATTTTTTAAATACGAGTAAAATTGGTGAAAATTAGGTGTACAATCATATAAAACAAAGTGTACAACTAAATATTACAAAATTTATTTTTATCACATTGACTATTTCACTCATAAATTTATGTGCTAATCCAAATTCAGGATTCTACCTAGTTACCAAGTTTCATTTCTACAAAACACCGTCACAAAAAAAATTTCGCACCCTTTAAGCTAATAAGATGTCGTATTTTTACGAGTGAGTTTTGAAAAGCGAAATTTTTTTGACGTTTTAGATACATATTGTTTACATACCTAAATGTGTATATTTTCAGTGTTACCATTTTTTTAAAAAAAACGAGTCGATTCGGACAGGAATCTATTTAAAACGTTGAGCAAACTTAAATGTAACACTTCAAAACACAATAAAAAATAGAAGATTTTTGTGAAGAAGAAAAATATATAAATGATTACCTGATTTTTATTTTGGAAATAGTCATCCGAATACCATTCGTGGTTAAATTTTATCCTGGAAAAATTTTTCGATTGCTTTACTCGAGCCTGTTACTAATTTATCTCGTGACATTGATCAAAAATCACTCGTTTGACAACTCGTGATTTTTTTGTCAATGCCACTCAATAAATTGTTAGGCAGCCAGCTCTCGTACAATCTGAAAATTTTTCTGGCAAAAAATTACCGCTTATGATATTACATATGAAAAAAAAACTTACCCTCCATGTCGCGTAGGCTTCCGACTAGGAACTATTTACTAATTCACTTCTTGTTGAGATATTGTACTTTTCTCTTTTAAGAAGAATTATCGCGCATGAACAAGTCGATACTTGCGTCAGTGACGTCATGAAATTTTTAAATAAGATACAATATGCAGTAAGTAATGGGTTAATATAACATCTCTAACTTTTCAGGGACGGCAAGAACTACATTAACCATGGTTTTAACTGGGATGAAGGAGGGGGGAATTTAATGTTGGACAAAAATTTGTTCTGCTGGACCTTTGTTTTCTGCTGATTCTCTCGTGTTCTGTGAAAGTGTGAAGACCATTCACTCACTAACTCTGAAGCGATTGTCAAGAAACGTGACAGTGGCAAACGTTTTCGGAGTGTGTATTCATCTTTAATTTGGTGACAGATCTCATATTCTGAGACCGAAGTTATTATTTAGGGACAGGTCTATTATTTCGAGAACGAGGTTTTTATTAGGGATAAATTCTGGTGATCAAGCTCTTGTATATAAATCGACATTAATTTGGGCATTTTTACCTAGTGACACTTTTAATTAATCTGAGATTAAAAATATTTCGTAAGGATAGATCGATTAATTAGAGGATACTTTTTGATGACAAATATAAACTTTGGTGACAGAAAATATTATTCCCTTGTTTTAATATGGAATCTACGAGTACATAAATAATAAGTTTTGATTGTATATTAATTTTTTGTACAACTTATTACAATTAATGATTGATGGGGGTGAGTCGATATTTGATATTTGTCTATATTGTGTAACCTTATGCTCGTACACATTGCACGGATGCAGATGATATGATAAAAACACACACACAAACAGCCATACCTACCTTACCCGGGATTCAAACTCGCGATGTGCTGGGACCATTGGGTTGTGAGTCGGCTATGGTTATGTTGCCTACTACACCACCGGCGTCGGTTACAAGTACATAAATATAACAAATTAAATATATTCTGTTCAGATAAGGAATGAACATGCGTATATACCGTAGTATATACAGACATGATCATGATGTATGTATTACTGAAAAATATCAGTACACTTATGTCTGTGTGTGTTCTTAATTCATACAGTGGATGAATGACATCTTAAGTAAATTATATTTTGGAATTCCTGTCCCGTGCACCCATATACGAGTACATATAAAACATAAAACAATATAATGTATATTTTTCTCAGGTCTCCCATCCCAACAATAACTGCAGAAATTTTGGTTTTACTTTTACTCATTGTAATAAACTTGCAGGATGATATAAAGTAAGTAATTTGTTATTAGTGTGCGTGTATATGGTTAATTAGTTTTGATTACTCATAGTCCCTCATCTTAGACTGTCGGTCAGTGCTCTGGTGCTAACGGTGTTTGTTCCTCGAGTTCTTGCACTGTCTATCTCTCGTTGGGTACATTGCTACACGCTTGCAAAGTGTCGTACGATAAAACAGGCACGTATTCTGGGATAATCGAATATCGCACAAAAGTGTAGTGGACTATAGTTGAAGTAAGTGATGGTGATGTGACATCTAGTGAACGCATTTTATAACTTATGACAATAAAATATAAATATATCTATGTATATTGATATATGTGTTAAATAAAATACTGTTCCAAGCAATGGGGAAGATAATCGCATAAATATCAAATTATTTAGTGTATTCTCCACAACAACTGAAAACTTCATATAGTAATGAAGTACTGATAGCTTCTCATTTATAATAATAAAAACTAAAAGTAGATTGGCACATCCAGCAATGGGTAATAAGCCGTGATGATATATTTATTTATATTTCGGAAAAGGAATATGTGACGTCATCATGGTAGGATCGTGGAAGAAGATAGATAGTCTGGGAGGGAAAGAGATAGTTACAGATCAGCGTCGCGATTATGTTGTAGTAGGTTATTGCATGCCGACAGCTGGCTATAGGTAACTATTTCTTTTCCTCCCACTTTCTTCCACGATCCTACCGTGGGGACGTCACACATCCCTACCCTAAATTTTTAATAATTATTTTCTCGTAAACTACGAATAATTATCGTTTTAAAAAAATACATGTATCTGGTGACTAAATTTTGTACTAAAAATATTCCCAGAATATATTATTTCTCCACCTTCTTAGACGTTTTCTAGAGTTTTAAGCTTATTTAAATAATTCAAAACTTTCTTTAACATAAGTTTAATGTTTTTAAACTTCAAAAAGCGTAAAATGCACTATTTGTTACAGATTGACAGATTCTACAGACTACTTGTGATGTCACAACTAGGCTATATAACGACGGGAGAAGTTAATTTAAATCACGAATATATGATTAATAAAAATCAAAATTTGGTCACATACCCCATGACTTGTTTGTCGTTGTTATTACCCTAATTTCGATTCGACTAAACTAAATTCATGAAACATGTAGAAAATACCATGTAAACACAAGTTTTGGAGATATTGACATTTCAATGTGAAGAAAAATTCTGTGATTTAATGTAAAAACAACAAAACTTTCATTCAATGTTAATAATATCGGAGAACCTTTCTGTTAAACGACATTCTGCACTATTAATATTGATTATGTCACTAATTCTGTGATTTAACCTGCATATACCGCTAAAAGAAATGTCATGTCTACATTGGTTATTATTGCAAAAAGTATTTTCTTGTTTTATGACATAACATTGGTTGAATGATTTTGGTTGTTCTGGTATATAAATATATAGCGTATTTATTTTAGCCGATTACCCAAACAAATTCATTTTAGTCAAAAATGTACACTAGTACATTGGCTATTTTTGCATTAAGATACAGAATTGTAGAAATGATTACGAAAATTGTTACTGTATTGCACAAATGAAATTAAATATCTAAATCTGTTCATCGCAATTAATTCGGTAGTGTAATTAATTAAATTCATATTTTCAAATATACCTGATAATGCTAACTACATATGATAAAAAGAAAGATACACAAATTACGTTTAGATATTTTTATTTCTAATAAATCGTACGACATTATATATATATACATACATAAAGTCACGGATTTCTCACTTAGTGGGTTAGCACAAACCCGGAAGAATAAAAATATATATACATACAGGGCCATAGGCGCTTAACATTGAAAATCACTTTTTCCTTACCCATTTAATTTAACACAAAAATGTATCAAACAATTGTTGTAGAGAATTAAATTCTGCACCTAAATCACGGATAAATTCTATAAATATTGCTCGTTTGTAGTGATAGCCATGGAATTTAAACAAAATTACAAAATAATGCATATCGTTTGAACTGTCAGAAATTCGATTTTCAAATAAAAATTACAGATAATTACATTCTACCCTAAGGCCCTAAAAATATTTTATGTTTATAATCTACATCTAAATTGCTGCATAGATTTTATTACTTTTATTTTGTAACCTGTAAAATCGATATTCTGATGTTAATTCAAACGATACGCATTTCTTTATAATTTTGTTTAAATTCCATGGCTATCATTACAAATGAGCAATATTTATAAAATTTCAAATTGGATATGCAAAATAATATCTGATCTGTGATTTAGGTGTATAATGTAATTCTCTACAACATTTATTTGAAACATTTTTGTTTAAAATTAAATGGGAAGTTTTGTGTAAGGAAAAACTGATTTCCTATGTTAAACGTCGCTTTTTAATTAACACACTCTCTCTCTCTGTATATATATATACACTTATATATAAAAAGCGGCGTTTCAAATGGGAAATGAGTTTTTCTTTGCACAAATCTTCCCATTTAATATTAAACAAGAATGTTTCAAATAATAAATAAATGTTTGCTTTGGTATCACACGCAAAGTATTAACATATATTGATAAAGGTATACGTAATACTAAAAAAAACTATTAAAATAATCGTAAACTATAACTACTATATCATTATATTTCAAACGCATAATGTGGAAATTACGAAAATAAATTTTCTAGTACGTCTAGTCATAAATCTTGCTTAATCCCCCTCTGATGTGTTTCTGCTTGGAGCACTGCTACAGTCACCTGTAGTTGTCAACATCAACAACATAGTAGTTGCATGTTTGGGTTCGAATCTGTTGTCTCGTTGCTATAACAACGCAGCAATAGTAAACAAGCAGAGTATGTGTGGGGTGAATTAATTGTGTTCGTGCAGTTTGATAACAGCAATGATATGGATGGGAAGAAGTGAATAGTGCAAGTCGTAGGTGGAAAAGTGAATAAATAAATTGCAAAAAGGTAAATAGGAATATATTTCATAATGGTTATATTTGTTTTGAATTGAGAATTATATCGTATCATACACTTATTTTAGATAAATTCTGATTCTGGCAGGAGTTATTCTGTTATATTCAATAATTCTGAATATATAATTTAAAAATACATGCTGGTTTTGCAAATTATTTATGAAAATTTTGTTATGTTTGAAAAGTAACATAAATTATGTATAAAATTTGTATATTTGGTTATGGTAGTTTTATTAATTTTATATTTGGTTTAAAATAATTATTTGTATAAGTAAAATTGATATCTATCATATTATTATTTCTAATATATTTAACAAATAAATTATAAAGTAAAATATTCATATCTAAAGCTATTTGATACTTCCTACACATGTATGACATATGACTCAAATTAAAAATAAGATAAATAAGGTGCATTTGATAATTCTATGTTCACTTGGATACAAACCTAAGTTTTATAAATTTACATCCTAGTTTAATATCTTATCAGATCACGAACTAAATATTATAGTATTACTTGATAATAGAACAATACGTCTATTTTTGTATGAAGAGTATTATTTTTATGGTCGTTCGTAAATATGATATTAGATGGTAGATAAAAAAATATATGTAGGTACCATATTGCAAATACTGCTGACAATAACAACTTATTAAAATTAATTTTTATTTTTCGTTGTTGAAAATGAATCAGAAATTTTGTGATAATAATTTTACTTGTATGTGGGTTTCTGAATAGAGCTACAGTTATTGCTGCTTGAATCACTTTTATATAACCGTATTTTGTAATATTTATTGCATGTGAGATTTGAGCCTACTACTTATTATATTTACTACAAAATTTCAGAAAATATTTTTACTTTCCCCCCGAGTTTACTCCCATCAATAATGATAATGAATATAGTAATTGTGAATGGATTACGATGGTGATTTGGGCTGCTATCATGCCGCACGAAGACTCCAGGGTTGTGGGTTCGACTCGTTTAATTAAAAATATATAAATATATAATAAAAAAATCTGATGTAACCAGCACATTACCTTCCGTCAGTTCTATGTATTTTGTACAAATTTCATACGGAAAGTTCCTTGCTAAATATTCCATTTCTTGTACATTACCTTCCGGCAGCTGCATGTATTTTATGCAAATTCCGCATACAGAAAGCAAAAGATCCTATATTTCCAGTAAAATTATAAGACACACACTATGTCAATTTCACTTGACACTGACATCTTTCAATCAGAATTTTCTTAAAATAGTAGCTGTTTTCATAGCTATAGCTACTTTATAAAATTTAATTTCTTTATAATTTTTTAACTCTATATCCATTTAATATTAAGTATAAAATGCAGTCAAATCGTATAGAGAATAAAATATTCTTTAATATTTATAATAACATTAAATGTGAAAAAATGATATTTAACATAGTTTTTTCAAGAAAAACTGTTAAAATCTTCAAATGATGGTACTTCCGGTTGACCAATTGTAACCAAAATCTAATCAGCTCTTCACATGGATGTAACGAAGAAGTATACGAAAAAATTATAATTTTTGAAACTGTAGTATTAGAGTTATCGCAGACGAAAATTTTGTTACACACACACACACACACACACACACACACATCCACACACACACACACACGTCCACACACACACAGACATCATCGTAAAAATAGTAAATTCGTATTCTAGGGACCCTAAAACGTGCTTATTGATTAAAAACTCATCATCGAATTTTTTGACCAAAGACAATACCTTCCTTACCTAAAGGTGACGGAAGGTAAAAATATATGCATTAGTAATCCCGGCATATTACCCATTGCTGCACAATTAATTTGACGCTTACTTTTTGAAATGACATTTAGTAAATCTACTTATAACATGTCTTTTAATAGTTTCAACAAAACTATATATTCAAATTGAGAAATTTATTCCTTAAAATTTAATGTGTAAAATTATACAGGTCACTTAATATTTGAAAAAAATAATGTTTTTCCTATATTAAATTGATATATCATGGTTTCTCGTACTCATCTTGTATTTGTATATGTGTATATTGTACATGAATATAGTATATTAAATTATTGAAAATAAAAATGTAGCAGTGTCTATATCAGATATTTTTTCTCCTGCGAATCAAGAATAGGTACTTGTTTTTCAACTAAAATTTATATTTTGTACAAAGTTTCGTGAATTTATACTTCTCTTTCCTCACAAATAGGATAAAGTTAATTTTTAGTCCTAAGCTTTTTTATACGGAGTGAATAAAAAATCAGGGCAACTTTTTTATTTCGATTAATTTTTTTTCCAGAAATACTGCGATTAATCCCAATATAATATTTCAATTTTTATGCTTTTATATCTTAAGTGCTAAATATCATAAAAATTAAAACAAGAGTAAAGTGCTTTTAATTCTGAAATTAAATTCAGTAATTCAGATCTATTTTTTGGAATAGTATTGTTGATAAAAATAATATGATCGACATTATTTATAACTATATATATATATATATATATATATATATATATATATATATATATATATATATATATATAGAGTTATAAATAATGTCGATCATATTATTTTTATCAACAATACTATTCCAAAAAATAGATCTGGTGTTTCACGGATATGGGACACCCCAATTATTTTCTTAATTATTAGGAATAGAAGAAAATCATTCAAATAAAAGTTGTAGTAAATCAAGGGGGACATTCACTTATTGAAGAAAATAATTTAAACCAGTGGTTCTCAAGTTACAAACCAAAGTTATATTTTTTTTAAATAGGATATTATACATTTTTTAGGCTCATTCGACAGAGTATTTTTTTCTGAATTCAATTATATAAATATTTTATGTGCTTACGTAACAAAAATATTGAGAAAAATTCATTTGAAAATTAAATAAATTTTATTTAACATAACACAAAACAGGAGGCCATGATCAATAACAAAACAATAAACTTGTATTTAAAGCACAACAATCACAATTACTTATTATAAATAATGATATTTTGACATAACAATAGCAGTTTAGTATAAGTTAATTGTTTTGTTATTGATCATGGCCTACTGTTTTGTGTTATGTTAAATAAAATTTATTTAATTTTCAAATGACTCAATATTTTTGTTATGCATGAACATAAAATATTTATATGGTTGAATTCAGAAAAAAATACTCTGTCGAATGAGCCGAAAAATGTATATCTCATTTAAAAAAATATAACTTTGGTTTGTAACTTGAGAACCACTGGGTTAAATTTTATTTTCAATGAGTGAATGTCCCCCTTGATCTACTGCAACCTTTAATTGAATAATTTTCTTCTGTTCCCAATAATAAAGAAAATAATCGTGGTGTCCCGTATCCGTGAAACACCCTGTATATATATATATATATATATATATATATATATATATATATATATATATATATATATATATATATATATATAACATTTACTTGCTTACTAATTTCTCAAGTATTTTTTTGTAAATGAAGAAAAACTAAAAATTCAGTAAGTGTTCTTCAAGTAATATGTTATGTTTATGATATTGATAGTTTGAGCAAAAAAGTGCGTACAAGAAGACGGAGGACATGAAGAAAATAGATGTTATGTATTATTTTTATTTATATTATTTTGTTTTGTAAATTATTTAAATAAAATTATAAAAATATCTACATATATATAGTGTTCATTTTAAATGGGCCACCATTGCTACTCGTATATCGAGAACTATAAGAGCTGCAAAGACGGTGAAATAGGCAAACAATTTCTATTTCACAAAACAAATTTAAAAAAAGAAAAATTATTTTTTTCGACCTGTGGTTCTCAAAATACGTGACCAAACTTTTTTATTTAAATGATATATTTTATTTGCTCATGCGTTAGAGAATTTAATTCTGAATTCAGTGATACAATACTTCCCTTGCATAACATTTTTTTTGAGAAAAATGCATATTAAGTTTTATATTAATTTGATTAAAATATGGCTAAAATAAGAGTGCCACGAATGGAAAAAAATGAATACGTGTTAATTTTTTAGAAGAATTAGAATGCCATGAAAGAAATACGTGAATATTTTGTTTGCCTTGATATTTATCATCAATTAAAAGAACAAAATATTCACTTATTTAACATACATAACCTCTCACCTCTGGTTGTATGCATAAAAAGAAAAATATTTTTAAATACAAATACATATATTCATGTCTCACTACCAAATAATTCTCACATATATTTGTAAAATCTATGGGATATTTTGATATAAATTATGTACAATACATACATTTTCTTTATATTCAATATCCTGAAATTCTCTTTTTCTACTTTCCTTTTCTTTATATTCATCATTTTTTCGCAAATTCCTTTTATATTTTTTTTACGTATATTCTTTTGCGTTCTTTACTTTTATTTTATTTTCATAATCTTCATAATAATGTACAAATATTTTTGACAGTGGCATACAAATATTTTTGACAGTGACATTTATGTGTCAATTACATTTGAATTTCTTGCCTTGTAGTAGTTTGATCTGAGAATTTTTACATCTAATTATTTTATATGCATTTCTTTATCTTTAAATCTATAGAAGATATAATAATGAATTTATATTTATCGAATAAAGAATTTAACGTTCTTTAATATAAGTATTTACATAAATTTTCGATAAATAATATTTAGATGATTTCTTTTGTAACTACTACTTCCTGTTGTCCAATTGTTGCCAAAACTTAATCAACTCTTCCCATTATTGTTTGATTGAGGAATCCGCAGTTAAAAATGTTTTAAGTCTTATAGTATTTGAGAAATCGTGAATCCAACATCCACACACACATAAGGACATCATAGTAAAAATGTTATAATCGGATTCTAGGGACCTTAAAACGTGCTTATTCACTAAAATCTGGATATGCGATTTTTAGCATGAATTCAATACCTCTCTTAGCGAGAGGTAAAAATCTGATGTGGCCAGCATATGACCTCCCGCCAATTCCATGTTTAAAATAGGAATGACCTTTAAGTAAAGTATCATTTCCGGTTGATTTTGTTTCAAATTATATACGAATTTTAAATAACAAATAACATGTGTTCATTTCGTTCATTCGTGGCACTCTTATTATAGCCATATTTTGATCAAATTGGTATAAAAGTTTATATGAATTTTCCTCTAAAAATTCATTATATAAGGGTATAAAAATATATCTCTAAATACTCTAACGAATGCGGAAATAAAAAATATATGTTCTCATTTAAAAGACAAAAGTTTGGTCTCGTATTTGAGAACCACTGTTCGAGAAAAATATTTTTTTTCTTTAAATATGTCTTGTGAAATAGAAATTGTTTAACCGTCTTCGTAGCGCTTATAGTTTTCGAGATTGCAATGGTGGTCCATTTAAAATGAGCAGTTGTATATTTCTAAAATTAATTTCTTTTCTATCTTTAAAAATTAAGGTATTTTACTTTTGTACAAGTTTTAAATGTTTACAATTTCTAGTAAACCTGTAACATAAAAAATTGAAAATCGTATTATTTTTAGGCTATGAGAGTATCTGGAATATATATTTCTGTGAAGTTTTTTTTAGTTAAAGGTAGGTACATTTTATTAATTTACTACAAAATTTCATTGAAAACTCTTAAACAAATAAAATTTCTCTCTCTATTTAAACACTTTCATTGTCTTATTTCGTGACAGATAAGGACAAGACAGCCTCTTTATAAGATAATTTTCGGCGACTTTGAAGACAACTCAAGGTTGTCCTTAAAAATACGGAAAGGCTGTATATCAACTCTTATCAGTATAAACGTCATACAGTGAACACGCAAGCTGACCAAAGTTAAAATCGATATGGTAATTTTACATTAGGTTAGGTTGGAAGCTTAAGGTTAGAAGTTAAAATAACTTTACTTGAATCAATGTTAAAATTATTCAAGAATTAAGATTTGCAGTAGTGAGAGTAGGTTAAAAAGTAAAAGCAATGAGGTCTTATATAGGTACATTTAATACGTTACAGTTTTATTTTTTACAATTACCTAACGATAAGAAATTATATTTTTGCACGATTGTTTTTTTTTTAATGTTTACTAATAGGATGTCCAAGGTAGTAGGTTTTATTTACAACTTATTGATCGGTAAGTGACGTGAATCACTTACCGATCAGGAGACGGAGGAAGTAAGTAAATAAAAATAAGGATCAAATCTTACTTTAAAAATGACAACCAAACATTTTTCATGGCAAAATAATTTGCAAATCTTATTTTTTATAGATTTTGTACGTCGATCGTGCGAAAAACATAAGTATTTGCGGTCAGTAAGTGCTCTTCTACCGGTTTCGGGTATATTGAAGAGATCTCGACTTCGCGTCTATCTCCAAAATCATCCTCGACAATACCTTCCTTACCTAAAGGTGACGGAAGGTATTGTCTTTGATCAAAAAATTTGGTGGTGAGTTTTTGATGAATAAGCACGTTTTAGGGTCCCTAGAATATGATTTTACTATTTTTACGACAATATATATATATATATATATATATATATATATATATATATATATATATATATATATATGTATGTATGTGTGTGTGTGTGTGTGTGTGTGTGTGTGTGTGTGTGTGTGTGTGTGCGTGTGCGCGTGTGTGTGTGTGTATTCCTCTTCGTTACATCCATGTGAAGGGCTGATTAGATTTTGGTTATAATAGGTCAACCGGAAGTATCCTCATTTGAAGATTTTAACAGTTTTTCTTGAAAAAACGATATTGAATATTTTTTTCACATTTAATGTTATTATAAATACTAAAGAATGTTTTATTCTCTATACGATTTGAATGCATTTTATACTTCATATTAAATAGATATAGAGTTAATTTTTTTTAAAGAAATTAAATGTTATAATTAGCCAGCTATGCTATAACTCTGGAAACAGCTGCTACATTAAGAAAATTCTGATTGAAAGGTGTCAGTGTCAAGTGCAATTGACAGAGTATGTTTGTGTTATAATTTTACTGGAAATATAGGAACTTTCTGTATGGAATTTGTATAAAATACATACAACTGCCTTAAGGTAATGTACAAGAAATGGAATCTTTTGCAAGGACTTTTTGTATGACATTTTTACAAAATACATAGAACTGACGGAAGGTAATGTACTAGCCACATCAGATTTTTTTGTAAATTACCGTTGTAATTTAAAATTATATAGTACCGTATTATATTTTAAATTACCGTAAAGTACCAAGAAGTTACCATGCGTGCGGAAGTTTATAAATACGTATTTTTTTTTATATAAGTAGAAAATATTAATACATAAAGAAATAGCAAATGTTATGCCAAATATTTAACAGAAAAATAAAAAATCCTCAAAAAATAACATTTAATATTATGTTTGTATAGTAAAAAATAAAGCTTGTTTAAGTGAATTTATGATTCTAAGATGTTCTCATTCTCATTGATATTAAATTCAGGTTTAGAATCATCAGAAGGATAAAAAATTCTCATATTCTCTCCATAATGATCTTTCAGTTGCAGCAGTTGTAGTTGGAGAGTGCAATTCTAACGTAAGAAAATATCATCCTTTATCCGCTCTACATTCCAATATGCACAGCATAATCATGGATAAGTAACTGTGTGTAATTTCTATTTTGGTAATTCTCGGTAATTTATAAGTAATTATACGGTACGGTAAACAAAATTTGGAAATTTATGGTAAATTACAGTAATTTATTTTTACCCGATAATTTATGCTTTTACATCCCTGACGTTACCGTAATTTAAAAACTGCAAAATGTACATTTTCGCATATATAACTAGTGGCCTATGGATGTTTTCTCAAATAACGATATGCCGGCGGCAAACAATGAAATCTGTCAATAATGCCTATAGTTTGGTACAGGGATTGCCGGCAATCAGTGGTATAGTTCAACAGAACTAATTTTTGTCTAATATTAAATTCCAGCCCCATCTTCATCCCAGTTAAAACCACTGTTAATATAGTTCTTGCCGTCCCTGAAAAGTTAGGGATATTATATATATCGATGGGAACCAACACGAAGCGAAGTAGTGATTCCTGTACCAACTAAGCATTACTGGGATTAACAGATTTCATAGTGTTTGCCGCCGCAGATACACCACTAAAATGGTTTCCTAATTCCTACTGCAGCAACTTTTGTCTACTAATTTAACCGACTTTTTAGGTATTTATTATTATAATTCACGAGATCCCCATGTAGGATGAGTTTTTTGGGACACTCTGTCTTCTGTTATGGGTCTAACACAGATAAATTGTGGTTTTAACTATTCTATATTAAATTTTCCTAAATTGAAATAATATACAAATTAAAAGTGATAAATTCCAATGACTAGTTTTTAACCAATCATGATGTAAAATACTTGAAAATTCATCCAATGGGAACAGAATTATGCTGATAAAACTCCGTTGCCCCGATAAATTTCCGCTACCAAGTAAATAAACAGTTGTTATTGTTTATAATTGTCAGTGTGACAATTAATATTTCAAGTTTAAAAATAAAATAATAATAATTAAATTTTTCATTTTGCGTTGTCTTTGGAATTTATCTCACAAAATACCACACGACCTCTCTGATTTTCTCAGATAAACTTTTATTTTTAAGCACTCATTCTTTTTGCTTTTAAGCAAAATCATTCAAACAAACTGACATTAGGTAAAATCGCTCCTCCTTCAAAGTCGGGATTTACCACGCACTTTGCTTTCGTGTGTTGTAAGCAAAAAAATTCGTGCAAAATAATTTATCGATAAAATCAGGAGGTGTTGAGATATTATATCTGATAATAAATAGATAAGACGACTGTATCGCTCAATTCATAAAAATCAATTCCATATCAGACTATATAAATTATAAAACAAATGGAACAGATTTCTGTTTTGTAAAGAATTCATTGCGGAACTTATAATTTATCTAGGTACTTGGAAATATCATTGTACGTGTATGCAAGATAATCCAGGTTGGGAAACAAAAGCCCCAATGAATTTGGAATACACAATAGTGACTTTTGTTGTATGAAGCAACACGATCGATATTTTTATACTATAATTGCAATGGGAACTTGTATATCTGTCTATCATATAGGTATTTCGTATTGTATTTTCATCTAGAATATGAATTGTATAGAATTTGGAGACCACAGGTCGCATGCTCCAAATTTTGCAGGGTTTACTGGATACCAATAGATTGTCTCAACTTATAGTGATAGTACAAGAGGCAATTTCTTAAGAGTGTTATAAGGGTTGGGAGACATTATTAGAATAAGTGAAAAATTTTGAGAGAAATAAGAAAGAAGAAAGCTAACTGGATTGGACATATTTTAAGAAGATATACTGGATTCTGGCGGTTAGGGGTGAACATAGGGATTTAACATGGGTTTTTAATTTTATGCAATTTATTACTCTCCTGTTCATTTTTCGGCAAAAATTTTAGAGTGCGTTTTCTTTTTTTCTGGTTTTCAGAAATTAATAACAAATATCAAATATAAATCTGACTTATGGCAAATAAATCCCGTTTTCTTCGATAACACTTTCCACTAGAATAATTTATCATAATAATGAAACGTTCCTTATTCGAATCTTCTTTCTCAGAACCTTCTCCCGTTTTACGCAGGGACGGCATTCCCATCTCTCAGCTTCTTTCTTCATTCATTCCAGTCCAAAGCGTCCCCTGGGCTCCATCCTCCATCCTCTTTCCCTTAAGTCCTCCGCCACCTTGTCTCTCCATCTAAGCTTAGGTCGTCCTCTCTTTCCTTTCCCTCCACCATTAGATGCTCGAATCGCTTTCCAACGTACTCCTCGCCCCTTCGTTTGACGTGACCAAACCACCTTAGCCTGCTTCCCTGCTCCTTTTTTCCCATCGGTCCCACTTTGACTGTACCTCTTATGTACTCATTTCTGAACTTGTCCTTCCTTGTCACGCCGCACATCCACCTCAGCATCCTCATTTCCGCAACCCCCATCCTTCGCTTTTGGGCCTTCGTAATTGGCTACGTCTCCGCACCACCGTCTTATATATCTTTCCTTTCATCTTGCAGCTCACTTTTTAGTCGCACAAGACCCCGCTCATCTTCCTTCAGTTCATCCACACGCATCATACTCTATGCTGTATCTCTTCGTCTAATCCGCTACCCTTCTCGACAATCGACCCAAGGTACTTGAATTTGTTCACACATGGCAGCATTATTCGAATAAATATTAATTATTTAATTTAAGTTTTACAAAGAATTTTTGACAGAATATGAACAAATTAATATTGTGTTCTACAATGTCATAAGTCATGAGTAATGCTACTAACTCGGCTACTAATTAACAGAACTTTTTTTTAATTAAGAAGAAACTAAAATCATAATAAAAAATGTAAGAACAGTTTTCTATGCAACTTTTAATTCTGTACAACTTTTGCCGTAAAATGAACAGGAGCGCAGGAAATTGTATAAAACAAAAATTCCATGTTAAATCCGTATATTCGCCCATAACCGCCACCACCATGCACACTGCAAATTATAATTGGAGGCAAAATGAAGAAGAAATAAGAAGAAGAAAATTTGGAATGTTGTCGTTGACAGATATTAAAGACGGAGGGAATTACGGGGGGTTAAAAAGGGAGACACAGGACAACTGGTGTGGAGACAGCATTTTCGCTGACACCTGCCCATAAAGATAGAATTCACAAAAAAATATGATGATCGAAAATATATTAAAAAAATTGGTGTGACGAACACAATACCTCCCGCCATTTACAGCCCGAGTCACAAAAAATATTAAGCTAATCCTTATTTTTGGATTAGCGAATTTTACTCTAATTTTGGCAGTTTATTTCCTCAAATATAGTCTAATCTAATGAAATGAAGATTAAATATACATACCGGGATACAATAGAATTCACTAATCCAAAAATGAGGATTAGTTTAAACTTTTTTTGTGAATCGTTACTTTTTATTAATTTAAATACATACCTACATATTAACTTATGCTGGAAACTGTATTGATTACGATTATTAATTTGAAATGATTAGTTCTTTGACAGTGACATTTATCTGTTAGTTACATACATTCAAAAAACTGCGTAATCAAGGAATTTTGTTAATTTAAATCCTAGGCTCCGGGATTTAAATAATAGATAATTTTATAAATTTATCCATAAAATATGTATAAAAAGTATTAATGCAAATCTGTAGAAAATTTAATAATCTTTAATTTTTATAATAACATTAATCTCGCAGAAATAACATTTAAAGGTATTTTTCGAATAAAAACTATTGTGAGCTTCAAGTAAAGTGCCATTTCCGGTTATCCGATTTACATCAAAATGTAATGGGCTCTTTGCATATTAAAAAAAGGTCGAAATACAAGGTTTCAAAATTTTCAGAATGATAGTATTTGAGTTAGAGTGAAGGATCTACACATACACACAGACATATCGTGAAAATGTTAAAATTGGATTCTAGGGACATAAAAACATGCTCATTTACCAAAATCTCGATATGCTATTTTTAGCACGATTGAAATAACATAGTTAAGAATATGGAAACAGAGAATGTCAAAAATCATTATCCTAGCAATGCATACTGCTTTGCAAAAATTACAGGCCTATACTCTGTTCGCTGAAACGAGTGATTGTGGAACTATTTCTTGAAGAGAGGCAAGTCATTATATTGGTCAAAAGAGCATAATTTTGGAGCCGCACCTATAAAATTACTTTTTCCTGTTCAAGAATTAGTTCCACATTCTCTCGTTTCAGCGAACAGAGTACAGTCTGATAAGTAATATTTTTCAATAAGAAATTGCCTCACAAATTTATTTATAGTTACTTTCAAATCCGTATCAGCTAACAAAGTTTGAACAAATGGTCGTATATTCGTTGGTGAATTAAAAAATTAAGTAAATTGTGTTATGTGTTATCTACAAATAATGTCATGTTTAATTTTAGTTGAATGTAGGAGTTAGAATAAAATTTGTATGCAACTCAAGAATAGACATTTTATCTACGGAAATTTACACATTCGGCATTTCCGCTTGATGATAAAATATATGAACTTACTTGCACCATAAATAACCATTATTAATTAAATTTGTTTTTTGGAACAATATAACAAGAGTAATTAGTAAATTATAGTGTAATGTCATAAAATAAACATGGGATATTTATTATCTTATCTTGTAAAACAATTACTGTGTATAGTAGTTTTCATTCTTACATATGAATAGAGCTATACATATAAGATTTAATATTGTCCATCACTACTGCCAAAAACTTTTTTTTTACCTCCTGCTACCCTTGGTAAGGGAGGTATAGGGATCGTGCTAAAAATCGCATATCGAGATTTTGGTGAATGACCACGTTTTAAGGTCCCTAGAATCCAATTTTAACATTTTCACGATGATGTCTGTGTGTATGTGTATATGTGTGTATGTGTGTGGATCCTCCACTCTAACTCAAATACTATCATTCAGAAAATTTTGAAACCTTGAATTTCCAACTTTTTCTGTATTGGAAAGGGCCCATTAGATTTTGGTGAAAATCGGATAACCGGAAATGGCACTTTACTAGAAACTCAAAATAGTTTTTCTTCGAAAAATAGCTTTAAATGTTATTTTTTCGAGATTAATGTTATTATAAAAAATAAAGATTATTAAATTTTCTATAGATTTGCATTAATACTTTTTCTATATAATTTATGGATAAATTTATAAAATTATCTATAATTTAAATCCCAGAGCCTGCGTTTTAAACAAACAAAACGCAGTTATTCAAATGTAACTGACAGATAAATATCATCATGTCAAAGAACTAATCATTTCAAAATAATATTAGTAAAGTTTTAAAAAGGAAAAAGTAAATAGAACAATAGAAAAGGAATTCAATACAGTTTCCTGCATAAGTAAATATGTCGGTATGTATTTAGATTAATAAAAATTAACGATTCACAAAAATGTTTAAGCTAATCCTCATTTTTGGATTAGTGAATTCTATTTTATCCCGGTATTTAAAATTTAATCTTCATTTTATTATAGTTCCGGTGGCTCAATGGTTAAAGCAACGCCCTCAGGGCTCTGGGTTCGAATCCCACTAAGGCATGGATGTGTTAATGTGAACCCACTCTGTAATTGGGATTTAATCCTGTTGATGGGTTTAAAAAAGGTAATTACTTGGATTAGATTAGACTATATTTTAAGAAATAAACTGTCAAAATTAGAGTAATATTCGCTAATCCCAAAATAAGGATTAACCTAATCTTTTTTGTGACTCGGGCTGTAAATGGCGGGAGGTATTGTGTTGGCCACACCAGATTTTTTTGTTTTGAGAAGCATGATCTATTTAAAACGGTGCATTTCCTACCTGTTTTCCGCATGTACTCACATACTAGAGTACCTTTTGATGAATTATTGATGGTTGTGGTATTTAAATTAAAAACCTTTGGCTTTTTGAATCTTCGATTAACATGTGTAATTCTTAGCTAATGCTTCACTAAGTATAAAAATGTTACTTGAAACTTGAAATTTAATTGTTTTAAACACATTAGGTATGGCAACCTTATAAATTTCATTCCTATTTACAAAATTAATTTATACAGCTGAATTCCTGCCCCGTAATCTATTTGGAGTTGTTATAGCAGGCAAACTAAACTAGGTTAATTCTTTTACGAAAATGCAATTATTTAACATTTCTGTAAAGCAAATTGAAATTACATGCAGAAAATCTAAAAAAATATAGCATTACATTTATAAAAGTAATAATGATATCGCTTTTGGCGAAACCAGGAATAGAATTGAGGTATTAAGGATCTTTTTATTTCAAAAACTGGCATTAAAATTCGTCCTCAACTTAAACTGTAAATGAAATATTAACAAGGCCACCTTAACCACAGGGCTAAATGGCTTCCTTTGTATGAGATACATTTTTATTTGTTTATTGGTAATTTATTGAATTTTTCTAGTTCTTATAATTTTGTAAAACTTCCCTACCCTGCCGCTTACCGCCGCTTAACTACATACAATAACCTACCCCCCCCCCCTTATGTTATCAAATAGTGGCGCATTATTTTTAGTAGCCCACGGGCGCCAATTATCTTATGCCTATGCCGTCAGTAACAGTGTTTTTGGACGATTTTTGCTATTAACGAGACCGTAATGCCGGCCGTGTATCCTATAATATTTTTCTGTATACTCAACAACTATTTTGAAAGTAAATTATTTAGAATAATTATTATTTAATCAATAGCGTCGTGTTTGTTTTGAACAAGTTTACTGTAATGAGTTGTTAAGGTAAAATTTATTAAATACATTTTCTTATCTAATTTACAACTTACAAATTAAGTAATAGTCAATTTTGAAATACCTACCGGATGTCGTCAAGGCGTTGCTATTTACTACCGGCTTAGGCCGTTAAAACGTACCTATCTGACTCGTTGCTAAGAAGGTAGATAGTTGTTTACAGTTGAGTATACAGAAAAGAGATTAAAATGTGTTTTTTTCTACAAATCTACTGAAAGAAAATTTTTGTAATGTTTGTTTTTAGGGTTAAAATAGTATATTATATACTCAGGGACTAAAGTGCATATTCAATCCTGTGGGTGAAGTTTATTAATTATTATTAATAATCACCTGAGGGATTGAGTGCACTTTAGTCCTGTGGTATATACGCTATTTTTCGCACTCCCGTATCAAATGGAACTATATTAGTGTAAAAGAAATTAATCTTACAATTTGACAATACAAATGTCAAAATTTTTGTTCAAATTTAAACTCAACGCCTGCTCAAAATATAGTGCAGATACGAATAAATAAATCATAGTAACTATATGATGTTATGGAAACATCTTGTTTATTTTTACATTAGTACCCCAGGGATTTTTTTCATATTTAATCCCTCTGGGACTGAATTTGAACTTTAGTCCCTGAAATGAGTGATTAGAATCGCTCTTTATTCTCGGGAGAGCGAAAATGTCATTTTATGACAGCCAGTGTTAAAAAGTGACTGATTAGTGTTTCTTTTAACTCTAGTGTTAAAAGTGAAGTAGATACCTTGGTAATGACGAATGGAACATTTTTGGCATATGTGAAAAAATTATTGAAAATGCAAATTTAAATAAAAATAGTGTTTGTAGAAAATATCGTGTATGATATACGTGTTAACAGTGATTTTATTTTGTTCCTTCTCACAAAATAAAAATGTCACACTATATCCCTAAATTTACGACTCGTACAACTGTTATGTTACTTTCATACAAATTCTACGAATTTATTCGTAATTCCGGTATCTATAAATAACAAATTATTGATCTGAATTACGCATCTAAAATTTATTAAACAAATTTCGTTAAGTTCAAATGGTTCAGAAAATTACATTGTTAAAATGCTAGTAAAATTGTGTATAAAATAAATGCAATTCCTGCCCTATGCTTAACTTATTTATCCAATGATAATGTTATATATATATATATATATATATATATATATATATATATATATATATATATATATATATGTATATATATATATACCGTGTGTCTGTCTTAAAGGTGTACATAGGAGATTAACATGGGAAATCAATTTTTTTGCAATTTCCTGCTCGCCTAATTATTTTAAGCAAAAATGCGTCAAATAAAAGTTTTAGAGCATGAAATTCTGCATCTAAATCAATAAACAGAATTACCTTTACATGCTTTGTAACGACAGAAATTAAATATGAAAATGTCGAAAATTACTTTGAAAATATCGACAGCCATGGAATTGAACAAAAAATAAATAAATGCTTGACACTTTATCAAATTGTCAGAAACGTCAAATAAGTTAACTTACGTTGTGACAGATAAAACGTCAAGCATTTATTTATTTTTTGTTCAATTCCATGGCTGACGATATTTTCAACGTAATTTTCGACATTTTCATAATTAATTTCTGTCGTTACAAAGCATGTAAAGGTAATTCTATTTATTGGCTTGGATGCAGAATTTAATGCCCTATAACTTTTATTTGACGCGTTTTTGCTTAAAATAGTTAGGCGAGCAAGAAATTGTAAAAAACTGATTTCCCATGTTAATCTCCTATGTACACCTTTAAGATAGACACACGGTATATATATATTGGATGTGCTCGTAGGCTAGATCATGAAATTTTCCACCTTTTAATATTAAAATTAGGAAATGTTTTGCGGAAATGACGTCACTTTGAGCAAGTAATGAGCGAAAATGTTCCGCGTGTTGCACTCTGGTGGCCACAAACAAAAAAAAACAATTAACTGAAGAAACCGCACAACACAGTTAGGCATAGAAAAAACAACGACGCCGGAGTTTTCAATTATTTCCATAGCCTTCTGGAAGTGTACAACGGTGGATTGATTTTTTATGGCCTACTTAGATTACTAACAGAAAAGGTATATAACTCGTATGTAGGTATATAGTAAAGCTGGACACAGACGGCAACACTATAAATGTAAATAATAATGTACCACATTGTTGCTATATTTATGTGTATATAGCAATTTTGTTCATATACAGATCTTAGTAGATAATATATACTTCAGTATTGGAGATAATATCTGCATCACTACAAGTATAAATTTTAATATACGTTTTTTCACAATTTAGATATAGCAATTCTGTACACAGACAGATCTTGTAGATAATTTTCATTATTGGACTATTATCAGATGATTTTTTCAAGAGCATACAGAAATCGTATATCGTATATGAATCTACATAGATATGCTCTTAATTCTCTTCGTGTATATTTGAGTAATTAAATTCTCGAAAGTTCTACTGTTTTTCATACACACACAATTACCGATCCAGAATATTTTTATTGTACTCGGTCGCCAATTTCCACCCCCTTACTCATTAAGGGATTGTGAGCATAAATATTTGTAACAAATGCTAACGACATACACATGACATCACAAAAATTGAATATATCACAATATGTTTTTTTAAAGAAAAAAATTACTAGGTCTATTTGTTTCGCTACTTTGCTTTTACGGTTTCCTGCCGCATCCATGTCCATACAGCAGAGCTGGGCAAAGTACCGGAAAGTAGTACTTGAAGTACAAGTACCAAGTATCTTGATGTTTTTAAAAGTACTTGAAGTACAAGTACTTTTTTAGTTTCTAAAGTACTTGAAAGTACCAAGTACTTAAAAAAGTACTTGTAAATTTGGGTGCAAGTACTTTTTCAGATAATTGATATTTTTCTGATTATATGGACCTTAAAAGGTGATTGTTGACAAAAATTTCAATATGCGATATTTATTTGGTTATTTAAAACAAGAGTTCCTCGCTGGGACTGCCGTATCACCTAGCGATCTCATGACGTAAAATTGACGTCATATGATCGCCATGCGATGCGAGAAGCTGTATCGAGATGTTAGTATGACGTCATATTTACGTTATGCGATCGCCAGGCGATACGCAAAGTCCTAGCACTGTAGTTAGGTAATACAAACATTTATGTATATGCAATACGCGCAGATTAGAATTAATTTATTTATGCTAAAAAATTTGCAAATATATCTTTACTTTCATATTATCGCTGAAAATATACTTATTAATGAAATTCACATAACACCACACCTCTGCAAAAGAAACACTGACAGACAAACAAAGTAATTCAAGTACATTTAAAGTAATTCAAATAAAATAAAAATAAAATAAATATATCATCACGGCTTATTACCCATTGCTGCGTGTGCCAATCTGCTTTGTTAGCAGATATCGGTAAAGATGATATATTTGTACCGTGCGGGCGCTTACCAGGCGTCACCTCTCGGGCACTCATTGCTGGCGTGGAGAGTGCAACACAGGGGTCAATTTTGTGCCATTTAAAAATGGAAATAATTGGCGTCGGTCGGGATCGAACCCGATTCCCCAGATTCTCGACCTGACACTCAGGCACGCGGCCACGAGACCCCGTAAAGTAATTCAAGTACATTTAAAGTACTTCAAGTACATTTAAAGTACTTCAAGTATTTTTCAATATACTTCAAGTATTTTTCCAAGTACTAAGTACCAAGTACATGTGAATAGATTTACTTTGTCAAGTACAAAGTACTATAAATAGAAAGTACTTCAAGTACAGTACTTGAAGTACTCAAAGTACTTGCAAGCCTAATAAAGTACTTTTCTTGCAAGTATTGCCCAGCTCTGCCATACAGTGTATAACGCGGCGTAAACCGTGGATGCAAAGTAGCGAAACAGACCAAATGTATTTTTATTGGTTTATGAGTTTATAAATAGTAAAAACCATATTTAAATTTTTTTTAAATTGCTTATTATACTGAATTACAACATACTAATTTGTTAGCTTGGTGAATATAATGTAATGGTCAAGTCCAAAACTTCTGTACCTAAACGTTAATGGTAGGTAAGTATGTAACACAATCTCAGGGTTTATACTGTTCATTGATATTCTAACCACTTTATTTAAAGTAACTTATCCTGATTCTTGATCTATACTCCTATCAGATAGTATCCTATATCTTAAATTATTTTATAACTTCTTGGGAAATAAAATTGTTCAAATTATATTAACTTAGTTGTAATTTAAATGATTAACATTGTGGCACTACAAGTCAATGTCAAAAACAGTTATAATTATAAGTATTTTAGAAAATTACAGCAACTTTTAAGAGTTGGCAAAAACAAGAATTGATAACTTGATAAAGCTGTATTGTTCGACGGATATATTTTACTTGTATTTTACGGCAGAATCCAGAATAATGAATAGAAATAAATTGATATTTAAAAATTGTTGCAGTGATTTCTTTCGAGGCATAGCGACATGGGGACATCACATGTCGCAAATTTATTAAAATTTTATTTTAATTAAGAAATACGACACCTTCGGTTTCCAATGTACCTGAATTTATTTTGTGTGTATCACAATGATTGCATTATATACGTTTTTATATTGTTTCCGAGATGTCTTCCGTGCAGAGGCGAGTATTAAGATTAAAAACCCATATCAGTCTGTACCAAGGTAATACATTTTTACCTCCCGCTACCCTTGATAAGGGAGGTATAGGGATCGTGCTAAAAATCGCATATCGAGATTTTGGTAAATGACCATGATTTAAGGTCCCTAGAATCCAATTTTAACATTTTCACGATGATGTATGTGTTTGTATATATATATATATATATATATGGAAAGAAGCCATTAGATTTTGGTGTAAATTAGATAACCGGAAATGGCACTTTACTTGAAGCTCAAAATAGTTTTTCTCCGAAAAATACCTTTAAATGTTATTTTTTTGAGTTTTATGTTATTATAAAAATTAAAGATTATTAAATTTTCTATAGGTTCGCATTAATACTTTTTCTATATAATTTATGGATAAATTTATAAAATTATCTATAATTTAATTCACAGAGCCTACGCTTTAAACAAATACAACCCCTTGATTAGACAGTTCATATCTCAAATGTATGTAACTGACAAATAAATGCCACTGTCAAAGAACTAATGATTTCAAATTAATAATAGTAATGTTTTAAAAAGAAAATAGTAAATAGAACCATAGTTATATATAATGGGATTTAATACAGTTTTCAGCATAAGTAAATTATATATATATATATATATATATATATATATATATATATATATATATATATATATATATATATATACATTAAATGGTGGAAGGTATTGTGTTGGCCACATCAGATTTTTTTTTCTTGCTGTCCGTTTGAAGTTTTCTATAAAGCATTTGTCCTTATTCTTACACTGTTCGTGTCACGAAGGTTCGCGTGCAAATTTGCGTATTTTACAGTTATTTGCCTATAATTTTTCATCATTCTCATATTTAATGTTTCAGTACTCTTATGCATTGTATTCATTAAAAAAACCTATGTAAACTTATTATTTATTATTTAATTTCTAGTCTTCGTCTTCATTTCCAACATTCTAGACACGATATTTAATTTGTAAGGAATGCAGTCATAAAATTAAGAGATGATTTAATTCTGAAATATACAGATTACGTTTGAACCTGACATTGCACGAATTCTGCAAATTAATATTAATGTACCTATGCAATTGAAATAACTGTTTCATTTAAGATTTATACTAATGCAGTTGGAGTTGTTAATTCATGTAACTATCGATTATTATTATAAGAAGGAGGATATGCAAAAAAATATTGCGAATATTTCGACTGGTCAGATTTGTTGCGTGTGACGTGTGAATGTGATTGTTATTGGAATTTTTGCGACTATTGGGGAAATATTATAGTCAGTTGAGTTCAAAATTCAACAACTTGATTAAAAAATTTGAAAATTATGAAACGTACTTTCAATTAAACACTTTAATTTATGAAATAAAAATTATTTTATAAAAAAATATTAATATGGTAATCCAGCGAAATTAAAACTTACAGTTAAATGAAAGATCTTATGATGTACCTTTGGAAGCTATATTAGAAGTGTTTTTGTTCTCTAAATATTTCTTATAGATTATTAATGATAAAAATTTGATTATGATCAGTTTTTCTTGATTATTAATATTTTGGAAGATATTTGAAAACAAGAAATTGGTAAAAATAAGGCATATGCAATCAGTAAAGAAAATTATGTTACTCGCCAAAATATAAGATTTGCTTCGCCCATATAATATATACTCATTGTCTTGCAAATAAAATACACGAAGCGTATTAACAATTTTAGCCAATTATAAAGTAAAGTAGTTATTATGCAACTGGAATCATAATTTATATACCGTCACTACTCTCCTATATTATTTGTAGGCAGAATACTTATTTACAATTTTTGTAGTAAATTTAATTTTCATTTCAGTGCTATAAGTATGTATAGTGCATTTCTCTTCATTTCCATTTTCCAAGTGTACACGGCTTTTAAAAAAATACTTATTGGATATCAATGTTCAGTAATATTAGGTTGAATATAATCGTTAATTTTCTAATTTTTATTACCCTAATATCAAATTGAAACTTTAATACATTTAAATCGAGCGCATAAATTTTAGTATCAGCATCAGCCATGTTTGTGACGTGATGCACACTGGTAAATGCTGTTGGCTAATGGCTGTTCGAACGCGTAAACCACGCCTCCGCTATGTTCAGCTCTAGAAATGTAAGTTCTCCGTGTAAATGACGTCACACGCACCGTTCGGTACACATTTATTGAAACTTTATAATTTTTTTTCTGGCGTTTTCGAAATTTTTCGACGGAAATACAAAATCGGGTCTATTATTTTTATGTACAGATTAATATATTAAAAACTGAAAAAAAAAAACGTGGAAACCTCTAGACCTAGACAATATAACATTGTATGGACAGAACAATATTTTGTTGCGTTATTGGAGAGACCGAGAGAATAATATGAAGGGTATAAGATTTGACCAGTGATGCAGAATAATATAGTTCGCTTGATACTTCAGGAGATTATTCTTATAAATAAGTATTTAACTGTACTACAATCTGATTATTTTATTACAGTTCAAGCTCGACTTGTATACTTATACGGGAATATGGGGAGTCCTAAATAACTTGTATCTCTAGAACAACTACTCGAATATTAGTTAAATTTGACAAAAGTTGCCATTAGGAGGCTATGGAGTCTGTGTTTTGTATTTATAAATACTTCTAAACCTCCACGTGAAATGTTTGAAGTTTACAAAATCTTGACAATGTATATAACGTTTAATTAGATTATTGAGAACGCTATAATGTATTTGCCTTTGTCAATAATAAACGGTTACGCTTAAGTAGTACAGTAGAAGTCAAAGTCGATCTGCTATTTTTTCATCGTGAATGAGGCCTATGAAAGAACGGTGGTCTATGTATATAGAAATTCACACTTTGGTGTTATCTTATCAAAAACTATCAATGATAAAAAAAATCGATCAAAATTCAGAACAAAATATAAAAGTGCCCCAAAGAAATACAAGCCAAAATTTAGTATTGTTTCATAGCAGGAAATTATTAACAAAAATATTAAATTCAGAAAAATTTACTGTTTTACCAATAGATGCACTCCCTTCGCCGAAACGAGAGAATGTGGAACTAACTCGTGAACCGAAACAAGTCATTCTATTGGCTCGGCTCCAAAATTATTCTCTTTTGACCAACAGAATGACTTGTCTCTGTTCAAGAATTAGTTCTACATTCTCTCATTTCATCGAATGGACTATAGTGTAGTGACCAATACTTTTTTCGGAAGAATACTGCGTGACTAAACTAGCCTTTTCTTTAACTTAACCGACCTCGTATGTCTTTAGTTCTCGATATCCTTATGTTTACTAATCAGTTTTGTTTCTTCCAAAATTGAATTCTACACTACGACTAGGTGCTCGTTATATTAAATCAATAGATTTTTATTTTAATGTACCATTAGAATGGCTTAGTAAGTAGGTACTGATTGTTGACTAGACATGCATAACGCATTTTTCAGTAAAGATGACATATTTTTTACAATACGTATACTTAACGTCATTTCATGAAAATTTATAGCTGTGTATGTATGTACATACATACGTATATTATTAATAAAGTAAATATCATTATGTGACTTGACCTTAGATTATTTGCCGATTTAATCTAACAAATTAACCTTTATAATTACAGATCATATTTTTCTTTTACACGCGTGATATAACTAGGTACTTGTATTTATTTTAAGAGTAATAGTCAGCACGTATTTCAATAGCACTCCACATTTTAGATATAAAATTATCAATTATTATACTATAAATACAGGGTGTTCAATTATTTAAGTGTTTCACTATTGCTATCTCGAGAACCGTAAGAGATATGAAGTCGGTTAAATTAGCAAACAATTTCTATATTATAAGACTATTAAAATGAACATTACAAAAAAAAAAAAAAATTCAACCCGTGGTTCTCAAAATACAGAATTCAACTTTTTAATTTTAAATGAGAACCTACTTTTTTTATTCGCCTATTCGATTCAGCATTTTTTTCCGAATACAACGATATAAAATGTTTATACCCTTACATAACGAAAAAAACGAGAAACATACAAAAGAAAAATTATTATTTTCATATTAATTTCTACATGTAATCAGAGTGACATGACAAAAACAATTGAATATTTTGTTTTGTATCACATGTCAAAGTAGTTCGATTATGAATTTTCTTGTTTTCTTTTGTGTTAAAATGAATTTTACGCACGAAGAAAAAATTGATATGTACCAAGTTTCACCCTGTATAACACATCCTGTAACAAACATTGAATTTTCTGTTTACCTTTTGCACTGCGTTTCAAATTTGAAAATTTGACTAAATGAATACCTTTATTGCTAAAAATATAATTATTAATCCTTTCCTGTATCAGTATATCTTATCATTTCCCGTCGTCCATTACATCTTTTTGGAGTAAAAAACACTTGAAAGTCGTTATCTCTAATTTCCTTATTTTTAGCAAAATTTTACTATCATTTATTGACACTAAAAGATATAACTGTTAGTATAAATGGACAGATACTCTTTAGCACTGTCAGTGTTTATTTTTTGGCTACAGTCTGGCAACATACAACTTTTATAATCGTATTATTAAAATAGAACGTTCAATTTATTAATAGTATCAATTAATTTATATCATTGATAATACTATCATGAATGAAGATTTTGATAATATCGAATGATATAATGATGCAACTTTTTACAAAAGAGTGTAACTTCTTTATCACTTAGTGCGAAAATGGCAAATGACACAGAAGATGAACCAGATCAAAGGTAAATAAAAATATCTTTGTAAAATCACCTTCCCTTCCCATGTTTAAGTAGATAATATAATTTTATTTTGCAATTATAAATTTGTTTATTTGCCTTCAAAAGCGGTCGCAATTTGTAGTTTATTGATCAATTTCAGACAATATAATAAATTAATTTTTTGAACATCGCCACAAATTTTCCTTTTTTGTTCTCGTATAGGTACATATTTTGACTTCTGTGGAAGCATCTTGACCTATGCAGCCTCAAATTCATAAAATACTCGTATTTCTTTTGAATAATCGAAATCTGTGAAGTTTATTTGAAACTAAATTATAAAAAACTTTTAAACAAACAATATAACAACACCATAACACCCACAATCTACATAGAAACTACAGCATACGCTAGCACTTTGAATTTTGAGAATCAAAATAAAATAAAATACGACGTATTAAAAGTTCTCCGCTACGCGTTGAGCTTTAAACGTACCCCCGTGATATAATCTCTTAATTACGCCGTTAATAATTAACCATTATTAATTTAAATTTTTTTAAAAGTTTTTTAGATTTGTACGTATTTTTTCTTTAAAATTTGAAATGTCAACGGTCAGTTTCAATAAAAACATTCCCAATTTTCTTGGAAGCATTCCACAGCATCTAAACCTCAGCGCGAAAATTTATAGCATCTAAATTTCATAGCGTCCAAACTTTACAGCGTCTAAATGATGCCCCACCACCAATTGTCACAGCGTCTGTCCTGACATATTTCAGCCACTACAAGTGGTATTGGTAATACAGCAAACTGTAAATATGTCAACATTTGTTTTGTATTATGCAACATATGGCGAGTTTGTTTTGTAGATAATACAGCGCCACAGTGCCTATAGGTAGGTACTATAATAATTAACAGCAGTTAACCAAATAAATACTGTACAATATTTTATGAACACATTACGGGTATGTAATATAAATGAAGAATGTACACTGAAAGACAAATATATGTCAATACAAAAATCGCCAGAAAGTGCTTCGCCTGAATCATTCAAAAACCGAATACGTGGGCGTGGCCAAGCGGAGGTCACTGTAGTTTAGGTTGGGTTTGGTTAAATTATATACGCTCCCTGTTGCACAATACATAATAAATATTGGCATATTTACAGTTTGCTGTATAACCAACACCACTTGTAGTTGGCCGAAATAAGCCAGGACAAATTTAGACACTGTGACAAATTATTGGTAGACGCATTAAAGTTTGGGCGCTGTGAAATTTAGATGCCATGAAATTTGGGCGCCATGACATTTAGATGCGCTGACACGTACTCATTTTCTTTAGGTTTTCTGCTCGAAAAAGTATCATTTACAAATTCCGGTACTTACTACATTTGATTTTACGTAAAAAGTACGAAATTTCACTAATTTTGAGCAACAGTTGCAATTTATAAATTGAAAAATATCGTAAAATGGCAGATTATATTTTTTTAAATATATATTGTGTTTCTCTATTTCGGAATAGCAATGACATGCACGCTTCTTGATGCTAATTCTTAAACGATTTTTGGTGCCATTTTGTTATTTTTTATATCTAGGCAACCGACAAAATAAAAAACACAAATAACTGTTACCAAACCTAACTACCTACTATTTTTAAAAAGAAATAATGTAAATGAATGCCGAAACAGAAAATAGTATAAAACACTCACACTCTTTACAGAAGGTTATTCAAACACTCGTTTATTCTTCAACTTGTTAGCGGCTTGTGTCCGAATTTGTAACTTGTGCTAGAATAGGTTACCTTCTACAGCTTATGTTTTAATATACTATTTTAACCTATTTACCACGCGTTGATTACGAAAAATGCGCATTTGATAACAACCCATTGGGAAATGTTAAACAATAAAAATCCACTGTCATTAGAAAAAACATAATACCCACCCACAGAAAAATGTACAAGCCGATAAATGCTCATTCAAATGAATACTCACTAAGGAAAATTCTTACATAAACGCGCAAATTTTATAAAGAGGAAGTAAGGAAGATTAGTTTTAGATTAAATAAAGTTAGATTAGAAATTAGATTATAGAGTGCTCATGAAAACAATATACAGGACTAGGGATTAAAGAGAAATAATGATATGAACAAATTGTTCATATGAGCGACTATTACTGAGTTTACATGTAGTTTTGAAACCGTTTTTAAAACGTTTTTAGTTTTGAAAACGCCATGTATACAGTGTCAAAACGGTTTTGAATTATCTCAAACCAAAACTAAAATTCATGGGTTGGACTTGAAAACTAGTTTCAAAACTACTCATGTAAACACTTAAAATTCAGTTTCGATACTGCGCATGCGTACAGAGTATAACGTTTCTGTCTCTTTGTCTTACTAACCTTCAAATATACTGCTAGTTGTATAGTGTTAGTGCGTAGTGGTACGAAGTATAAAAAATAATTGGAATAATAGCAAAACGAAGTATTTGGAGTATATCAGCTAAATGCGCATGCGCCGAAACTGATTTCAAATCAATTTTTAAACTTGTTTTGAAATCTGTATGTAAACAGTTTTGCATAATTTTGACTGAAAACTGAAACCATTTTCAAAACTGCATGCAAACGTAGTATATGATAGTTGCTATATAAAATTTTGTGTTTTCTTACTTTCTCGCTTTTGTTAGTAGTAATTAAACTGCTCGGTATTTTATGACAGTAACAATTGAAAAATTGGGAATTTCTTAGCTGGCTTTCTCCAGTTACACAGTTCTCTTAACGGTCATTCTTGCAATGTATTTTAACTAGGTACTAAAAATCTACAAAAGGAAGGGGTTTATCTCAGGTTCAGCGGTCAGATCTATGAACCCCTCAAAGTGTAAACGTTGAAACAATTTATAAATAATGATTGTGTATTTTCTTTTGCTATAAGTTTTTCATTTATAGTTTTTTGTTTTCGGCCTTTCATTGATTTTATTGACAAATAGAAATGGTTTATTTATACGACCTGGGTTAAATGGGACATGTAGTGCGCCTTGGAGGGGCGATTTTATCTTAGATGTGCTTTTGTTTTTACAAAAGTTCTTACAGGTTACTAGAGATAATGGCGGAAAACTGAATATTATTGATTTTTTCATTTTAAATTTAATGGGGTCCTGCACTTTGATTTTTATATTGTTTTAAATGAAAGTTCTTTTAATTTTGAAGCAATTCGTAGTATTAACAAGCTTTAATTGTTTTTAGTTTAACTGCATTTGATTTTTAATGTCAACATGACGTTACGGCGTCTCTTATTGCTATATCTTTCTCTCGCATAAGCTCTATAGTAGGCAGCGAGAGAAAAACAGCACTAATGTGACGTCACAGTGACTATGACAATAAACCTCAAATATCTCGCAAAGTAATTATTAAAAAATTGTTTTTCCATCTTAATCGCTATTTATTGGGTAATACTTTAAGTATAAAGTGTACATTTTAATATTTTTGGTTATGGTGCAGGACCCCATTCTAAACCGTCAGTAATATATATATATATATATATATATATATATATATATATATATATATATATATATATATATATATATATATAGTGGCATCCAAAAAAAAAATTCGAGACATAACACACACTTCCATTTTTTTAAGTGGAACCCATATTTGAAAAAATAATTAGTATAAAGGTTATTGTACCTATCTTAAATTTGTCTTATCCTTCAAATCTTAGATTTTTCAATATTTTTTATGAAATTTTGTATACTTTGTCAAGACTTTCATTAGTTTTTCAAAATAATATTTTATTTTAATTAAATAACTTATTACATACCTACCTTGCTTCATAATTTAATTTTAATTTTACATTTTTAAGTTAACATACGTGAGTAGGTAAACTAGATATGACCCATGACCTACAAATAAAAAAGAAATAATCGAGGTATCCCCTATCCGAGAAACAACCTGTATTTATGATTTACAACATTACCAACTAATGATTTTTATGTATATTAGTATGCACTGTATAGATTTTTCGTCACATGCTGTTTTAGGCTGCGTACACACTGGCGAGCGGTAATCGATGAGCGGCGAGCGTTGAAAAAAATATTTTCAACAATAGCTATTACATGATAGTGTGCTCATTAACATTGCTCATGTTAATGTACACTGCTCCCCAATGTGTACTCGATCTTACATATTTATTAATTATTACCAATTAAAATATTTCTCTTTTCAGACCATGTGAACCCCCACAACAAACCATGCCCGACACCCGGTCGCCATTGGGACAGTGGCCCCACGGGCTTAGCTCAATGCTCGCTTGTTTGGGCTGCACCATCGGACTTTTCAACTTATCTCGTTTCGCCGTCTTGTCTGTACAGTTCGGAGCTAACTTCATCGTGCAGTTCCTGATCTTATCCATCGTCTTTGGGATTCCCATGTTTACGCTACAATTATGTCTCGGACAACAGCTCAGCGCAGGCGTAGTGGATATGTGGAGGATCAGTCCATTGTTCCAAGGAGTGGGAATAGCATTGCTGACAGCACAAGCTTTGATTGGACTATACAGTATAGTGGGGGTTTCGTGGATGTTTATATATTTTAGGGATTCATTTATAACGAAACAGGATCAGTATAAATGGGCCGAGCCCTTTGAACCCTACAGAACAGGTAAGGGAAAAAAACTATTCCATTATGGGCCACGGGCACACACGGGACAGTTTTCTTTAGCCAGCCAATTGTGATTTAGTGTTTACCTGCCAGATTGACGGTCAAAGACGTCAAATGGTTCATTAATATTATTATAGTTTTATTCATTTGCTAATTATTATTAACAAAAATTTGAAAATTAAAATCTTTATTCATTGCGGTATTTAATTAATCTTTATTTCAAAAATTGAATTCTCTGTCTGAGTTAATTTCCTTGCATGCTAGTTTGAGCATTTAGGTTTTAACAAATTATTAATGCCTTCAATCTGTTTCTTATGTTGGATTCACCATGTCTCTTTATTAGAATAATTTTTTAGTGATGTGAAGTTGCAAAAATGGTGAACAAGCACATCTCAATTTCGTTTACTTTTCCTTTGTTAGATATATAACATGTCATGTGCCATTAAGATAAATTTAAATCAAGTCTTTTATGATAAGATTTAGACGATAAACATGATGATAAAAAATAATTAAATATTTTTCCGCGCAATTCATGTTGTAAATGGTATCTTCCATCATAATAATAAATTAGAAATTTGGTCATTTATTATAAAATTTGAACCACTAGACACTAGACTTTAAAACCGCATCTCTCACTCACACATCTATTCTGTTCCAAATTCTTATTACTTTCAAAACTTCTGCTATCACCTTTCTGAAATCCGGAATCCATTTTCAAGCAGATGAAGGCAGAAAATAACGAAACAACCAAAGTAAACCAAACAGGGCTTGATCTAGGAGAAGGGTTGTGTGGTGGTGTAAATTGCGGCGGCGGCAAAATTGATAGAAAAAATTAAAACTTTTTGAAAAAGAGATAAAAAGTAGATGATACTCGTACATTGGTATCAAACTTATAAATTATTTTTAAATCTCCCACATACATAATTACTATTATACTAGGAAAAGGTGCGTACGTACCTAAATTAAAGATCTTAAATTTTTCTCCTTTTCTTATATTTATTTTGTTTTATTCGTTAAAATAAGTAAAGAAATAAACGTAATAGAGGAAAATAAAGTTTCCTTGGTGCTACTTCCGCTTGGAAATATAATAGGCTCATTCCATTTGGAATGAGAATCAGAAAAATGTATCAAAGTTTACAAATTCGTCACTCAAAAATTGTAGAAGTTATAAACAAATTAAGTTGACAAAAAAGAGGGGCTCAGATTATTGCATATATCCTTAAAATTATAATAACTAGCGCGAATTTCAAAAAATATTTTTTAAAAAACATTTTTGAAAAAAATGTTGGCAATAATTTTCGGTCGATATGGTAAGGTGCGTCGACGCAGAAGCGGTCAAATTACAATTACAAACAATTATCAATGTACATGTCAAAAAAGTGAGATAAAGTTAGCAAAACACTTTGGCAATATCGAAAAAAAATATCTTAAAAAATGGTGTAATTTGTTAATATGGTATGAAAATAAATATATTGTTCGCATATATAAAAAACACGGTGTTTTGCTAACTTTATGTCAGGTTAATACACATGAGAAAAAATTTAAAAATTAGTTTTATAATAATTTTGTGTATGTCCAACAGAACTAATTTTTGTCCAACATTAAATTCCAGCCCTGCCTTCATCCAGTGAAAAGCACTGTTAATGTAGTTCTTGTCGTACCTGTAAGTTAGGGATGTTATTTTAAGCATTTTTTTAATGCGTGCAACAAAATATTGGTTATCACACCATATTAGCACCAAATTTACATCATCTTTTAAGATAATTTATTTTCGATATGGCGAATGTGTTTTGCTAACTTTACCCCAATTGTCAAAAACATTGTTTAAATTTTAAATAACAGCGTAAACTTTCCAACCTTTTTAACAACGCGACACTAATCAATCATGTGTCATTAAGAAAAAGCGTGACACCTCCAACTATTATTTTTTATGAAAAAATAAATAAAATTCTTATACATACATTGAAAATATTGTATTTTAGTATTAATTCTAGATTAAATAATCATATTCAGAGAAAATCCAATACGTACCTATAGTATTTCTTGAAATTTTGTATCATAATTCCCAATTTTACAAAGTTAAATCTATTTCAATAACTGCAAACATTTTTTATGAAACACTGATTTCTGATTCACTGACTTTTTGTCGTGTGACAAATGTCGAACATTGTCCGTACGAATGCTGTTTCTTCCAATCAATATTTAATATAGTGTATCACAATTTTTTTTATAGGTAATGCTGTCCATTAATTGTCGCTGCATTCATTTTAGTTTATTTTTGTTGGCAAAGTTTAATATTTTTTTATGTTAATTTTTGTCACTTTTTTGATAAACATAAAAATTAGCGCACCCTAATACTGACACACTAGTGCCCTAGTGCAGACAGCCCCAACCTTTTTGAAAGTGGACCGCATACGAAATATATCAAAAAATTATGGCGGGCCGGATATTAATTCGTATTGGAAATCTTATTGTATTATAAATGTAAATAAACTTAAATTATACTTTTTTTACATAATACGCGTAATACCAAAAATTGATTCATTTTTGTCAAAATTATTTACGGTTGTTCAGATTCTTTCATTAATGCACAAAATTGAATCAAATTGTCATTTTTAAATAGTAACTTTAACACATCATTAGCTTGAAGTCCAGGAGTTCTAATTGTAAATTTTTAAGATCATTGATCATAACCCAAAAGGATTTTGAAAAAACGACAAAGTTTTGGACAAATTAGTACAGTAAGAAAGATGAGGAAAATTTTTTGAACATGTTGATTTTTAAATAATTGTTGTTTGAATATTAATCAAAACTTACAAAAAATAGCACTAAAAAGTATAAAGATTAGTTAAAAATAGCCGCGGGCCGGACATAAACCTTCCGCGAGCTGTAGAGAATTTTTTTTCTGGAATAATGAAACTTGATATGTCTATATATACAGGCTGTCTTGGAAATAGTGGGACATGGCTTAACCACAGATTCCTGGGACCAAAATAAGACGATTTAACTAAACTTACCTATATCCGACTGTGCACCGTTTAGCAAGTATTCTGCTTTAAAGTCGTTCTAAAAAAAAATTAATATTGCTTATAATAACAAAACGCTTTATTCGATTTGTATGAAATTTGGTATGGCAATCCATATGAATATAATTCATCTTTTAAGATGGTATTTCCTATTGTTAGTGAACCACTAGTGTATGAAACTTGGGTGTCGCGACCATGATTAAACCATAACTTTTTAATGGCAATGCCAATAATGTAAATTTACTGTTTTTCAGAAAGATACAATCAATAGTAAACTTTCGTGTCTCTGCGTAAGCTATGATATCTGTAACGATTTAGTCAGAAGAAAATAAAATCTAATTGCATGCGCCGTGTAATTTTTAAAATAAATTTTATCTAGCAGTCTATCCAAATGTCAAACTACTAATTTTTAATGACAAAAACAATTGTTTATGAGTTGTCAATTTTCTAAAGTTGTTTAGGAGTGAGCTAACATTATTTAATCGTCTTATTATAATAAAAGCAGTAAAATACTGTAAGGCCGAACAAACGGATATGTTACTATTTTTAAAATATGGCAAAAGAAATTTTTGACAACCCATAAACAATTGTTACTGTCATTAAAAATTAGTTGTTTGACATTTGGAAAGACTGCTAGATAAAATTTATTTTAAAAATTACACGGCGCAATCACTTACATTTTATTTTTTTCTAACTAAATCGTTACGGATATCATAACATACGCAGAGACACGAAAGTTTACTATTGAATGTATCTTTCTGAAAAATAATAAATTTACATTATTGGCGTTGCCTTTAAAAAGTTATGGTCTATTCATGGTCGCGACATCCAAGTTTCATACACTAGTGGTTTACTAACAATAACAAATACCATCCTAAAAGATGAATTAGATTCATATGGATTGTCATACCAAATTTCATTCAAATCGAACAAAGCATTTCGTTATTATAAACAAAACTAATTTTTTTTAGAAGCACTTTGAAGCAGAATACTGGCTAAACGGTGCACTGTCGGATATAGGTAAGTTTAGTTAAATCGTCTTATTTTGGACCCAGGCATCTGTGGTTAAGCCATGTCCCCCTATTTCCAAGACACCCTGTATATATATATATATATATATATATATATATATATATATATATATATATATATATATACCGGGTGTCTTAGGCCGACCGACACATGGGCGATTAACATGTAAAATTAGTTAATTGTGAATAGTATCTCCCCAGTGCAAGATATTAAGATGAAATTTTGCATGCTTATCCGGGGATACTATTTCTATGGATTTCAATTCAAATCAGTCAATTTACAAGTGTAATATTAGAATAAATTAAGAAAAATTGTAGAAGTACCATGAATGTTATTCATATCTTGAAAATAATAGTATCTAAGCAACAGCTCTGATAGAGTAGGGGTAACGTGCGCGCTTCACAATTTAGAGAGTCGGGTTCGAAACCAACCGACAGCAATATTTATTTTTTAATTTTTTCTTTTCAAAATAATTTTTATTATTAATATGTTTTTAATCTTTTATGAATATTTAATTTAATAAAGTGGATACATTGTACGTAACAAGATTTATTTATTTAAAAAATATTAAATCGTACCTACTAATTACAACATTAAAATTTAAAAATTATAATAAATATTCAAAATGGCCGCCGTTTTGCGCTAAGCAAAATCCGAGACGATCGTAACATTGCTCTCACGTTGCTTAGCTGTCGATTAGAAATAAGCCTACATTCATTCCTTATTGCCGCTTTCAGGTCTTCTAAAGTGGTCAATTCATAATAGCCGTAAATTTTTGATTTTAAATGACCCCAAAGAAAAAAATCTAAGGGGCTTAGATCAGGAGACCTTGCCGGCCAATTAATTGGTCCATTTAAACCAATCCAAGAATCTGGAAATGAATTGTCCAAATATTCTTTGACAATTTGCACGTTATGCGCTGGACACCCATCCTGTTGAAACCATATCCTCTCCATATTTAATTCTGTAAGTCTAGGCCCAACTACTGTTTCCAATAAATCTAAATATTTTGGACCGTTCAATGTCCCTTCAATAAAATATGGTCCAATAATGTGTGATCCCAAAATTCCCGCCCAAACATTAACCTTCTGGGGATATTGGGTTCTTGATAAATTTTGAAGAGTTGGTTTATCTTTTGACCAGTGGCGAAAGTTTTGCACATTCGGTTCGTTATGAAGAGTAAATGTGCATTCATCGGTATAACAGAGGGAGTACAAAAAATTTCTGTTTTCATTGGCTTTATCCATAATTGTTTCACAATAAGTTGCTCTTCTTTCTTCGTCGCCGTCACGCAATTCTTGATGGTTACCTACTTTGTAACTTCTAAATCCATTTTTCTTAAGTATTCTAGCAATTTTTGTTCTACTTATTCCACATTCCATTTGTAAACTTCTTAAACTAATAGTAGGCTACACTTCAACCCGCGCAATTATTATTTCTTCAAATTCATTTTCAATTGGTTGTATTTCCTGCTTTGTGTGATTAACAACACACCCAGTTTCTTCAAATCTGTTAATAATACGCCTTACACGGGATTTATTAACTACTTTTTCTGGATTTTCGGCAGAAAATACATCAGCAGTTTGCTGTAGGCTATTACCAATGTGAAATAATTTCACAATACGAATTTTGTCTTTTGTAGTTAAATCCATATTATTTAAATAACACTAGCAACAAATAAAGATAGTACAATACAAATCTGCATTTGACGTTTGATTATTCAAATCAAATGTTCTCGTTTTTTTGTTTTCGTCAGGGCTAACTATAATTTGAAGAAATTTAATTTATAATAAACCAATAAAGCAAATAATAAAATATTTTTTAAATAAATAAATCTTGTTACGTACAATGTATCCACTTTATTAAATTAAATATTAATAAAAGATTAAAAACATATTAATAATAAAAATTATTTTGAAAAGAAAAAATTAAAAAATAAATATTGCTGTCGGTTGGTTTCGAACCCGACTCTCTAAATTGTGAAGCGCGCACGTTACCCCTACTCTATCAGAGCTGTTGCTTAGATACTATTATTTTCAAGATATGAATAACATTCATGGTACTTCTACAATTTTTCTTAATTTATTCTAATATTACACTTGTAAATTGACTGATTTGAATTGAAATCCATAGAAATAGTATCCCCGGATAAGCATGCAAAATTTCATCTTAATATCTTGCACTGGGGAGATACTATTCACAATTAACTAATTTTACATGTTAATCGCCCATGTGTCGGTCGGCCTAAGACACCCGGTATATAGCCTGATTTTTTCAAATTTGTAAAACAATAATAAATAATTAGATCATGAGGAAAAGTAGGCCTTAGGTTCCATTTTTTTTTATAAATGATATAATATAATAATTATATAAATTTGCTTAGCTTGCCGTCATGGCATTCACAATGTTTTCAAGTTTCTTTTATATATCTCGATAAAGTGTTGGACTTAATTTAAATAATGTGTCAATAAATATTGTAACTTCTTTAATTAACATGTAAAGCACTACACTTATATAATTTCATATGCTGATGATGGACAAATATTGTGTCCGAAACGTCCACTAAATAAATTTATATAATTATTATTATATTATCATTTATAAAAAATGGAACCTAAGGCCTACTTTTCCTCATAATCTAATCATCGTCACAGTTCCCAAATTTCAAGTTAATAATAAATCATTAATTTTTTATCTAATCAATATAATTAAATATAAAGAGCGATAAAATCTATTTTGCCTATAGAGCGACGGAAGAGCACGATCGGGTTCTGAAATTAAATAACGCTTGTTTGAATTTATTATGCCACGCCAGGATGAAACCATGTGCGTTTTTATGAAAATGAAAGATATATTCAGTTACGTACGCAACAACATCGTACCAGTAGCAATCAAAATTTGGATTATAATATATGTACTTTATTAATTATTCACAGTAAATAATTAAATTTATATGACTTCAGTTATTACCTTTACATAGAAATCTATATATCCATTGAGTTAAAGTTATCCCATTCACATTGTAATCTTTTTAACGATCCTGTTTGAATTTCTAGTTTATGTTTATCATAAGAAACGGTATTTTAGTATACATACGGAGTATATGAATTAAATATTTCTGTTTTTCTTTCAGCGAGCACAGCTGGCTTTAACGATACCTACAAAATCTCCGAAACCGTTCCTGACTATTTTAACGGTATCGTCCTCCAACGTCATAACTTAATCGACGGCCACTTTTCAGGAGGCATTAAGTTTCAAGTTGCTTTCAACTTAGCCGTTGTTTGGATGATCGTCTTCGTGTCTTTAAGCAAAGGTCTGCGCTCTTACGCTAAAGTAGTCTACGTGTTCTCACTCCTTCCTATATTTGGAACATTCGTACTTTGTGCGAAACTTTTGGGAATGTCTCCCAATGACACATTCCATGAAATTTTTCCAGCAACTGCATGGGGAGAGTTCTTCCTCAATACGAAGGTACAGCCTTCAGCAAAGCAGCACTACTATACAGAAGTCTGTGAGAAGAAAGTTTCCAAGTGTTCTATACTGATTTTTATTTTTTGCAGAGTTGGATAGCAGCCAGTCAAGAGGCATTCCTAACTTGGGGATTGTTGGGAGCAGCAATAATGCAACTATCGAGTCATAACAAACATAAACATTTATTGCAACGAGATTCTAGTCTAGTTATTATTCTAACGATTACTATATTGATGCTGATAGCATTTTTGGCGAATACTTGTATAGAGATTATACATGCAAATGGGTATACCTACATACCTAACTCTTTTGGTGAGTAAAAAATCTGATGTGGCCAGCACATTACCTTCCGTCAGATCGTCGTCAGATCTATGTATATTGTAAAAATTCCACACAGATATTTTCTTGTAAAAGATTTCATATTTCCAGTACATAACCTTCCGTTCTATGTATTTTGTACAAATTCCATACAGATTATATATTTCCAATAAAATTATAACATAAACATACTGTCAAATGCACTTGAGACTGACATTTGTCAATCAGAATATTCTTAATATAGTAGATGTTTCCATGGATATAGCACAGCTTGCTGCTTTATGAAATTTAATTTATTTATAAATTTATTACTTTATATTCATTGAATATGAAGTATAAAATGTAATCAAATCTTATAGAGAATAAAATATTCTTTAATATTTATAATAACATTAAATGTGAAAAAATGATATTTAACACCGTTTTTTCAAGAAAAACTGTTAAAATCTTCAAATTAGGGTACTTCCGGTCGACCAATTGTAACCAAAATCTAATCAGCTCTTCATATAGATGTAAAGAAAAGGAATACGCAAAAATTATAACTTTTGGAAAGGTGGTATTGAAGTTATGCGATCCGAAAAAATCGTCACACACACACATACATACATACATACATCCATACATACATACATCCATACATACATACATCCATACATACATACATACATACATACATACATACATATATCGTAAAACTAGTAAAATCGCATTCTAGGGGACCTAAAACGTGCTTATTCATTAAAAACTCATCATCGATTTTTTTGACCAAAGACAATACCTTCCTTACCTAAAGGTTAGTGAAGGTAAAAAAATATTTTATATCATGACTGAAAATAATATGTCGGAAAAAGTTACTATTTTGCAAAAATTCTAAATTACTGGAATACCGCATTATAAGCAAAAAAAAAAATAATGAACATATTCTCAATAATGTCTTCTATCCTTCCTCTTGTAGACGAATCAAAAGGTGCACATTTTAGTCTCTGAATTGTATACGGCTTAATATATAAAATAAAATTGGTGAATTTGCTACATCATATAATTATAACATTATTTTGAATTTTGTTCCGATATTTCGCAATACTCCTTGATTGGTCACTGAAGAGAAGTGCGCGTAAAAACAATGAAATTTTTTTATTCTTAGGCTTTGATGAATATTTTTTGTCTTCGTTTGAAAGAACTCTCAATTATTCTTATTGACTTTAGATCCGTTTTCGAGATAATGAAACTTCTATATTTATAAATAATTATTAAGAATACCATGATTTTTAGGTTTATTCAAAATACATATTACATATTTGGAGATTTCGTCAATGATTTAAGTATAGTTTATATTAGTAATAATAAGTATTATCAAAAATTACTGAATAAATATTGTATTAAAAAAAATCGCTAACATTTAATTTCTAAGAATAAAATGTTTACATTGTTCCCTGCCTATACCATTCTTTAGTAACCAAGAAGCGTTCTGAAATATCTGAAAAAAATACAAAATAATGTTTTTTTTTTATGAAGTAGCAAAAATGCGAAGATGTAATTTTATCAAGTCTTCATCATTTGTAAATTTTCTCTTCAGTTCCTTGTAATTCCTTTTTTCCATGACATCTCTCAACAGTCCAGATTTTCTTACTTCCTCTTTCCCTTCACCAAATTATTTTCATTTCACTTATATTAATCTGTAACCTTTTCAAATTAGAGATCGAAATATACATATGTAGGATCGTCTTCAAAAAGTTGGTATATGTAGACATTTTTTAGAACTTTTTTATTTGAAATTTTTTAAAGAATGTTATTTAAGTACTGGCATTGTTTTGTGTGGCACCTGTATATTTAAGCGTAAATATATGAATTTCAGTAAACATGCTAAATATATCAGAATCGAGGTATATACATGAATTGTAACCTATAAGTAATACATTATATTAGGTTTACTTTTCTCTTCATTTTCTATATAGTAGTCTTTTATTTATACTTTTTTTACCGTAATTTACAAAATTATTTAAAATAACATTTAAAATATGTATTTAAGAAATATGTATGCTAAAGTCACATGAATAGATGTTTAAGGGTGATTAGCGAGTATTTCACTAGCACTGTTTTATCTGTCCATTGTTTATAGTTTGTTTTAGAGAAAAAATACTTCAAATAATAGTTATTGAAAAATTAATTGCACGCATCTTATTCTTATTAGCGGCCAATATGTTCACTAGATTTCGTATAGTTTGTGTCAAGATAAATGCACATTGACTTCGACTTCTTAAGCTCGGTTAACCCAACACTCCAGGGTATTTTCTTACCTGTGCTGCCAGGGACGGATTAACAAATTTACAGTACAAACCGGGAAATATACAGTTAAAATATTTTAATGTATTTTGACTATATAAATTTTGCTAAACGTTGTATCACGTTATTCTTGTTTCATTTGTCAACAACTGAAGTAAAATGTGGCATCCGTGTAGTGATTTTCCGGACAAAGAAAATAATCTAATATTGAAGGAGAATATAGTTTTAAGATTTGCATAATGTAAAAAAATATATAAATAAATTATTGAATAATAAACTGTAGTAATTTTATTATGAATTTTAATAACTGAATTGTGGTTACTGTTTTAAATTTGGTAATTTGACAAAATTGTGGATACCTATCTGTGCGCTAACCCTTGCAAATCTTTTAAGTAAATACATGCTGTGATGGGCGTAAAAGTCAATGTGCATTTATCTTAACACAAACTATACCTACATACATTTACGAAATAATGTTCCAAGTGTATAAAAATTATTTATTATACAATTAAATTTATAATGACCTGTTTTTCCTTTCAGAACGAATATCAACATACGCTTTTCTCCGGTCAAACAAAGACCCATTACCCCCTAGTTTATCGTCAACCCCTGTAAGATATATGACCCACTCTAGTTTTATAATAGGCGAACGGGTGGTTCGCCCAGGTATGGACAAAACAATAGAAAGTGGCTACCAGGTATATGGCATAAATTCTTCCTTACCTTACTTTCCTATTCTAACCGTAATTTGTGTTCTAGGTTTTAAGGTTTGCCACAGAACTCGTCCCAGCAACTCTGGCCCTTTTGGGTCCGAACCATATATCCCCATTTTGGGCAGTATTGTTCTATTTCATTTTAATATTATTTGGAATAGCCCAGCAGTTAGCTATCTGGCATTGTGTTATTACAGGAATCATGGCTATTAAAGCTAAAGTGTTGAAACAATGGGAAACAACGATTACATTTTTTACGTGTACGTTTGGATTTATACTAGGACTTCCAATGGCAACAGAAGTAAGTAATAAATATTGTTCAAAAAAACAATTGAAAAACACGATTAAAAATAAATTGGTTTTTTAATTGTCATCGCAATATCCATTGTTTTAATGAAAATTTAATAATTATTGTATTTTTGCTGTTTGAAACAAATGAACCTAGACAAATTATATATTGTTGAAGTGCTAAAAAAATATATATTTTTCAATGGTGTAATTTTCCAATATAGCGTCTATATAAACTTGGACATGACTCGAAATCCAACAGTGATAAAAAAAATTGAATATCGCTATTCGAAAGAACATAAAAAATGCCCTAAAGAAGAGCAACTAAAATCTAATTATTTCACATTAAATAGCGAAAATAAAAACTGCAAAATGTGCTTTTTCCTCTATATCTAGTGACCTATGCATTTTTTCGGAAATAACAAAACTCCATTAAAATGGACTCCTAATGGGGAACTTTTGTCTAATTTAACCGACTTCGTATCTTTTATAGTTCTCGAAATCACCATGGTGGGCTAGTTATCCTGTATACCCAGTATAAAACGTTTGATTTCAAATTTGTTGTTTGGGTAATATGCTATTTACATTTTTTTAGAAAATCGTGGAAACCCTCATTGTATTACAGAAATCGCGGTACCTTTTAGGGAATTAAACTGTGCTACGTGAATTCAGTGTAGCGTTGTTCTAGCTATAGCCTCTATAGAGAACTTACAGTTTTTAATTGGGTTTTGTATCATTTAGACATAATAGTATATTTTAGTATTAGTAGCTGTTGCATTATTATATTATGTATGTCTTTCTAGTTTGGCATATTCGTTGTCTATTTCTTGGACTATTGCGTGGGTGGAGCGTGGTGGCTCCTTTTCATCTACCTTCTCCAAATCGTGGCAGTATTCATGATACGTGGACGACCATACAGTGGAGATACAGTTGTGACTGCATTGTTTACGCCTAACAGCGGATCATGTATGCAAGCCTGGTTAGCGCCCTTGCTGTCGTTTGTATGGAATGTGATTCTACCTGTAGCTCTAATGGTAAGAAGCTGAAGAATATATGTACCTAGTAATAAATACATTCCTGATTTTATCGTAGCTATAGCATCCATCTGCATGCCAAATTTTTTAAAATATTTTTTGTAATTGTTTTGATACAGTATATGTAAATAATATTTTCTTGCCATATGTGTACATAGTATTTAAAAAAGTTCAATTTTAAATTTCAATAAGCTGGCGATAGTATATACTTATACTTTACTCATTTCAACGATTCAACTCACTTTAGCGGACAAAATTTAAATCATTTTATGTTTTCAAATTTATAGTATTCTTCACGTAAGAAAGACATTGCGTGATAATGTTTCGTTTGTAGATAGTTCAATTTGCTCTATAATCTGTGCTGACAGCTGATACCGACTAGAAAACATCTTTTTCTGCACTAAAAAAACGCACATGCAGGCAAGGCCATTATTCTAGCGCTTTTCGATAGTTTCACTTTCACATTATTGAAAAATCACATAAATCAACACGAAACACAAAAATGCTAAAATACATGGTACACGCCAGTGTATACGAACGAACTATATTGACAATGGGGGTTTCCACCGTAATCAAAATAGTGAAAAATAATACTATTACACTAAAGTATAACATAAAACATTTCTGAAAACACTAATTAAATGGTTAAATAGCTTTTAAATTTTTTTTAAATGAACGAAAAGCTTATACTACGTTTGAAACGCTGCCAGCCAATGACGTCACATGCCGGCTCTCGATTTTACAGTTTCTATGTCATCTGTCAATGTATGTGTGTGTTGGGAGTGTTTACAATATTTGATTTTACCTACATAGATCAAATACATTCAATATCTTACTATGTGATAATAGATGGCAGCACATTCAAATTAGAACATTATATTTAAAAAATATTGAAGGTTAGTAGATATTCTAAACTAGTTAAAATTGTGAGTACAATACAATTATTATTGTTTGCCGTACGTTATATTGATAAAGTATTTTCTAAGGTATACGTATTTTATAGATTATTGTATTTCGTGGATTAAATATTTGTAAGGTATTTAGTAAATCTCTAACAGTTCAAGAAAACTATAATAGGAGAGTGTTAGTACACCATCAATTGACAGATGACGCCACTACTGACTCTAGAGTAGGGTACCTTTATAACCAGGGTATGGCCATGGCGTGGCTCACGTTTCGTCCGCCATTACCGGGACATCTGTTATATGTGTTGTTCTTGCGCAAATTATTATGTATTTTCGTGGATATTTGTTTTATTTTAATGAAACACACATTTAATTATCATTTTAATACGTATTTATAGTGTAAGTAATATATTTTATATTATTTACTTGTGTAGTTTGTTAAGATTCCCACCACGATTACTGACATATTGAAAACAACTATAAATTACCAATAATAAGCACAATCATTTAAATTTTAAAAGGTAAGTTTAGAATATACAATTATTATGTAAATAAGAACTACAGATATTAAATTGGATGTGACAATAACAACCCATGTCATATATTCTACATAACCTCTAAATGTAAATATTAATAATAATTGTGTATCTCTTAAATTAATGAATTTTTATTACCTTTATAAATTCACAGTGTGATAATTTAATATTCTTTTATAATATAATATCACATTTATTACAAATAAATAAGGAAATGAATTACCGACAATGGCGGCAATCTTGGCCCATGGCCATACCCTGGTTATAAAGGTACCCTACTCTAGAGCCACCATCATGCACCATCTGTTAAGCATTGGCTACATTACCCGGCCTTTTACGCGCTGCCGGGGCGGTAAAAATTGGCCGTTCAAACGAGTTGCAAAAAATACTGTTTTCAATATTTTTTTTACAGAAAACCTGTTATAATAAAAATGTTTTATTTATTCTAATAGATTTAAGTTTTCATGAGGAATAACATATAAAAAAATAAAAAAATAGTGGAAACCCCTATTCCACATTATTCTTTGCACAGAGTTACAAGATACGTCGCCTTATGCACAGATTCTGTAACCTGTGTGACAAAAAGAAACTACTTCAATTACGAAGGTCGTCAAGAATTATACAATTCCATTGCGCAATGCCATTCTTACTTGAAGATTACTATCAGAGCTGGGCAAAGTACTGGAAAGTAGTACTTGAAGTACAAGTACCAAGTATGTTAATGTTTCTAAATGTGCTTGAAGTACAAGTACTTTTTATTTTCTAAAGTACTTGAAAGTACCAAGTACTTGTAAATTTGGGTGCAAGTACTTTTTCAGCTAATTGATATTTTTCTGAAAGGTGATTATTAACAAAAAAATCAATATGCGATATTTAATGAGTTATTTAAAACAAGAATTCCTCGCTGGGATTCATGATTACATGACCTAAAACTGACGTCATATGATCGCCAAGCAATTTGAGAAGCAGATCCAAGATGTTAGAGTGACGTCATTTTTACGTCATGCGATCGCCAGGCAATACGACTAAGTCCCTGCACTATAGTTAGGTAGCATAAACATTTATACAGGTTAGAATTAATTTATAAAAAAATTGCAAATTTTACTTTCATATTAACGCTGATAATATATTTATTAATGAAATTCACATAATTATGTACTACAGGCATAACACTAGACCACTGCAAAAGAAACACTGACAGACAAACAAGTCTCATAACATTGTTAAATTTAAATTATTCATTGCAGTTTAAGTACATTTAAAGTAATTCAAGTACATTTAAAATACTTCAAGTATATTTAAAGTACTTCAAGTATTTAAAAATACTTCGAGTACTTTTCATTGTATTTCAAGTATTTTCCCAAGTATAAAGTACCAAGTACTTGTGAATAGACTTACTTTGTCCAGTACAAAGTACTATAACTAGAAAGTACTTCAAGTATAGTACTTGAAGTACTGAAAGTACATGCAAGCCTAATAAAGTACTTTTCTTGCAAGTATTGCCCAGCTCTCATTATAAACATATATGTAGGTATTTAGAAGTGCTAGCAGAGTTAATCTGTAGTGCAATTTTTATATTTAACCATGGAATCAGGTTTTTAAAAACAAACTCTAATTATTTGCCAAAAATCGATGTGGCTATGGTTAATGACAATATTAAAATACTATGACGCTGACCTTTAGATTGCCGTTTACGACATATGCCGTATAATTTCAAAAGCGGATCATAAGCCCATAAGCGTTTAAAATGAGAAAACAGTTTTTCCTTGTGCAAATGTGGCCTATTAATTTGACAATAATGCTTCAAATAAGTGTTGTAAGGAATTAAAAGCTGCATCTAATTCAAAACCATATTTTATTTTACTCGTAACCGAGTACATTTAAATTTTTATAAAATTACACTTTTTTCTAGCTTTATACATGAAGTGCAACAAAATAACAAGCAAATGTAATAATGTTTTACTTGCCAGAATTGCTATATTAAATTAAGGATTAGAGAATTATTTAAAAGAGAAAAAGTAACAAATTGAGTAGGCAGTATTTTGATGCAACTTATCTATCTATAATTTGGATATTTTTCTGACAGGTGAAATATAATTGCATTTATTTATGATTTTGTTTCCATAGCTAACACTATAAAGCAGTAACTTAAAAAAAATAATTCGATTTGGCGATTAAAAACGTGCAAAATAAAATGTGATAATTGAGCTGCATGCAGAATTTAATTGTAACATTTATTTGAAGTATTTATTTTTGTCTAAAATTAACAGGCCATTTTGTACAAGGAAAAACTTTTCCCTTGATAAACTCATATGACCCGCTTTTCGTGTTATAGTCATGTGAGTAATGTGTGAATAGGGAACGAGTGATAATAAATCTCAGCAGAAATACTTTTAAATTATAAATGATAAGTTTTTGGATGTTTAATATTGCAAAATTAATGGTAACAGTAAGATTCCATATCTGAAAAAAAATTAAATAACATTTTGTTTGAGATGACCCTATTGGTATTTACTTATTTTTAAACGTACTACTCGTATATTACATATAGGGTGTAACAGCTAAAGAGCTATCTCACATAATTTCGATACTATTAAAGATACAATAAAATGTTATCAGATAATTTTAAAGACCAAGGGGGACATCCAATTAGAGAAGAAAATTCATAATACATATTTTTAGGCCTATCCTATAGAGTATGTTTTTCTCAATTCAACCATATAATTATTTTATATCTTTACATAACAAAAATACTGAGATATATTGAATTGAAATTTAAATAAATTTGATTTTTATAGTCAGTTTTCATTAGGCTATATATGAAAAAACAAAAACTGCTGTTTGTCAATTTGAATTATTTAGGATAGAAATCAAATAGAATACTGTTTATAATGTTAACAAATATTTGCTGTATTTTAATCTAAACTCATTTGTTTTTTATATAAAGCCTACTGAAAAATGACTATAAAAATCAAATTTATTTAAATTTCAATTTAATATACCTATCTCAATATTTTTGTTATGTAAAGATATAAAATGAGTATATGATGGAATTGAGAAAAAAATACTCAATAGAATAAACCTAAAAATATATATCATCCCATTTAAGAAAATATTACTTTGCATTGTAACTTAAGAATCACTGATTTAAAAAAAATATTTACTTCTTTAATCGGACGTCTCACTTGATCTTCTATAAAATTGTCTTATAGTATTTTATTGTATCTTTAATAACATAGAAATTATTTGAGGTAGCTCGTTTAGCTGTTACACCTGTATACAGGGTGTCTCAATAAGCTTGCTCACTGTTAGTAACTTTTTTATTTGAAGAGATATGAATTTGGTTAAATGAGCAAAATTGTGCCATTTTGAATTACAAAACTACTGATATCAGCAAACATTAATTTATATCAGCGGTTCTCAAAATATGGGACCTAAATTTTTTATTTTAAATAGGAACATATATTTTTTATTTCCTTATTCGCTAGAGAATTTAATTCTGAATTCAACGATATAATCGTTTTATGCCATCACATAACAAATTTTTTGAGAAAAATCCATAATAAATTTTAAATTAATTTGATTTAAATATGACTATAATAAGTGTGCCACGAATGGAAAAAATAAATACATGTTACTTTTTTTACGTAGAATTAGAATGCCATGAATGAAATTAGTGAATCTTTTGTTTTATCACTTGATCATACTTTTTATTACATGTCAACAAATATAAAATACTCATTTTTTTCATTCAAGGCATTCTAATTCTACGTAAAAAAGTAACATGTATTTATTGTTTCCATTCATGGCACCCTTATTATAGTCATATTTAAATCAAATTAATATAAAATTTATTATGGATTTTTCCCAAAAAAATCGTTATGTAATGGTATGAAACGATTATATCTTTGAATTCAGAATTGAATTCTCTAGCAAATAAGCTAATAAAAAATATGTGTTCCTATTTAAAATAAAAAAGTTAGGTCTCATATTTTGAGAACCGCTGATATAACCTAATGTTTGCTGACATCATCAGATCTGTATTTCAAAATGGCACAATTTTGGTCATTTAACCAAATTCGTATCTCTTCAAATAAAAAAGTTACTAATAGTGAGCAAGCTTATTGAGACACCCTATATATACATATTTTCATTTTTCTATTTTTCCTAGGTGGTGTGTATAACCCAATTTAAGGCCGGCAACTTCAAAGAACTCTTCATTTGGCATCATGCTCCTAGTGTAGAATACTGGCCAACATGGGCTCGACAAGTCGGCAGTCTTATACAACTTATGCCTATTCTTTGCATACCTATTGTGGCTATAATACAAAGCTATAGATATTTGAATAACGGACCACCTGATATATTAGACGTAAGTAAATAATATTAGCTGTCTGGCTACAATAAATATGTCACGTCAGTATTTTTAATATCATAAATTGGTATATTGTTCATTTTTGTATAAATATAATTATATGGAAATAAACTGTCATAAAAATTGTGGAAAATGGTCCAAATACTTTATAAAGAAACTTAGAAACAATAGTTTAGTTTTGATTTATTTTCATAACGTATTAATATGAAAATAAATTGGAAAATGTACAACAACATAAACAGTAGCTGTTATGTTTTACATTTAATTATAAAGTACTATAAGATGAACTAATTATTATTCATTTTTAATGCTGCAAAAAGGAATCATCGCCTTACGTTAGTATATTTTATATTTCAAAGAATGTTATTATTTAAACACCATTTTTGCCTCGTCTTCATTCGTATTAGCATTTTTACAGGTGTACCACAGCTTCCGGCACAAAATTTAAGGGCATATAGTACTGATCAAAATGAGCAAAAAAGCTTAATCAACATAGGTCTAATAATATCTTCAACTGTTTCCGAGAAAGAGGCCATTTCGTATTAGAATTGAAGAAAAACTGACAAAGATTGAGATCAAAATTTCCCCTATGCCAGTAAATAGACTATAAAAATACACTAAAATTTTATACGATACATTTTTCTCTTTTTCATAGTTACGGAGTTATTCGAAAATTAAATATTAGTCACAACATTACATTACAGTAATTTGATCTAAGACGATCTCTCAAAGGTAAACAAAAAGTCTTATTTATTCGAACTCATAATTATTAGTTTTTGAGATAGCGGACGTAAACCCTATAAAAACTCATTTGTCACTGTCACTGCCTTATATCTCGGAAACTATTGAAAATCAGATCCATATTGATTAAGCTTTTTTTACTCATTTTGTTCAGTACTATACTCGTTCGCTGAAACGAGAGAATGTGGAACTAATTCTTGAACAGAGGCGTCATTCTATTAGTCAAATGAGGATAATTTTGGCGCCGAACCAATAGATTGGCTTGTTTCTGTTCAAGAATTACTTCCACTCGTGTCGGCGAACGGAGAACATATACCCTTAAATTTTGTACTCGAAGTTGTGGTACATTTTGTATAAATCAAGATATTTTTTGTGCTGTAGGTCATGTAGTGATTTCAATTAAGAATGAAGACGAAGTGAAAATCAATGAATAAAACACTTGATATATTTATTTAACTTTTCCAGCGCATACAACTTCTATACCGGCCACCATTGGATTCAGAGCATCTTAGCGATTTGTCCATCCAACAAGCAGCTAGTGCAGCCACCACACCAGCCACAAATCCTGCAGCTGAAGATCCACCACCGAAGTACACGCCACCACCATCGTATACGACGGCTACTGGCGCTCGTATCGCCAAAATGTTAAGACAGAGTATTCGAAGAAGTGTGAGAAGAATACAAAGTGTTCTAGGAGAGGGAAGTAGAACAATAGATAGGCCCCAATTACAGGTAAGACAAGAATAGATACAGTGATATATGTATATATATATATATATATATATATATATATATATATATATATATATATATATATATATATATATATAAAAAGCCACTTTGTAACTTGGTAAGCCATATTAGGTAGGCTAGGATAACAAATTGATAATTTGTTTTTCTACAAAAATAACTTACTATTTAATCAATTTAAATACGACTCAATTATCTCCACTGTTTCCACAACCTGCCTGACATCATGACTTAGCAGGTTAATTATTCATTATTTTCTCCAACGTTCTTGTAATTTCTTTTTTAAAAAAAATGTGCTTCAAGCATTTTGCTGAATTCGTAATTTTATGTAGATTCCAAATACATAAAAATATGTAGGGTGCCATTTGAAATAAGAAAGTTAGTGCCACTTCCGGTTAAACCTACGCCTAGTTTACAAATATAAATATTTTCTTTTTGTGTTTTTCAGTATCACCTGTAAAACAAACCCTTTAAAGAACAAATAATTCTTTTTTGGTTCAAAAAATCTTCACATATAAATAACGTTCCTCAAACCAATTTAACTAAAAGATGTAATAGAGAAACATAAGATATTATACCGGATGTAGTGTAGCACGAAGCACGAGACGCAGGCCATAGGCGTTTGACATCGGAAAACAATTTATCCTTGCTCAAAAATGTCATTTCATTTGTCAATTCCATGGGTAATATATAAAGAAGTAACTTTTATAAAATATTTAATTCGATTTGCTCGGTTACAAAACTTGCAAAATAAAATGTGATTATTGAATTGGATGCAGAATTTAATTCTCTGCAACATGTATTTTAAGTATTATTTTCTAAAATTAATAAGCCACTTTTGCACAAGGAAAAACTGTTTTCCCGCGTCTATGGCCCAGTTTTCGTGTTACACCCGGTATGCAGTTTAGACCGTATAACTGATTATTTTTAGCGTAATCTAGTATTTATAATTTTACTTTTGCTTTAAAGTACGGGACATTAGGCTATCCCGACAAGTACAATATGGTACAGCGAAATTAGATGAAAAATACTGGACGTCTGACAACCTTAATCTAGTGTAACTATGTATTATTTTAATTCATAATCCATTTCACGAACTTGATAATAAAGATGATTAGCTGAGACAGTCAAAAATTCTAAGTTAATTTCATAACATTATTAGAGGTCTAGCCCTTGTGATGCACAGCAAATGTACTCAATATGTTAACATAACATAGATCGAACTGGTCTCAGTGCAAATATGTACATATATTAATTGGCGAAAAAACTTGAATGTAGGTGGCAGCACAAAATGGCGTCGAGTGGAGACAAACAAACCAATGTGTTCGTATGACGAGTATTGAATGTTAGTTGTGTTACGCATTATTATTAAGTTAAATTCGAATATATCCTCTTTTTTTAAAAAAAATAAGTGCTTGGTGGTGCAATATGAACCAGGTGGAGGTGAAATTAAGTAACATTTTTGAATATATACGCTCAAGTAGACCCGTACAAGTTCTAATATTGTAATTACTTGAATGAATAAAGTTTGTGGTAAAATAGCAAATATATGTATATGAACTTAATACTTAGTAGTATGTGTAGCTCTATTTTCTGCTTGTTGAGACCTTCCTCGCTGGTGTGACTAGTATTGTTTGAGCTGTCACAGCTCTGTCAATCGTTTATGGATTACCTATTTTAGAGAAAAATACTTCAAATAACAGCTATACAAAAATTAATTCTACACATCTTTTATTTGAAATATTTTTCTCTAAACTAATCCATAAACGATTGACAGAGCTAGAATATTTTTTCACACTAGCGAGGACTGTCAGCAAAACTGGTAAAGCTGTACTGGACTGCGGTTCATCAAATTTTCATTTGGATATTTTTCTTGACCGTACTACATTTTGTTTCAATAATCACTTTTTTGTGTAATCTTTAGCTAAAATTATAAATACAATTTTAAATCATACTAAAATTATTTTAAATGTTTACCTAGTTGGATGAAAATCATAAAAGGTTCAAAATGCTCCGAGCAAATCATCATCCCTTTGGTAATATTGTTCCTAATCCGTAGAGCAACATTCCACTTTTAACTGTCTTCTCGGCCTTCCTTTCGTCACTTGGTTTATTTATTGTTACTTAAATTCGGCCTCTAGCGTGGTTGACACGTCGGTAACCTTGTTTAAGGCAGTACTATCCCCCTTGCTCCTGAAGATGCCCCATACGACTGCGGGCGAAACGTTGAGCTCTGACTCAAAATATGACACAGTCCATTCCAGGAAAACGAATATTTCTCATAACTCAGACTGTGGAAGCCTACGCAATTATTCCACTTTTATTTTAAAATTTTATTAGTAGGAAACCTATGTATTGTTACTTTTTCGGGCACTTCTAAATGTTCACACAAATTTAATTAAATTATCACAATTACTTATAAATTCTATATTTTGTCTTTTGCTACAGCTACAGGGTGTTTCTCGGGTACGGGACACCCCGATTATTTTCTTTATTATTGGAAAGAGAAGAAAATCATTCAAATAAAAGTTATAGTAGATGAAAGGGGACATTCATTATTGAACAATTTTTTTTAACCAGTGGTTCTCAAACTATAATGTTATAAAATGGATTTGCATATATTTTTTAGGCCTATTCGATAGAGTATTTTTTTCTGAACTCAACCATGTAATCATTTTATATTCTTACATTACAAATATATTGAGAAAAATGTAATTGAAATTTAAATAATTTTTATTTTTATAGTTATTTTTCAGTAGGCTATATATGGAAAACAAAACTGCTATGTCAATTTGAATTATATAGTGCATAATTCTCATTCTTGCTATTTATAAAGTTATTAACAAAAATTTTTCTATATTTTTGTTATGTAAGAATATAAATTGGACAGCGTTAAGCAGAAAGCTACCAACCCTCAATATACAAATTATTGGGTTGGGTGCATATTTGGGAAGTAAAATACAAGGTCTTCATTCTGTAAAAACATACCAAGCCTCAAATAATTGTATACCCTATAAATTTGTACCAAGCCAACCAACATATTTATTTTATTGAAACTCTTTATTTGCATAAAACTACCAACCCACTTGATATTATTCTGAATATAGCGCCAGATGCATCCAAGTGGGTTGGTTGCTTTCTGCAAATATAGGTTTCTTCAACGATCATATTCTAACCTTACATTTCTTTGGTGTTGTGTGAATGGCGAATTATTGAAAGGTGTGTTTAATAGTGATCCAGGTGATATAAAATGGATATTTAATATAGTGTGATAGTGTTTGCAACTACATTGTTTTATTCAGCGCAATGTACAGTAATCGTATGCTAAAATTTTGAGTGCTGCTCTTGGTATAAAAGAAAATTCAGGCAAGTATTTTTATATTGCTGTTTTGTAATTTTTATAACCTTACAGTTCAGTAAAAAACCCTAATAAATAACAGATCCCTACTGAACAAATTAATTAAATAAATCGGTCACCTGTGATATTAGAATTTAAAATATTTTACGTTTCTGTTTTTGTTTTATTTTGTAATTTGACCGCCAATAGCGTAATAGTAATATATTAATTTCACTTGAATAAAAAAACTATATTTCTTTTTTAGATGATATTTCTGGACATGGTCATGAAACTGTGGTAGGACCACAATTACCCATCGTAGCCATCCAAATCGCCACATCTGAAGACATAGTACCCGAAAATAATGTTTTAACAACTCTTACACCTGTTGCTGTTGCTACGTTGAATAAATGCGACAATATTTCTGACGAAACGTTTGTAGAAAATAGTGACGACTCGGTGGCAGACCCGCATTATGAAATTGAACAAGAACTTTCATCAGAAGAAGAAATAGACGCACCAGACGAAACCACTAACGAAAATATTTCTTTGCACGTTGTTGCGGATAATGATCCCCAAGTCGATGCTACCCAAGAAATTATTCAAGACTTGCAGCAAAGGCCAAAGAGAGGCAGAAAAAGAAAAATTCCCAATCAATGTCGAAAAGACAAAAAGATACGGATGTACAGCAATCAACCATATTATAACTATAAAAGTATTCAAATCAAACCCAAGGAGTTTGTCGCTTTTCGTTGTAACTGCACATTGCAATGTGCAGAAAATGTTACTGTTGAAAGCCGCAAATTCGAATTTGACAGATTTTGGTCGCTAAAGTCATACGATACTCAAACAAATTTTATTGCTGCTAGTGTATCCGAGTTTGAAAAAAAGCGAGTATATGGTAGAAATACTGAGAAACGAAAGTTCTCTCGTATTTATAAAATAAAAGATACAAAAGTTTGTAGAGAAATGTTTATTAATACATTACAGATAACAACATTTCGAGTAAACACTGCTTTAAGGAAATTTCATGGTCGGGCTCCCATTGGTGATCAAAGAGGTGTAAAGCAGGGAGGTAAAAACAAATTGCCAGATGTTAACCAAATTAATAAAATACCCAGATATTGTTCACACTACCGTCGGGAACAAAGTAATGCGCAATATTTACCTCCTGGTATTACAATACGAAAAATGTATGAGATGTACAAACAGCAAGAAGCCAATCCGGTAAGCCTAATGTCATACAGGAACATATTCTACACGAAATTTAATTTAAAAATAAAGGCGTTAAAGAAAGACACCTGTAATGTATGCGACACCCTTAAAATGAAGATAGACAATGAAAATAATGAAGAAAAAAAGACACGTTCAAACAGGAACGTAACAAGCATTTACAAGTAGCAGAGGATGCGCAAAAACTGAGAAGAGAAGATTTCAAGACAGCGAAAGAAGAAATAGATCAGGAATGTTTAAGTTTTGACCTGGAAAAAACCTTACCGCTTCCTAGAATTCCTACAGGCATTGTGTTTTATAAACGGCAGCTGTGGGTATATAACGCAGGTATACATAGTGGTAAAGAAAGTAGAGGATATTTCTACGTTTGGGTAGAGGGTTCGGCTGGAAGAGGAGCCCAAGAAATAGGATCTTGCCTTATAAAACATGTAAAGACTAAAATGCCTGTAGAAGTTAAATATCTTACTCTTTGGTGTGATTCTTGCGGAGGGCAGAACCGCAATATTAAACTAATACTGATGCTTAAATCGATATTGCATGGTACAAAAACAAACCTCGAAAGCATTACTGTAAAATATCTTTGTTCTGGTCACAGTTTTCTTCCAAACGATACAGACTTCAGTGACATTGAATCAGCTCTTAAACGACAGCAAAGGTTGTACACTCCAAATGATTACATTGAGGTAATGCGTACATGCAGAAAGAAAACACCATTAGTAGTCACCCAAATGGCTGCCGAAGATTTTTTGGGCGTGATTAATATTGAAAAGAAAATCACTAATCGAAAAATTACACATGATAAAGAAAAAATTAATTGGTTAAAGATTAGGTCAATCAAAATTGACAAACAAGAGCCGTTTTTGCTAATGATACAGCAACACGATTTTTTACAACCCTATCAAACCATTTCGATTAAAAAATCTTCTCGAGGCAGACCTTGTAACGCAGAAATTTTTAGTGACTTAATACCACTGTGGCCCAATGGAAAGCCTATCGCTGAAGCAAAATTGGAAAATTTAAAAGAAATGATGCATCTTATTCCTGCAGATGCATTGCCTTTTTATCAAAATTTGCAGGGTGCCAATATAACTGAAGATATAGACGGTTACAACGTTGAAGGTTTAGATTTTGAAGTGGAAGTTGACGAGTAAAATATTTTTTTTATGTATTTCTAGTTTGAAATCACATTATATTGTTTTTTCTTTGATAAAATAAAATCATTTGGCATAACACGACTCTTCCTTTACTTTAAAATTTATTATAAGTATACTAATTTACCGTTTTTCAATAATGCAAAAACCTACCAACCCACAGAAAGTTGCCCTTTTTCCATTTATTTTATATTCTAAATATTAAAACATGTATGAAATATCAAAAACCCAACCTAGAATCAAAAGAAAATTATAAAACAGTTTTTAAACCTTGTACAGAATTTTTATACTAATGAAAACTTTAAAGCTCATTATCTCAGTATGTCATTATTGAGGGTTGGTAGCTTTCTGTTTAACGCCGTCCAATTGATTACATGGTTGAATTCAGAAAAAAATACTCTATCGAAAGGGTCTAAAAGTATATACCATCCCATTAAAAAAAATATAACTTTATACTCGTATTATAGTTTGAGAACCACTGGTTAATTTTTTTCTTCAGTAAGTCAATGTCTCCCTTCATATTGGCGACTAAAATTAACGTGAATCCCTCAAGCGGACGATATTTGCAACTCTTGAAAATGGTATTCTGTTATTCAACTTTACAGTAAATATATATAGTGCATTGGATTCCTTGCCGATTTCTTGTTTGTCTTTTTGTTTTAAAGTACATATAAATTACTTTGCAATATGAGCAAAGAACGAAAAAATATTATCAACGTCAATTGCTGCGTTTATGGCTGTAATTCTCGGGGTAGTAAGAAATTATCTGTCCCAACAATTGGTGAGAGGAAGAGTGACATCCAAAATAAATTTGGTAAAATAGAGTCTATCGACAAAAGAGAGGGCTGGTTTAGGAAAATACGAACTGGAAAACAAGTGACGAATTATAAGATGATAACAAAAATGAAAAGTATTGTATTATTTCCTGACCAAAATTTGAAAGATATTTGACATTAGTTCCATTTTAATTTTCTTAACTAAGTAAAGTAAATACATATTTATTTAACATCCATGAATAGTATTTTACTGTCTTGTACAAAATATTAAGACAGCTGTAATGAGTTTGCACTGGCCACTATGATGGCCAGCTATACAAGAGCATTTTCTAAATAATCAATTGTAAATTTAAAGTTCTTCTAATCTCATGAGGATGTGACGTTAGAGCACTTGTTTAAACACAGCCCAAATTTTTTTTAGTCTGTAGCACTATGTTCATTAACGCCACATAAAAATAACAACCCACGATTCAACAATTCGAGAAGAATTTGTTACCTCCAAATAAGTAAACATTTTCTTAGAAATAAGTCTAAGATAACTTTCTTCGAATGTGATTATAATTTACACAAAATTATTACTAACACTATTTATAAAAAGTTTAATGAATTTGTTAGTATACTTCAAAACGAATGTTGGTTATACAATGTTTCTGTATGCGATCTTATAGTACAATACTATTTTCAGAGCACGTGTATGCTACAACACTAGCGCCGCCATCGGTAGTTTTAGTCGCCAATAGGGCACGGAAGATCACGTGACCTATCATATGTTTTGTCCCTTTCTCACTTCAGACTCGATCTTCAGCTCTGTCCCATGCTAACTTCAGACTGTACTTTCGACGGAGTGCGCATGCGTCAGTTTGAATAGCTGTCATATTTTTCTAGCGGCAAATTTTAAGAATGGGTTTGCGCAAGCGTGGTATTTGTTGCCATTTTGTTATTTGGCGGTTCTTGTGCATATAGCGATTGATTGTGTTATTGTTATTCATTGTAGTGTTTTATTATTTGTTTCTTTTTGTTATCTTGTTTGTTGTTATTTCTTTTATTGTTATTTTCTGTTGTTTGTGAGTGTTGTCATTCTTTTTCAAGCGATGCCAGTGCGTTGTTGTGTGCAAGTTTGTCGTCGGACTATAATATAAAACTGTTTGCTATCCCATTAAGCATCGATTATCGAGGTAATATATAAAACCTAATCATATTTGAACATAAGTAACAAGTGACAATTTGTATAGGTAGGGTAAGTGTGGTAGGTAGGTTACATGTGAAAAACAAGAGAGACGTGGCTCGTGGCCGTTTATGTTCAAGAGAATATTACTTGCTGACATATTATCGATTACTCAGATTTGATAGTAGGTCGTTGATGAAGCCCTAAATTTATAAATTGTCAATTATTGTTGGTAATATTTGCTTTTTAAGCAAGAATGAAGACGAAGAGCATCCTGATCGTAATACTTATGAATATACATATGATCACATTGTTATCTTCCATTATATTATATTATTGAAGAATTCAATAAAAACCTATTTGATTCTTATTGTCTTCATTTTATTCTCATTTGATATCTTGCTAGAAATGTGACAGCTATTCAAACTGTCGCATGCGCACTGCGTCGAAAGTACAGTCTGAAGTTAGCATGGGACAGAGCTGAAGATCGAGTCTGAAGTGAGAAAGGGACAAAACATATGGTAGGTCACGTGATCTTCCGTGCCCTATACAACTTTTATTTGAATGATTTTCTTCAATTTCCAATAATAAAGAAACTAATCGGGGTGTTCCGTATCCGTATGTATATAACATAAACACACCAGGAAACACAAAAATAATTAAACAAAATATATTTATATTTTACAAAAGCGCCGTATAAACACATATGACAGCTTAATGTTTTCCTCCACTCTCAGCTTTTTTATTTCACCACCAGATGACATATTTAGAATTTTTTCGTCAATAGAGCTTTTGGCTTCCATAAAGTCTTCTTTTCCATAAAAAATTTCACAGATATTATTATCAATTTCGTTTCAGTATTCTCAATTTTTAATTGACAATTTTTTATTTTGTAGGTCCCGCCGCCGGACTATTCTGCTGTTCTGGTCGAGATGAACCAAACCCCTCCTTCGGTTTCTATCGACATTACTGATTCTTCTCTACCGAACCAAGCAGATCGCATCTCTCGAGAACTGAGCTCCTTGCAAAGTTCTCCCCTGACTGCAGCAGATGTTGCTAGTATATTGCGTAGTAGTTTTAGGCGTAGCACTATACGAACGCACAGGATCAGGAACGAGGAGGTTCCGAGTGGATCCTTGAGTGCAGAATGCCTCGTGGATACTGTAGCCCCCATTGGGGAAGATTCCTTAGTGTTAGAGACGATTAGAAGTGAAAAAGATAACCGATCTTCTGTGATATAGAATAGTATAGTGTTAAGAGTATTTATTTTAAGATGTTAATTTTTTACTTATACGAATATATTTATTAAACAATTAAAATTAAATATTATTTTTTACTAAATTCTTCGACTGTGTACCTACTTTTTATTTCCTTACTTGCATACTTACAAGGGGTGTTGATGAATAGTTGGTTTATCAATATTCTTCCTATTCCAGTACAATAAACTGGGTTACTGCCAAGGAAGTAAAATTACCGTAATTTGTTGTTTTTGTATAATTACTGCAACAATTTACCGATTTAAAATTACCGAATAGAACAAATTTACAAATAAATATTTTTTACCTTCCGTTACCTTTAGATAAGGTATTGTCTTTGGTCAAAAAATTCGATGATGAGTTTTTAATGAATAAGCACGTTTTAGGGTCCTGTGACGAAATTGCAAATGGACTGCTTAAATACTCGCGCAATATTGTGAGATACTGAACGTATAAAAATGAGAGCACAGACCATGACAGAAGGGAAACAGGAATGTTCAAGGCGAAGGGGAGACAGGAGCTTGTAGCTGGCTGGTCTAGCAGCAGTAGTTGATGATGACGCTTGCAGCGTCTTGAAGTCGTAATGTCCAATGGCTCTTGACAATGACGAACCTTGCGCCGAAATGGCGGGAGGCGAGAGGTACTGCGCTGGGTCCGAAATTGACAGACTACGTATGATGATGTTGATGATAAATATCATAGTTGCATTTTGGTAAATGGTTCACAAATGTTTAGTTTTTTTTGTCTTTGTCAGCAATGGATTTACAAGTTTTGTTATTTAAGTACTTCCGAACTACAGAGACGGGAAAATTTGTGTTTATGTATATTTTCAAAGATTTCAATGCTATTTTTAGCAAAACCGGTCACTGACTCAGTTCTTAATCTACCTCTAATAAAAACGACCCTGTTTGAACAATCTGCCAATCAGCTTTTATTCGCAAATTTCGTTAATGATGACATCAGTATTGTTGAGTGTATTTACTTTCGTGCAATTTGACAATTGAAAATAATTTATGTACTTTTCTAAAATGATTCCGTTCTGAAAAATCAGTTGAATTTAACAGCGTTAAAAATAGAAAGACACGAATATTTATCCCACGCACAAACAAAATTTCGAGGAAATTTCCGTCTATAGGGTTTTACGATTTCCGGCTGTGGGTATTTGAAGTACAAAAGGGGGAAGAGAATAACAGGGCAATTTCATCTCATTGTATATTCCAAAATTATGTATTTATTTGAACACTGTTATTGAGTGTTTGGAGTAGATTTTTTTTATACAGGGTAAATATGAACTATATAATATAACAAACTTTAATAGTTTGTTGGAGAAGTCATTTCGAGTGAAAATGGCATTATGAACATAGATCCTATTAATTTTAGTTATTAAAATAAAATGCAATAAAGTCAAGTCAACTAATGCATAAACCTACTTGAATGAATGCAGTCAATAAAAATTATAAAATGAACATAAAAATTGCAAGGTAATTTTTTAATAACAATAAATTAATGTCGGTTATTTAATTTCTAAAATAAAATAAATGAATAAAAGGTATATAGTACATTTCAATATTTTTATATTTTACCGTTTTATTCCATCTTTACGTATAGTTATACCATCAATGTAAAATAAAACGTGATTTATTCATAGTTGGAACAATACAATCAAACAACGAAATATCATATCGATAGTTTGGTACACCCGATATATTGATACATCAATATATCAAAAACATCAATCGGGTTTATCGGTTTACATAGATATATTTAATTTAATTCACATCGAATATTGACATTCAAATCTTGATTCCGAACAGCCCTACTACTTACTGGTTTAATTTAAATTTTCAAGACCTATATATTATATATACCTACTGTGAAACTAAAAAAAATAATATAAAAACCATTATATGTGCGTGCGAAAATGAGTTCGCGCATGAGAATTATAAAGCTTGGAAGGCTTGAAAAAGCTTGACAAAGATTGGAAATCAAGCCAAGCCTAAAATTTATAAAGCTCGAAATTTTCAAGCCAAGCCAAGCTTTGTTTCCATCAAGCCCAAGCCAAGCCTAACATTAAAAAATCTGATGTGGCCAGCACATTACCTTCCGTCAGTTCTATGTATTTTGTATAAATGTCATACAGAAAATTCCTTGAAAAAGATTATATTTCTTGTACATTACCTTAAGGCAGTTGTATGTATTTTAAACAAATTCCAAACAGAAAGTTTCTAACAAAAGATCCTATATTTCCAGTAAAATTATAACATAAACATACTGTCAACTGCACTTGACACTGACACCTTTCAATCAGAATTTTCTTAATGTAGCAGCTGTTTCCAGAGTTATAGCAAAGCTGACTAATATACATGATATTTAATGTCTTTATAATTTTTTAACTCTATGTCCATTTAATATGAAGTATAAAATGCATTCAAATTGTATAGAGAATAAATAATTCTTTAATATTTATAATAACATTAAATGCGAAAAAATGATATTTAACATCGTTTTTTCAAGAAAAACTGTTAAAATCTTCAAATGAGGGTACTTCCGGTTGACCAATTATAACCAAAATCTAATCAGCTCTTCACATGGCTGTAACGAAGAGGAATACGAAAGAATTATAATTTTTGGAATTGTAGTATTAGAGTTATCGCATTAGAAAATTTTGTCACACACAGACACACACACACACACACATACATACACACACACACACACACATACAGACATCATCGTAAAAATAGTAAAATCGTATTCTAGGGACCCTAAAACGTGCTTATTCATCAAAAACTCACCACCGAATTTTTTGACCAAAGACAATACCTTCCTTACCTAAAGGTGACGGAAGGTAAAAAAGCTTGAATTTTCAAGCCAAGCCAAACTCTTTTATTTCAAGCTAAGTAGGTTGGTTTGGTTAATCTCTAGTTAGCAGTCATATGCGGACGTGGGTGAAACTGTGAATGGTGCAGTAATTATAGGTGAGTGGTAGAACTCGCTGTTATTCTAATTATTATACAGGTATAGTTTGATGTGGATCACCAGATGCTTGATTGATATGTTATACACTGTGTATTTGATATGCATGATATTATGTGAGATATACATTTGTATTATTAGTTTGTGGCCGCAAACATACTAGTAGTAGTTTCCTAATTATCCGAAGAGTTGTCTGGGACAACTCTGGGTCCATAGAGCCATGTGCTCTGAGGTGTGAGAAACACCAACTGAGAGGCTGAGATAAACGAGAACTTCTGGGACGTAAAGGATAAACCTGGGATTTATCATCATAGGTCTGGGACCTACACCCGTGTGATCGTAAACTAAACTCTCATAATGGGTCGGGACTCATTCTCCTCTGGGAGGTTGAGTTCTGGGAAATCAACATGTCTGGGACATGCATATGTGATTACGGTACCGCTAGTGGCTCAGGAATGACTATTCACGAGAGCCGTATTCCAGCAATTCGTCCCTGCGCTGGGTGCATACGTTTGCGGATAGGGCTACCGGAATCCACGAGGTGTTAGGCCGCATTTAATATGCGGGGCGCCTGCCCAAGTCTGGGACTTGGGAGCAACCTTATTTCTGCCTCCCCTGCAGACTATCTCATTAGATGACAATGCACGCCTGTGATAATTGTTGCAGATTGGAATGACTGTGTATTTTATCTCACTTAGGGGAACGCGTTCTAGAGGACCAGTCCGTCGCTGGAAGAGGACGCCGATAACAAGGTCAATAAGCAATGTGAATTGTATATATTAGATTAATGTATGTATTATCGCCCATTTATTCTAATTAAATAATAATAAAAAAAAAACTATGAGCCAAGCTCATAACCTTTTACTAAATATTAGTAGCACTACTAATAATTGCAACTAGTCACTATTAAATTATTTGCGCTCATAAAGTAAAACTAGTGCAAGTATAACTTAGTAGTACCTAATAAAAGAGAAATTTAGTAGTGATAATTAGTAGCACCAAAGGATATATTAAGTACTATTACCTGTTAATCAAAAGATTGTCGTAATAATATATTTTTTTTAAATGGTTGAATTAAGAGAAAATCACTTGCCATTGCCAAACAAAATATATAGAAAGAGGAAAAATCATGAGGAAAACTTACAGAAAATTTATTTAGGAAAATATACAAATATTTATTACAGTTTTTCTGATTTTATTATATTGCAGAAAATACTTGTAATATTCTTATGCTGATTACAATAAAGGATATTTACAGTCCAAGAACATTGATTACAACAAAGAATCTAAATCCAACAAAGAAAATTTCATTAATATTTCAATACTAGCATTTAGCGTAGAATAAAAAATAAGGCATATGCAATAAGAATTACTGTACTTAACATCTTTTTTATAACTATTCTGCTAGAAAACACATAATTTAAAATAAATACACCTTAAACGTGTCTTAATATCAAAAATGAAATCCACATAGGTACTTTTAAAAAAGTTTTATTATTACTATTCAGCTAAAAAATACACAATTTTTTAAAAAATCACCTTAAACGTGTCAAAATGAAATCCACATACATTTAGAAAAGTTTTATCAGATATTTCACGTTTTCTTTGGCTAATTTCCACATTCAAAGGTGGTTAACCAATCTTGCCATGTTAAAAATCGTTAATATTTTTTCTTCTAGTGTCCAATTTTTCCCACGCTCCGTTTATTTGCCATTTTCTTTAATATTTAATCTTTATATTTTTCTTTACTTCACTTCGCAATTTCACTGGTCTCACCTCACAGCTGTCAAATCTGTTTTCCTTTATAGGTTACGTACACTTAGTAGTACTCTAACCTGTATTAACAGATCTTTTTTTTCATGCTAACATATTTATTTTTGTATATTACTATCTCTTTCATTCAACGTTTTCATTAATAGTACATGGTTGCCATATATAATTTACTACTAGTTAAAATAAGCTAGTAGTGGAATTATGAGCACCAGTATCATTAGTTTTATACTAATCTATTTTAGTAAGTAACTCCTAGTTGTAAAATTTAGTAACAGGTTATGAGCTTGGCCCTATTATCTTTTATTTTTTAGTAATAATCTAGAATGCGTACTACTATAAAAACGTACGCATAGAATGCTCACTATAATGGTATTGAAAATATTTAGGAAGGGGAGGGGAGCTTCAAAATTGAATTGCGCTTGGGGCCTCTCAAGTGCTAAATCCGCCACTGTCCAACAGATCCCAATCCTGTCAAAGTAAAACGAGTTCAAAGTGTTGGTACAAAAATGATTGCCTTCTTTTTCTCAAAATCCGGTCTTACTCTCAATATTTCATTAGAAGATAGGAAGACAGTAACTTCTAATTGGTACATAACAATTTGTTTGCCACGGGTGCGTGAAAATAGGTCTCGAAGAAAGCTAGTATTGCATCAGGATCAGAATAAAGGTGGAATTACTGGAGCACCCACCATACAATCGTGACCTTGAACCTTATGAATTATGATTTCTTCCTATTTCCTAAATTAAAGGAAATAATGCGTGGTTTCCGATATACAAGTTCTTATGAAGCGGTTGAAGCCTTCGAAAACATGGGCTCTCAAGTTGTCTCCAGAAGAATGGATTTCTTGCTTTAACGATTGGTTTTATAGAATGCATAAATGTGTTGAGTTTAAAGGAGAGTATTTCGAAAAACAATAAAAAAATAATTTCTGGAAAATTTTGTTTTCTATCACTAGTTTGCAGAAACTTGGTGCTACCGTCGTATTTTTATAAATATATACATATATTTTCAACAATTTCATGTACTTATTTTCTCATATTTAAAATAAAAGCAAAGATGGGATCATGAAAGAAAACAATTTACTGGAAATCAGTCAACTTTAATCTCAACCCGATTAGTTTCGACGCCACATGTGTCTTCCACAGAACAGAAAAAATATATGTTTTTTTTACAAAGATACATTGAAGTTGTAAAAACCAGATTACTTACATGAGTTTTAACAGTTTGTTGATAATGTAATTGTTAAGTGATTTACACAAAAATAGAACATGGAAATTATATATAAAAGTGAAAATATAAAAACTATAAAAATTTGTCCACAACGGACAGAACTGTTAAATGGAATTAATAAAGTCAAAAAACTTAATATATGGGGTCCCGTGGCCGCGTGCCTGAGTTTCTGGTCGCGAATCTGGGGAACCGGGTTCGATCCTGACCGACGCCAATTATTTCGAATTTTAAACGGCACAAAATTGACGCCTGTGGTGTACTCTCCACGCCAACAATGAGTGCCCGTAAGATGGCGCCTGGTAAACGCCCGCACGGTACAAATATGTCATCATCATTACCGATATCTGCGTAGAAAGCAGAGTGGCACACCCAGCAATGGGTAATATGCCGTGATGATATATTTATATATTTATTTACTTTATTTATTTAAAAAAAATATAAAAAAATCTGATGTGGCCAGCACATTACCTTCCGTCAGTTCTATATATTTTGTATAAATGTCATACAGAAAGTTCCTTGCAAAAGATTCTTTTTCTTGTATATAACCTTAGGGCAGTTGTACAAATTCCATATAGAAAGTTTTTAGCAAAAGATCCTATATTTCCAATAAAATTATAACACAAACATACTGTCAATTGCACTTGACACTGATACCTTTCAATCAGAATTTTAAAAATATAGAAGCTGTTTCCAGATATCATAGCTGGCTGCTTTATGAAATTTAATTTCTTTTTCATTTTTACCTTCCGTCACACACACACACACACACACACACACACACGGACACACATACATACACACACACACACACACACACACACACACACACACACACACACACACATACATACAGACATCATCGTAAAAATAGTAAAATCGTGTTCTAGGGACCCTAAAACGTGCTTATTCATCAAAAACTCACCACCGAATTTTTTGACCAAAGACAATACCTTCCTTACCTAAAGGTGACGGAAGGTAAAAATTATAAAGAAATTAAATTTCATAAAGTAGCCATAGCTGTGGAAACAGCTACTATATTAAGAAAATTTTGATTGAAAGATGTCAGTGTCAAGTGAAATTGACATAGTGTGTTTGTCTTATAATTTTACTGGAAATAGGTATAGGATCTTTTGCTTTCTGTATGGAACTTTAAGGTAATGTACAAGAAATAATAATAATAATAATAAATCTTTTATTTCTGCAGATACATTACACTGTATATAGAAAACGTCACAAAATAATAATTTTCTGTATGAAATTTGCGTACAATACATGCAACTGCCGGAAGGTAATGTACAAGAAATAGAATATTTAATTTAGCAAGGAACTTTCCGTATGAAATTTGTACAAAATACGTAGAACTGACGGAAGGTAATGTGCTGGCCACATCAGATTTTTTTAACTTATCCATTGAATATGAAGTATAAAATATAATCAAATCGTATAGAGAATAAAATATTCTTTAATATTTATAATAACATTAAATGTGAAAAATGATATTTAACATGGTTTTTTCAAGAAATACTGTTAAAATCTTCAAATTCGGGTACTTCCGGTTGACCAATTATATCCAAGATCAAATCAGCTCTTCACATGGATGTAACGAAGAGGAATACGAAAGAATTATAATTTTTGGATTTGTAGTATTAGAGTTATTGCATTAAATTTTTTTGTCACACACACACACACACACACACACACACACACACACACACACACACACACACACATACACACACGCACACGCACACACGCACGCCCGTCTGCCACAAACAGACAGACATCATCGTAAAAATAGTAAAATCGTATTCTAGGGACAGTAAAACGTGCTTATTCATCAAAAACTCACCACCGATTTTTTTGACCAAAGACAATACCTTCCTTACCTAAAGGTGACGGAAGGTAAAAATGTACACTTCGACATAAAGTAATAAGAAAAAATATGAAAATTGTAGTGTCAACACCCTTAACGGCTAGCTATCAGTAAAGTAAAGTTTTGACCTGTACAGTGACAGTGACTTATACTATTTTAAAAAATATTGTCATGTTATTTTAAATTGTTTTACCGCCAAAGTTTTATTTTTTTTAAATAAAAGATAAAAGATATTACGGTACGAACGTTACACTAAAAATAGAAAAATTAAATAAGAAAATCTATCAGTCACCCAATAACACGATTTATGCTTGAAAATGACTGTTTCTTAGAAATTCTACTGCAATTTTTTCATAACATCAATTTTTTTCTTTATGGCGTTTCATTGATCCGCTATCATAATTTTTTTATTGTGAACGATACATAATTCAGATTAACTTAAGTGAGGAGCCATTATTAAAAGAAATTTCGAGATAAATGAGCAAAACAGCATCTCTGTCGCACACACGAGAGCGAGCGACATAGTGTGGACGCACCTTTATTAGATTAAGCCTTGTTTATGATGGATTTAATTTATAAATTTACATTTAGTGCACTGGTTCATGATGATTTATAAATTAATTCATTGATATTCTTGTATGAATTTGTTCTCTGTCATACAAACTGTGCAATTCTACATCAAAAATGAATACAAGAGTATGTAGGCATTTTCATACCTTTTAAATGGGTATATATTTTGACATATTTACTAAAATATTCTGTTATTGTTATTACATCACAAGAGCTTCGAAAATAATCGAAAATACTGCCGATTAGTGAGACGTATTGCCATTTAGATATAAAACATCAAAATATTCGAATAAATGAGTTTTGTAATCGTACCAATCATACGTTTGCTGGCTTGCTTGCAGGCGCAAATTTCATATCAGCTACAAAACGATCCTGCAGACAGTGTCATCTCTGTGTAATTTAACAAATAGTTCCCAATTAATCCAGTACTACCTCATGGCTCATGGCCCTGTTTTCTTAACGCACACTCAATCCATTGTTATATATAGTATATATTATATAGGGTACGGTGTTTTCTGCTTCTTGGTTTCGTTTACACAAAATGTCACGGCAGACATTACTTTCAAAACCGGACTGTTCAGGTGAAAACCGAACGTACCGGGCATTGCCATCAAAACCGGACTGTCCGGGTGAAAACCGGATATCTGACAACCATAGCTGGGGAGCTCCCAGTCATGAATTTAATACACGCGGGTTCTGGAACACGCAGGAACTAAATTATTATAAAACTGTCTGGATTTCTAGCAGTATTTTATCACATTGCAACAACCATTGTTTTTAATCCATAAACTTAATAATTGTTGAATTTGTTAGACGTATTATACATAGCTGGAAAGAAAAAAAATCTCTTTTCAATGATTGCCCGAGAAAACATATTTCCAACGGAAATCAGGTGAAATGAAATGATCGTGTCATCTGCAACGCTGCCTCCCGGACTAATAGTAATTATATCAGAGGACAAGCGAAGGAAAATTGCAAGATTAACCGACTTACCTGTAAGGAAGGAGGTCGATGAGGTGTTTGTCGGGTGTATTTTGATTACGTAGCTTTCAAATGTACCGATGGGTATAACATAACGCGATACTACATAGTAATTATTTTGGAGGACAACTTCGGAAAATTACGATCAACCTTCCTTACAGGTAAGTCGGTTAGTCTTAAAATTTTATTTTTTAAATTGTTACATACAACTATGATACATAATGTAAAAGATAAATTTCAAAACGTTTTATACATACTAATTATTTTCAATATAAATATTAAATGATACGAATAATACATACATAAATTACAGTTACCAAAAGTTTTATATAAAACGATTATCTCTATTTACCTATTTTAGTGAAATCAAAATATACATTAATACCCGGATTAATTTTTGGACAGAAATGGTCACAACGCAAGTTAACTTATTTGACGTTTCTGATAATTTGATGAAACGTCAAGCATTTATTTATTCTTTGTTCAATTCCATGGCTGTCGATATTTTCAACGTAATTTTCAATATATTTAAATAATTAATTTGTCGTTACAAAGCATGGAAAAATAATTCTGTTCATTGATTTAGATGCAGAATTTTATGCCCTAAAACTTTTATTTGACGCGTTTTTGCTTAAAATAATTAGGTGGGCAGGAAATTGCAAAAAACTGATTTCCCATGTTAATCTATGTACACCTTTAAGACAGACACACGGTATATATATATATATATATATATATATATATATATATATATATATATATATATATATATATATATATATTATATATATATATATATATATATATATATATATATATATATATATATATATATATATATATATTATATATATATATTTATTAGTTTTACGAAACTTTCCTGCTCTCTTATTCATTTTATGACCAAAATTGTTAAGAATTACACATAAAACTGTTTTTGCATTTTTATTGTTTTTATTTTTTTCATAATATTAAAAAGAAATTTCAAAATTTTAATTACTTCATAGCAATAACCATGATTTTTTTTTCTTTTTTCTGGGTTTCAGAAATTATTTATATATGTCAAACATCGATCTGCCTTATGGAAAATAAATTCTTTATTAATAAAGACACGTTCCTTATTCGAATAAACATTAATTACCTATTTAATTTAGTTTATACAATATAAAAATTGACAAAATATTACTATTGTTTTCTACAATGGTATTGCTACTAATTAATGGAACTTTTGAAATTTCTTTTTAAAATTGAGAAGAAACCAAAAACATAATAAGAAATGTAAAAACAGGTTTATAAGCAACTTTTAATTTCTAAACAACTTTGAACTCTACAGACTTTGCCTTATAAAATACAGGAGAGCAGGAAATTGCGTAAAACTAAAATCCCATATTAAATCCCTATGTTCTCCCTTACCTGCCACCATCCTGTATAAATACTCGTTAAACTGACAAGTGTGTTATTCAATTTCATATTTTTCTTCGCACCTATGCTTGTTACATTTTACATCTATATATTGTACTCGTATACTAGTATGTATTAATTTTATATCTTTTAGTAGAATGGAAATATGTAACATAGGGAATTTATATTGTTGACGACGATACTAAAATGTCCAATTAAGTACAAAATGTTTTATATTATTTACTTTAAATTGACTAGAGTTTATATGTTAATTAGTTTCATTTACGCTTGTTATATTTTTATATCCTACCTATGTTTTGTATTTGTATTATTTTATATTTTTTGTAAATTATCAAACTGACCAGTTTATTATTTATTTATTTTTTCATTTCACCCACCTGAAGCTAGTTGTACCTGTAATAAGTAATATTTCAATACAATATTTTAAAACCGCTCGGCATACTAATCTTGATCAAGTGTACTAGAAATTAGAATATTAAAATATTATAAATTCAAATTGGAGATTATAAAGAAAGAATAAAGATTTATGAAATATATAAAATAAATGCAGTATTTCTATAAAGTCTAATATTAGTAAATTATCAAATATGAAGATACAAATTAAATAAAAAAAATTATATATATTATTTATTTATTTTTTTCTTTTCACCCACCTGTTTAGATACACTGAAAGTATACCAGTCATAAATACATTCAATGAACCAGAATATTTCATCTCTTTTTGGGCATCTTTTTTGCTCTTTCTATCTTGTAGACTTACAACAGGTAAATATGGCAACATGGTACTCCATAAGACCCTACACTGAACATAGAGTGTGTGACACTGTATAGAAAAAACTGTTATAAAACAGCACTTACTTCTTTTATTTGCCTGCGAGATCTTTCTAGTGCTCTTAACTCGACCTGGGACATTTGCCGTATATTATATTATATTATATTATATTATATTATATTATATTATATATATATATATATATATATATATATATATATATATATATATATATATATATATATATATATATATATATATTCTAAGACTCAATTTTCTAAAACTTTGCCATATTGTCTCTTGTCAAACCAATAGTGGTGGATCTGCTTCGCTTTCAACAAGGCAAAAGTAGTGATCTTGGAAAAATATTGAGGTTTTTCCTATTTTTCATAGCTATAAATAAATCATTATCATAAAATTTCATTATATAGTTTTAGTTGCTATCATAGGCTCCCACAGGGGGGGGGGTCGAAAGAGTCGACTGACCCCCCTTTCATTTATGGACTGTATCCATTTTTAAAAATAAAATTATTTTATTTTTTCATTTCAATGTATCATTGTATTTTTTAATAATTATTGGTAATATTTTCTTATATTTTAATCAAAAATTTATTACATATTATCTATGACTAAGTACGAAATAGCTGAAGTGCATAGGCGAAGATAGACTTTAAAATTAGGGGGTGCTAAAGTCCCTTACCTTAAAATGAAAAAAAGTTGGTTTACAAAATAAAAAAAAAGTTATTTGATTAATTTATAAACAAAAACATAAAATATTATTTAACGTAACAAAATAGTTATGATATAAGTATTAAAAGTGACATTTTATTTTGTGAAAAGGAAGTTTGGAACACGACGCGAAGCTAATTTTCTATTTCTAATTAGAAGAATAAATTCTTGCAAAATATCTTAAGTATTATTTATTATTATTATTATTATTATTTTTATCTACCTACTAATAAATTAGTAAAGCTTTTTTGTCTCATAGTAGTGCTCAGCCAGTTTTTAAGAAAGATTATTCTCTGTTATGTGGAGAATTAAAAACTGGCTAAGCTCTACTATGACACAAAAAAGCTTTACTAATTTGATTCTTTACTGATCATATTATGTTCTTTGGAATAGTATAGCTTTCAAAATATCTTTATTTACTGCAAAAGTGGTATAATGATCTACTTATATCTACGGCTATTGCTAGTTCTTGGCTCTCAGGTGAAAATCGGAGTTTTAGGTTATTGCATGGTAGTCAAGTAAATATTAATTCGGAAAGAATCATTATCAAGAATTATCAGCACGAGTATGTAAGTCAGTATCATGTGAACTAGATCCAATTGTTGAGTCGATTTTTTATTTTTCTAGTTTTAATAGGTTCTATTTCAATATTGTTATTATTGAAGGAATTTCCATATCTCTCCATGAGTACAAAAAGTCATAGTCAATTAGCTTTTCTTGTAATATTTTTTTTTATTACATCATTAATGATGGTTAAATTCCCTTCTTTACTTAAAGGTTCTTCTTTAATATGTTGATAATATTTAATATAACAGTCAAAATAAAGAGATGTGTCTAAAATGAAATTATTAAAATTTATAGAAATTTTGGGGGTGCTAATTTAAAATCTGGGGGTGCTAAGCACCCCCAAGTACCCCCCTAACTACGCCTATGCTGAAATGTCAGAATGAGTGGTAAGCGGCTTAACCGCTATGGTTGAAGTTTGAAGTTCAAATCGGATTGTTCGTCTTAGTGTTCAAAATATTGATTTTAATTTTTTAAGAATTTGTTAAATTTGCTTCATTGTAAAGAACTCTATATTATCTTATTTTGCATTAAAACACGTTTGACCTTGAAAATGATTAAAAATTTCTTACAACAAAAATATCGACCCACCTTGTAAAAAAGTCTGCGGGCGTCCATGGTTGCTATTCTCAGCTCTACCGTTACAAAATAGATAAAATATAGATTACACAGATTACTGCGAAACATCCAATTACATATTATTTTCTTTTTGCATATTTTAACAATCGCGAATTGGTACTTTTTCAGTTTTCCGATTTTTGTCACTATACTTGTATATATAATATACGGTAAATGTCCCAGGTCAAGTTAAGAACACTAGAAAGATCTCGCAGGCAAATAAAAGAAGTTAGTGCTGGTTTATAAGTTTTTTCTAGTAGTCCCACAAGACTTCACTGACGTTCACCAACATATAATTACACTTATTTTGCATCAATATAGGATAAATAATAGTTGTATAATTAGAAATAATGAGCCAAAGACTGTTGCTGCACTAAACTTAGAAAAAACACTTTTTTTTTTGTAAATTTATCCCTACTCTGTTGCATTCGTCGTGAAAAGTAATTGATAAATGGATTTTGTAGATAATTAAATTCTCTACAAGACTCATTATGATGCCTTTTACGCTAAAATGAAGTGTTACAGAGTTATTGATGTAAAGTGGAAAGAAACTGAAAATTTTGCTAAGTGCGCAATCGTTTTTTTTTTGGGAGCTTCATAGCTACGTTGCTATGAATCGTGAAAAAAACCGTTTGTATATTTTTTTTTGAAAATTTCATCCTCTACAAGTCGGCAAATAACTTTTTTTTCGCTAAAATTCACCAGATAGAAGTTATACGCGAAAGACTGAAAATAGTGCTGATTTATGATGGTTTTTACAAGATGGCGGAGGGAGCGGTGGAAGGAGATTTGTGGAAATTTGGATTTTTCATTAACCAACCATCAAAATTTCAGAACTACCCGACCTTTTGTAAGGTAACCCCCTTTTTCGACCTCTGTTTACTGGACTATTATTAATATTTTATTAAATTTAAAACTATAAACAATAATCAACGACAACAACAATTATTAAACATTTCACTGTTAATTGCCAGATGTCATAAAACATTACTTATCTGCGCACATGCACTCCCTAAAAATAGAATTTTGTGTCCAGAAAAAATCCTGTATGCGACCGTCTATAATTATGTCCATAATACTATGCAGAATTATAAATTGTGGCATACGGGTTTTAAGTTTTACTGCGAGTGTATACTTACATGGTTCTACGTATAACAACATAGACACTAGATTATTGGAACACCAAACACTTATCAAGCATCAAAGATGTATGTAACACATACACATATGATACTGTTATTTTAAAATTTCCGAACTTCATAATTTTCTATTATTTTATTATTAGGTATTAAATTCGCAGGATATTATGTAGATAGATAGTTTTATGAATAATAGTCAATATTTTCAAATTGATATGAAATAATAACCACGTTTAGTTGTTCTATGTACTTATGTAGTTTAATATTGTCAAAAATAATAAATTATTGAGTCAGTAGATATTATAATCATGTATATTTCGTTTACCTGTACTACATAATATGTTATATTCTGGCCATATTTCCTAATAAAGTGATTCTTTGGTCAAATTAAACTATCCATGATTCATACTCTTCTTGTCTTAATTGTATAACATGGTTTTCCGATGCAACTGAAAAAAAAAAAAATCTAATAGGTATATAAAATAAATACTTACGTTTTTAAAATTAGGTAACCATAATTTTTATAATTTATATTTATAAATAAATAAATAAATAAATATATCATCACGCCTTATTAACTATTGCTGTGTATGCCAATCTGCTTTGCATACAGATATCGGTTATAAATACATATAAGAATGTTCCATTAAATTCTTGTACTTTATCAATTCATATTATAAAGAAGTTATTTTGTTTAATACATTCTTAACTATAATTCATTTTTAATATCTTTCTATTAATTTTTTCTCTGTCGTTAAATGAGTTTTCATATCTAAACCTAATAAAACTTTATTTACCCAAAGAGAAGGTATCCAGTCAATGTTACTATCATCCACATGACGTCCTCCTTAGTAGGGACGGATGGTTAGAGCTTATCCAATTCCATAATGTGTTAGAACTTAACCCTCGACTTAACCTAAAGTGAGACTAAAAACTAAATTGGAGCTAAAAACTAAGTGTTGTGTAAAAATGTCCCTAGCATATTCCATCAACCTGGAACAAATAAAATACGGCAGTATTTTATTCTATAATATAAATGGTATCTATGACTTCATTTTAAGGTGGAGAAAATATTAATTTAGGTATTAAGTTCGCAGAAAATTATGTAAATAGATAGTTTTATGAATCATAGTTAATATTTTAATATAAATATCAAATAATTTCTAAAGTAACGACGTTTATCTGTTGTTTTATATTGTCAAAAATGATAAATTATTGAAATTAAAATTATATTATAATTATGTATATTTCGTTTACCTGTACTACATACTATATTCTGTTCACATTTTCTAATAAAGTGACTCCTTGGTCATATTATACTATTCATTATTCATACTCTTCCTGTATTAATTATACTGTCTTGTTCTTTGTTGCAACTGGAACAAAAAAATTAATAAAAATACCTAACATTAAATAATTACTTTTTTTAAAAAAATTAGGGATCCATCATTTTTATTTTTTATATTTATAAATACATATAACTATATATTTCCATTAAAATATTGTTGTACTTTATCAATTCATAACATAAGGAAGTTATTTTGTATAATACATTCTTAACTATGTTTCATTTTTAACATCTTTCTATTTTTTTTCTCTGTCGTAAAAATGAGTTTTCATATATAAACCTAATGGAACTTTATTTACCCAAAGAGAAGGTATCAAGACAATGACCATCCACGACGGATGAATAGAGCTTATCCAACTCCATATTGTGTTAAAACTTAACCTAAACTGAAATTTAAAACTAAATTGGCGCTTAAAACAAAGTGTTGTGTAACACTGTCCCTAGCCTATTCCATCAACCTGGAACAAATAAAATACGGTAGTATTTTATTCTAAAATATAAATGATGTCTCTGACTTCATTTTTAGGTACAGAAAATATTAATTTATATAAACGACGATTAAATGTTAGCCTTGAAAATAAGAATATTAAAACACATTTATCACCCAAACCAGTATATTCAGTATTAATACAAAAAAATAACAAATCTAGATGGCCGTCGCCTGGCCGAACCCGGTCACGCGGAATCCTCCTCCACGCCGTAATTATTTCTGCAAAAGAATTAACACATGAGAAATACTCAGTGAGGAGTAAATCATTCACAAAATACACGCGCATCCACCACAAAGGAATGTATTGCAAAATCACACCACAAATAACACACGTATGCAACAAAGTCCAACAGAACAGGGAAAATGGAATAAGTCATCTTATGCGAAACGCATACCTGCTACTCCATAGCAGTGTAGCCCCGGACTTACGCGTACATACTCAACTGTACCTGCCATTGCCAGCCTGAGCGGTGTGGTTTATCCCGGCACTCACATATGGTTACACAACCAACCTTGCCATTACCACCCATGGGAATAGGGAGCTACCCTAGCCCGAATTCCGCTCAGGTGCTGATGACCCTAGTGGACTTACTTCGGCCTTAGGGGCATAGTTACAAAACCAGGATAAAACCATCCCTGCCGTTACCACGCGGTCAATCAGCGAAACCCACGAAGCTAGCAATCGTGGACACATAGATCGCATTCCTGGTTACCCTTATGCTCTCTCACCACACCTGGAGGCTCTACCGGGCGCGACCGTTCAACAAGGATTAGGATAAAGGACAACACCGTAAAATAAGAGAATAATCATACAAATCCGTATCTGCATTACTCTTGCTATCGTGGACTAAAAGTGTGTGTAAGACTCAACTCACAATCATACACATGCTAGATTAACTCTCTCACCTGAATCACTACACAAATTAATCACTACGATATCGATGTTCTCACACTGAAATCTAGACATAATACGTGAATACCAGTATCATTAAATGTAGCTCTTATCCAACAGCATCGGTTACGTACCTAAATAGCTAATTAGAGACAAAACATAATAAATTTAATAAAAATGATCTTACGCAAAATAATTACTGTGACATATGTAGAAAGATAGTTTTATGAATCATAGTTAATATTTTCATATAAATATGAAATAATTTCTATAGCAACCACGTTTAATTATTGTTCTGTTGTTTTATATTGTCAAATATGATATATGATTGAAATTAAGATTAAATTATAATTATGTATATTTCGTTTACCTGTACTACATACTATATTCTGGTCACATTTCCTAATAAAGTGATTCCTTGGTCATATGAGACTATTCATGATTCATACTCTTCCTGTATTAATTATACAATCTTCTCTGTTGCAAGTGGAACAAAAAAAATAAAAATAAAAAATTATTAAAAATACCAAACATAAAATAATTACTTACTTTTTTAAAATAAGGTATGCATCATTTTTATTATTTATATATATAAATACATATAAGTATATCTTTCCATTAAAATTTTGTTGTATTTTATCAATTCATATGATTAAGAAGTTATTTTAGATAGGTAGTTTTATAAATCATAGTTAATATTTTCATATAAATATGAAATAATTTCTATAGCAACGACGTTTAATTATTGTTCTGTTGTTTTATATTGTCAAAAATGATAAATTATTGAAATTAAGATTAAATTATATTCTAGTGACATTTCCTAATAAAGTGATTATTGTCAAAAATGATAAATTATTGAAATGAAGATTAAATTATAATTATGTATATTTCGATTACCTGTACATACTATATTCTGGTCACATTTCCTAATAAAGTGATTCATTGGGTATGAAACTATTCATGAGTTCTTCCTGTATTAATTATACAATCTTGTTCTCTGTTGCATCTAGAACAAAAAAAAAAAAAAATTATTAAAAATACCAAACATAAAATAATTACTTAATTTTTTAAAATTAGGTATCCATCATTTTTATTATTTATATATATATAAAAACATATAAGTATATCTTTCCATTAAAATTTTGTTGTATTTTATCAATTCATATGATAAAGAAGTTATTTTAGATAGGTAGTTTTATGAATCATAGTTAATATTTTCATATAAATATGAAATAATTTCTATAACAACGACGTTTAATTATTATTGTTCTGTTGTTTTATATTGTCAAAAATGATAAATTATTGAAATTAAGATTAAATTATAATTATGTATATTTCGTTTACCTGTACTACATACTATATTCTGGTCACATTTCCTAATAAAGTGATTCATTGGGCATATGAAACTATTCATGAGTTCTTCCTGTATTAATTATACAATCTTGTTCTCTGTTGCATCTAGAACAAAAAAAAAAAAAATTATTAAAAATACCAAACATAAAATAATTACTTAATTTTTTAAAATTAGGTATCCATCATTTTTATTATTTATATATATAAAAACATATAAGTATATCTTTCCATTAAAATTTTGTTGTATTTTATCAATTCATATGATAAAGAAGTTATTTTAGATAGGTAGTTTTATGAATCATAGTTAATATTTTCATATAAATATGAAATAATTTCTATAACAACGACGTTTAATTATTGTTCTGTTGTTTTATATTGTCAAAAATGATAAATTATTGAAATTAAGATTAAATTATAATTATGTATATTTCGTTTACCTGTACTACATACTATATTCTGGTCACATTTCCTAATAAAGTGATTCATTGGGCATATGAAACTATTCATGAGTTCTTCCTGTATTAATTATACAATCTTGTTCACTGTTGCATCTAGAACAAAAAAAAAAAAATATTAAAAATACCAAACATAAAATAATTACTTACTTTTTTAAAATTAGGTATCCATCATTTTTATTATTTATATATATAAAAACATATAAGTATATCTTTCCATTAAAATTTTGTTGTATTTTATCAATTCATATGATAAAGAAGTTAGTTTAGATAGGTAGTTTTATGAATCATAGTTAATATTTTCATATAAATATGAAATAATTTCTATAACAACGACGTTTAATTATTGTTCTGTTGTTTTATATTGTCAAAAATGATAAATTATTGAAATTAAGATTAAATTATAATTATGTATATTTCGTTTGCCTGTACTACATACTATATTCTGGTCACATTTCCTAATAAAGTGAATTGGGCATATGAAACTATTCATGAGTTCTTCCTGTATTAATTATACAATCTTGTTCTCTGTTGCATCTAGAACAAAAAAAAAAATTATTAAAAATACCAAACATAAAATAATTACTTAATTTTTTAAAATTAGGTATCCATCATTTTTATTATTTATATATATAAAAACATATAAGTATATCTTTCCATTAAAATTTTGTTGTATTTTATCAATTCATATGATAAAGAAGTTATTTTAGATAGGTAGTTTTATGAATCATAGTTAATATTTTCATATAAATATGAAATAATTTCTATAACAACGACGTTTAATTATTGTTCTGTTGTTTTATATTGTCAAAAATGATAAATTATTGAAATTAAGATTAAATTATAATTATGTATATTTCGTTTACCTGTACTACATACTATATTCTGGTCACATTTCCTAATAAAGTGATTCATTGGGCATATGAAACTATTCATGAGTTCTTCCTGTATTAATTATACAATCTTGTTCACTGTTGCATCTAGAACAAAAAAAAAAAAAAATTATTAAAAATACCAAACATAAAATAATTACTTACTTTTTTAAAATTAGGTATCCATCATTTTTATTATTTATATATATAAAAACATATAAGTATATCTTTCCATTAAAATTTTGTTGTATTTTATCAAAGTTAGTTTAGATAGGTAGTTTTATGAATCATAGTTAATATTTTCATATAAATATGAAATAATTTCTATAACAACGACGTTTAATTACTGTTCTGTTGTTTTATATTGTCAAAAATGATAAATTATTGAAATTAAGATTAAATTATAATTATGTATATTTCGTTTACCTGTACTACATACTATATTCTGGTCACATTTCCTAATAAAGTGAATTGGGCATATGAAACTATTCATGAGTTCTTCCTGTATTAATTATACAACCTTGTTCTCTGTTGCATCTAGAACAAAAAAAAAAAAAATTATTAAAAATACCAAACATAAAATAATTACTTAATTTTTTAAAATTAGGTATCCATCATTTTTATTATTTATATATATAAAAACATATAAGTATATCTTTCCATTAAAATTTTGTTGTATTTTATCAATTCATATGATAAAGAAGTTATTTTAGATAGGTAGTTTTATGAATCATAGTTAATATTTTCATATAAATATGAAATAATTTCTATAACAACGACGTTTAATTATTGTTCTGTTGTTTTATATTGTCAAAAATGATAAATTATTGAAATTAAGATTAAATTATAATTATGTATATTTCGTTTACCTGTACTACATACTATATTCTGGTCACATTTCCTAATAAAGTGAATTGGGCATATGAAACTATTCATGAGTTCTTCCTGTATTAATTATACAATCTTGTTCTCTGTTGCATCTAGAACAAAAAAAAAAAAAAATTTATTAAAAATACCAAACATAAAATAATTACTTAATTTTTTAAAATTACGTATCCATCATTTTTATTATTTATATATATAAAAACATATAAGTATATCTTTCCATTAAAATTTTGTTGTATTTTATCAATTCATATGATAAAGAAGTTATTTTAGATAGGTAGTTTTATGAATCATAGTTAATATTTTCATATAAATATGAAATAATTTCTATAACAACGACGTTTAATTATTGTTCTGTTGTTTTATATTGTCAAAAATGATAAATTATTGAAATTAAGATTAAATTATAATTATGTATATTTCGTTTACCTGTACTACATACTATATTCTGGTCACATTTCCTAATAAAGTGAATTGGGCATATGAAACTATTCATGAGTTCTTCCTGTATTAATTATACAATCTTGTTCTCTGTTGCATCTAGAACAAAAAAAAAAAAAAATTATTAAAAATACCAAACATAAAATAATTACTTAATTTTTTAAAATTAGGTATCCATCATTTTTATTATTTATATATATAAAAACATATAAGTATATCTTTCCATTAAAATTTTGTTGTATTTTATCAATTCATATGATAAAGAAGTTATTTTAGATAGGTAGTTTTATGAATCATAGTTAATATTTTCATATAAATATGAAATAATTTCTATAACAACGACGTTTAATTATTGTTCTGTTGTTTTATATTGTCAAAAATGATAAATTATTGAAATTAAGATTAAATTATAATTATGTATATTTCGTTTACCTGTACTACATACTATATTCTGGTCACATTTCCTAATAAAGTGATTCATTGGGCATATGAAACTATTCATGAGTTCTTTCTGTATTAATTATACAATCTTGTTCTCTGTTGCATCTAGAACAAAAAAAAAAAAATTATTAAAAATACCAAACATAAAATAATTACTTACTTTTTTAAAATTAGGTATCCATCATTTTTATTATTTATATATATAAAAACATATAAGTATATTCCATTAAAATTTTGTTGTATTTTATCAATTCATATGATAAAGAAGTTAGTTTAGATAGGTAGTTTTATGAATCATAGTTATTATTTTCATATAAATATGAAATAATTTCTATAACAACGACGTTTAATTATTGTTCTGTTGTTTTATATTGTCAAAAATGATAAATTATTGAAATTAAGATTAAATTATATTCTGGTGACATTTCCTAATAAAGTGATTATTGTCAAAAATGATAAATTATTGAAATGAAGATTAAATTATAATTATGTATATTTCGATTACCTGTACATACTATATTCTGGTCACATTTCCTAATAAAGTGATTCATTGGGTATGAAACTATTCATGAGTTCTTCCTGTATTAATTATACAATCTTGTTCTCTGTTGCATCTAGAACAAAAAAAAAAAAAATTATTAAAAATACCAAACATAAAATAATTACTTAATTTTTTAAAATTAGGTATCCATCATTTTTATTATTTATATATATATATAAAAACATATAAGTATATCTTTCCATTAAAATTTTGTTGTATTTTATCAATTCATATGATAAAGAAGTTATTTTAGATAGGTAGTTTTATGAATCATAGTTAATATTTTCATATAAATATGAAATAATTTCTATAACAACGACGTTTAATTATTGTTCTGTTGTTTTATATTGTCAAAAATGATAAATTATTGAAATTAAGATTAAATTATAATTATGTATATTTCGTTTACCTGTACTACATACTATATTCTGGTCACATTTCCTAATAAAGTGATTCATTGGGCATATGAAACTATTCATGAGTTCTTCCTGTATTAATTATACAATCTTGTTCACTGTTGCATCTAGAACAAAAAAAAAAAAAAATTATTAAAAATACCAAACATAAAATAATTACTTACTTTTTTAAAATTAGGTATCCATCATTTTTATTATTTATATATATAAAAACATATAAGTATATCTTTCCATTAAAATTTTGTTGTATTTTATCAATTCATATGATAAAGAAGTTAGTTTAGATAGGTAGTTTTATGAATCATAGTTAATATTTTCATATAAATATGAAATAATTTCTATAACAACGACGTTTAATTATTGTTCTGTTGTTTTATATTGTCAAAAATGATAAATTATTGAAATTAAGATTAAATTATAATTATGTATATTTCGTTTACCTGTACTACATACTATATTCTGGTCACATTTCCTAATAAAGTGATTCATTGGGCATATGAAACTATTCATGAGTTCTTCCTGTATTAATTATACAATCTTGTTCTCTGTGCATCTAGAACAAAAAAAAAAAAATTATTAAAAATACCAAACATAAAATAATTACTTAATTTTTTAAAATTAGGTTTCCATCATTTTTATTATATATATATATATATATATATATATATATATATATATATATATATATATATATATATATATATATATATATATAAAAACATATAAGTATATCTTTCCATTAAAATTTTGTTGTATTTTATCAATTCATATGATAAAGAAGTTATTTTAGATAGGTAGTTTTATGAATCATAGTTAATATTTTCATATAAATATGAAATAATTTCTATAACAACGACGTTTAATTATTGTTCTGTTGTTTTATATTGTCAAAAATGATAAATTATTGAAATTAAGATTAAATTATAATTATGTATATTTCGTTTACCTGTACTACATACTATATTCTGGTCACATTTCCTAATAAAGTGATTCATTGGGCATATGAAACTATTCATGAGTTCTTCCTGTATTAATTATACAATCTTGTTCTCTGTTGCATCTAGAGCAAAAAAAAAAAAATTATTAAAAATACCAAACATAAAATAATTACTTAATTTTTTAAAATTAGGTATCCATCATTTTTATTATTTATATATATAAAAACATATAAGTATATCTTTCCATTAAAATTTTGTTGTATTTTATCAATTCATATGATAAAGAAGTTATTTTAGATAGGTAGTTTTATGAATCATAGTTAATATTTTCATATAAATATGAAATAATTTCTATAACAACGACGTTTAATTATTGTTCTGTTGTTTTATATTGTCAAAAATGATAAATTATTGAAATTAAGATTAAATTATAATTATGTATATTTCGTTTACCTGTACTACATACTATATTCTGGTCACATTTCCTAATAAAGTGATTCATTGGGCATATGAAACTATTCATGAGTTCTTCCTGTATTAATTATACAATCTTGTTCACTGTTGCATCTAGAACAAAAAAAAAAAAAAAAATTATTAAAAATACCAAACAAAATAATTTCTTACTTTTTTAAAATTAGGTATCCATCATTTTTATTATTTATATATATAAAAACATATAAGTATATCTTTCCATTAAAATTTTGTTGTATTTTATCAATTCATATGATAAAGAAGTTAGTTTAGATAGGTAGTTTTATGAATCATAGTTAATATTTTCATATAAATATGAAATAATTTCTATAACAACGACGTTTAATTATTGTTCTGTTGTTTTATATTGTCAAAAATGATAAATTATTGAAATTAAGATTAAATTATAATTATGTATATTTCGTTTACCTGTACTACATACTATATTCTGGTCACATTTCCTAATAAAGTGAATTGGGCATATGAAACTATTCATGAGTTCTTCCTGTATTAATTATACAATCTTGTTCTCTGTTGCATCTAGAACAAAAAAAAAAAAAAATTATTAAAAATACCAAACATAAAATAATTACTTAATTTTTTAAAATTAGGTATCCATCATTTTTATTATTTATATATATAAAAACATATAAGTATATCTTTCCATTAAAATTTTGTTGTATTTTATCAATTCATATGATAAAGAAGTTATTTTAGATAGGTAGTTTTATGAATCATAGTTAATATTTTCATATAAATATGAAATAATTTCTATAACAACGACGTTTAATTATTGTTCTGTTGTTTTATATTGTCAAAAATGATAAATTATTGAAATTAAGATTAAATTATAATTATGTATATTTCGTTTACCTGTACTACATACTATATTCTGGTCACATTTCCTAATAAAGTGAATTGGGCATATGAAACTATTCATGAGTTCTTCCTGTATTAATTATACAATCTTGTTCTCTGTTGCATCTAGAACAAAAAAAAAAAAAAATTATTAAAAATACCAAACATAAAATAATTACTTAATTTTTTAAAATTAGGTATCCATCATTTTTATTATTTATATATATAAAAACATATAATATATCTTTCCATTAAAATTTTGTTGTATTTTATCAATTCATATGATAAAGAAGTTATTTTAGATAGGTAGTTTTATGAATCATAGTTAATATTTTCATATAAATATGAAATAATTTCTATAACAACGACGTTTAATTATTGTTCTGTTGTTTTATATTGTCAGAAATGATAAATTATTGAAATTAAGATTAAATTATAATTATGTATATTTCGTTTACCTGTACTACATACTATATTCTGGTCACATTTCCTAATAAAGTGATTCATTGGGCATATGAAACTATTCATGAGTTCTTTCTGTATTAATTATACAATCTTGTTCTCTGTTGCATCTAGAACAAAAAAAAAAAAATTATTAAAAATACCAAACATAAAATAATTACTTACTTTTTTAAAATTAGGTATCCATCATTTTTATTATTTATATATATAAAAACATATAAGTATATTCCATTAAAATTTTGTTGTATTTTATCAATTCATATGATAAAGAAGTTAGTTTAGATAGGTAGTTTTATGAATCATAGTTATTATTTTCATATAAATATGAAATAATTTCTATAACAACGACGTTTAATTATTGTTCTGTTGTTTTATATTGTCAAAAATGATAAATTATTGAAATTAAGATTAAATTATAATTATGTATATTTCGTTTACCTGTACTACATACTATATTATGGTCACATTTCCTAATAAAGTGATTCTTTGGGCATATGAAACTATTCATGAGTTCTTCCTGTATTAATTGTACAATCTTGTTCTCTGTTGCAACTAGAACAAAAAAAAAAAAATTATTAAAAATACCAAACATAAAATAATTACTTACTTTTTTTAAAATTAGGTATCCATCATTTTTATTATTTATATATATAAATACATATAAGTATATCTTTCCATTAAAATTTTGTTGTATTTTATCAATTCATATGATAAAGAAGTTATTTTAGATAGGTAGTTTTATGAATCATAGTTAATATTTTCATATAAATATGAAATAATTTCTATAGCAACGACGTTTAATTATTGTTCTGTTGTTTTATATTGTCAAAAATGATAAATTATTGAAATTAAGATTAAATTATAATTATGTATATTTCGTTTACCTGTACTACATACTATATTCTGATCACATTTCCTAATAAAGTGATTCATTGGGCATATGAAACTATTCATGAGTTCTTTCTGTATTAATTATACAATCTTGTTCTCTGTTGCAACTAGAACAAAAAAAAAAAAAAATTATTAAAAATACCAAACATAAAATAATTACTTACTTTTTTAAAATTAGGTATCCATCATTTTTATTATTTATATATATAAATACATATAAGTATATCTTTCCATTAAAATTTTGTTGTACTTTATCAATTCATATGATAAAGAAGTTATTTTAGATAGGTAGTTTTATGAATCATAGTTAATATTTTCATATAAATATGAAATAATTTCTATAGCAACGACGTTTAATTATTGTTCTGTTGTTTTATATTGTCAAAAATGATAAATTATTGAAATTAAGATTAAATTATAATTATGTATATTTCGTTTACCTGTACTACATACTATATTCTGATCACATTTCCTAATAAAGTGATTCATTGGGCATATGAAACTATTCATGAGTTCTTTCTGTATTAATTATACAATCTTGTTCTCTGTTGCAACTAGAACAAAAAAAAAAAAAAAATTATTAAAAATACCAAACATAAAATAATTACTTACTTTTTTAAAATTAGGTATCCATCATTTTTATTATTTATATATATAAAAACATATAAGTATATCTTTCCATTAAAATTTTGTTGTATTTTATCAATTCATATGATAAAGAAGTTAGTTTAGATAGGTAGTTTTATGAATCATAGTTAATATTTTCATATACATAAATATGAAATAATTTCTATAACAACGACGTATAATTATTGTTCTGTTGTTTTATATTGTCAAAAATGATAAATTATTGAAATTAAGATTAAATTATAATTATGTATATTTCGTTTACCTGTACTACATACTATATTCTGGTCACATTTCCTAATAAAGTGATTCATTGGGCATATGAAACTATTCATGAGTTCTTCCTGTATTAATTATACAATCTTGTTCACTGTTGCATCTAGAACAAAAAAAAAAAAAAATAATTAAAAATACCAAACATAAAATAATTACTTACTTTTTTAAAATTAGGTATCCATCATTTTTATTATTTATATATATATAAAAACATATAAGTATATCTTTCCATTAAAATTTTGTTGTATTTTATCAATTCATATGATAAAGAAGTTAGTTTAGATAGGTAGTTTTATGAATCATAGTTAATATTTTCATATAAATATGAAATAATTTCTATAACAACGACGTTTAATTATTGTTCTGTTGTTTTATATTGTCAAAAATGATAAATTATTGAAATTAAGATTAAATTATAATTATGTATATTTCGTTTACCTGTACTACATACTATATTCTGATCACATTTCCTAATAAAGTGATTCATTGGGCATATGAAACTATTCATGAGTTCTTTCTGTATTAATTATACAATCTTGTTCTCTGTTGCAACTAGAACAAAAAAAAAAAAAAAAAAATTATTAAAAATACCAAACATAAAATAATTACTTACTTTTTTAAAATTAGGTATCCATCATTTTTATTATTTATATATATAAAAACATATAAGTATATCTTTCCATTAAAATTTTGTTGTATTTTATCAATTCATATGATAAAGAAGTTAGTTTAGATAGGTAGTTTTATGAATCATAGTTAATATTTTCATATACATAAATATGAAATAATTTCTATAACAACGACGTATAATTATTGTTCTGTTGTTTTATATTGTCAAAAATGATAAATTATTGAAATTAAGATTAAATTATAATTATGTATATTTCGTTTACCTGTACTACATACTATATTCTGGTCACATTTCCTAATAAAGTGATTCATTGGGCATATGAAACTATTCATGAGTTCTTCCTGTATTAATTATACAATCTTGTTCACTGTTGCATCTAGAACAAAAAAAAAAAAAATAATTAAAAATACCAAACATAAAATAATTACTTACTTTTTTAAAATTAGGTATCCATCATTTTTATTATTTATATATATAAAAACATATAAGTATATCTTTCCATTAAAATTTTGTTGTATTTTATCAATTCATATGATAAAGAAGTTAGTTTAGATAGGTAGTTTTATGAATCATAGTTAATATTTTCATATAAATATGAAATAATTTCTATAACAACGACGTTTAATTATTGTTCTGTTGTTTTATATTGTCAAAAATGATAAATTATTGAAATTAAGATTAAATTATAATTATGTATATTTCGTTTACCTGTACTACATACTATATTATGGTCACATTTCCTAATAAAGTGATTCTTTGGGCATATGAAACTATTCATGAGTTCTTCCTGTATTAATTGTACAATCTTGTTCTCTGTTGCAACTAGAACAAAAAAAAAAAAAATTATTAAAAATACCAAACATAAAATAATTACTTACTTTTTTTAAAATTAGGTATCCATCATTTTTATTATTTATATATATAAATACATATAAGTATATCTTTCCATTAAAATTTTGTTGTACTTTATCAATTCATATGATAAAGAAGTTATTTTAGATAGGTAGTTTTATGAATCATAGTTAATATTTTCATATAAATATGAAATAATTTCTATAGCAACGACGTTTAATTATTGTTCTGTTGTTTTATATTGTCAAAAATGACAAATTATTGAAATTAAGATTAAATTATAATTATGTATATTTCGTTTACCTGTACTACATACTATATTCTGATCACATTTCCTAATAAAGTGATTCATTGGGCATATGAAACTATTCATGAGTTCTTTCTGTATTAATCATACAATCTTGTTCTCTGTTGCAACTAGAACAAAAAAAAAAAAAAAATTATTAAAAATACCAAACATAAAATAATTACTTACTTTTTTAAAATTAGGTATCCATCATTTTTATTATTTATATATATAAAAACATATAAGTATATCTTTCCATTAAAATTTTGTTGTATTTTATCAATTCATATGATAAAGAAGTTAGTTTAGATAGGTAGTTTTATGAATCATAGTTAATATTTTCATATAAATATGAAATAATTTCTATAACAACGACGTTTAATTATTGTTCTGTTGTTTTATATTGTCAAAAATGATAAATTATTGAAATTAAGATTAAATTATAATTATGTATATTTCGTTTACCTGTACTACATACTATATTCTGGTCAAATTTCCTAATAAAGTGATTCATTGGGCATATGAAACTATTCATGAGTTCTTCCTGTATAAATTATACAATCTTGTTCTCTGTTGCATCTAGATCAAAAAAAAAAAAATATTAAAAATACCAAACATAAAATAATTACTTACTTTTTTAAAATTAGGTATCTATCATTTTTATTATTTATATATATAAAAACATATAAGTATATCTTTCCATTAAAATTTTGTTGTGTTTTATCAATTCATATGATAAAGAAGTTAGTTTAGATAGGTAGTTTTATGAATCATAGTTAATATTTTCATATAAATATGAAATAATTTCTATAGCAACGACGTTTAATTATTGTTCTGTTGTTTTATATTGTCAAAAATGATAAATTATTGAAATTAAGATTAAATTATAATTATGTATATTTCGTTTACCTGTACTACATACTATATTCTGATCACATTTCCTAATAAAGTGATTCATTGGGCATATGAAACTATTCATGAGTTCTTCCTGTATTAATTGTACAATCTTGTTCTCTGTTGCAACTAGAACAAAAAAAAAAAAAATTATTAAAAATACCAAACATAAAATAATTACTTACTTTTTTTAAAATTAGGTATCCATCATTTTTATTATTTATATATATAAATACATATAAGTATATCTTTCCATTAAAATTTTGTTGTATTTTATCAATTCATATGATAAAGAAGTTATTTTAGATAGGTAGTTTTATGAATCATAGTTAATATTTTCATATAAATATGAAATAATTTCTATAGCAACGACGTTTAATTATTGTTCTGTTGTTTTATATTGTCAAAAATGACAAATTATTGAAATTAAGATTAAATTATAATTATGTATATTTCGTTTACCTGTACTACATACTATATTCTGATCACATTTCCTAATAAAGTGATTCATTGGGCATATGAAACTATTCATGAGTTCTTTCTGTATTAATCATACAATCTTGTTCTCTGTTGCAACTAGAACAAAAAAAAAAAAAAAATTATTAAAAATACCAAACATAAAATAATTACTTACTTTTTTAAAATTAGGTATCCATCATTTTTATTATTTATATATATAAAAACATATAAGTATATCTTTCCATTAAAATTTTGTTGTATTTTATCAATTCATATGATAAAGAAGTTAGTTTAGATAGGTAGTTTTATGAATCATAGTTAATATTTTCATATAAATATGAAATAATTTCTATAACAACGACGTTTAATTATTGTTCTGTTGTTTTATATTGTCAAAAATGATAAATTATTGAAATTAAGATTAAATTATAATTATGTATATTTCGTTTACCTGTACTACATACTATATTCTGGTCAAATTTCCTAATAAAGTGATTCATTGGGCATATGAAACTATTCATGAGTTCTTCCTGTATAAATTATACAATCTTGTTCTCTGTTGCATCTAGATCAAAAAAAAAAAAATATTAAAAATACCAAACATAAAATAATTACTTACTTTTTTAAAATTAGGTATCTATCATTTTTATTATTTATATATATAAAAACATATAAGTATATCTTTCCATTAAAATTTTGTTGTGTTTTATCAATTCATATGATAAAGAAGTTAGTTTAGATAGGTAGTTTTATGAATCATAGTTAATATTTTCATATAAATATGAAATAATTTCTATAGCAACGACGTTTAATTATTGTTCTGTTGTTTTATATTGTCAAAAATGATAAATTATTGAAATTAAGATTAAATTATAATTATGTATATTTCGTTTACCTGTACTACATACTATATTCTGATCACATTTCCTAATAAAGTGATTCATTGGGCATATGAAACTATTCATGAGTTCTTTCTGTATTAATTATACAATCTTGTTCTCTGTTGCAACTAGAACAAAAAAAAAAAAAATTATTAAAAATACCAAACATAAAATAATTACTTACTTTTTTAAAATTAGGTATCCATCATTTTTATTATTTATATATATAAAAACATATAAGTATATCTTTCCATTAAAATTTTGTTGTATTTTATCAATTCATATGATAAAGAAGTTAGTTTAGATAGGTAGTTTTATGAATCATAGTTAATATTTTCATATACATAAATATGAAATAATTTCTATAACAACGACGTATAATTATTGTTCTGTTGTTTTATATTGTCAAAAATGATAAATTATTGAAATTAAGATTAAATTATAATTATGTATATTTCGTTTACCTGTACTACATACTATATTCTGGTCACATTTCCTAATAAAGTGATTCATTGGGCATATGAAACTATTCATGAGTTCTTCCTGTATTAATTATACAATCTTGTTCACTGTTGCATCTAGAACAAAAAAAAAAAAAAAAATAATTAAAAATACCAAACATAAAATAATTACTTACTTTTTTAAAATTAGGTATCCATCATTTTTATTATTTATATATATAAAAACATATAAGTATATCTTTCCATTAAAATTTTGTTGTATTTTATCAATTCATATGATAAAGAAGTTAGTTTAGATAGGTAGTTTTATGAATCATAGTTAATATTTTCATATAAATATGAAATAATTTCTATAACAACGACGTTTAATTATTGTTCTGTTGTTTTATATTGTCAAAAATGATAAATTATTGAAATTAAGATTAAATTATAATTATGTATATTTCGTTTACCTGTACTACATACTATATTCTGATCACATTTCCTAATAAAGTGATTCATTGGGCATATGAAACTATTCATGAGTTCTTTCTGTATTAATTATACAATCTTGTTCTCTGTTGCAACTAGAACAAAAAAAAAAAAAAAAAATTATTAAAAATACCAAACATAAAATAATTACTTACTTTTTTAAAATTAGGTATCCATCATTTTTATTATTTATATATATAAAAACATATAAGTATATCTTTCCATTAAAATTTTGTTGTATTTTATCAATTCATATGATAAAGAAGTTATTTTAGATAGGTAGTTTTATGAATCATAGTTAATATTTTCATATAAATATGAAATAATTTCTATAGCAACGACGTTTAATTATTGTTCTGTTGTTTTATATTGTCAAAAATGATAAATTATTGAAATTAAGATTAAATTATAATTATGTATATTTCGTTTACCTGTACTACATACTATATTCTGATCACATTTCCTAATAAAGTGATTCATTGGGCATATGAAACTATTCATGAGTTCTTTCTGTATTAATCATACAATCTTGTTCTCTGTTGCAACTAGAACAAAAAAAAAAAAAAAAAATTATTAAAAATACCAAACATAAAATAATTACTTACTTTTTTAAAATTAGGTATCCATCATTTTTATTATTTATATATATAAAAACATATAAGTATATCTTTCCATTAAAATTTTGTTGTATTTTATCAATTCATATGATAAAGAAGTTAGTTTAGATAGGTAGTTTTATGAATCATAGTTAATATTTTCATATAAATATGAAATAATTTCTATAACAACGACGTTTAATTATTGTTCTGTTGTTTTATATTGTCAAAAATGATAAATTATTGAAATTAAGATTAAATTATAATTATGTATATTTCGTTTACCTGTACTACATACTATATTCTGGTCAAATTTCCTAATAAAGTGATTCATTGGGCATATGAAACTATTCATGAGTTCTTCCTGTATAAATTATACAATCTTGTTCTCTGTTGCATCTAGATCAAAAAAAAAAAAATATTAAAAATACCAAACATAAAATAATTACTTACTTTTTTAAAATTAGGTATCTATCATTTTTATTATTTATATATATAAAAACATATAAGTATATCTTTCCATTAAAATTTTGTTGTGTTTTATCAATTCATATGATAAAGAAGTTAGTTTAGATAGGTAGTTTTATGAATCATAGTTAATATTTTCATACAAATATGAAATAATTTCTATACCAACGACGTTTAATTATTGTTCTGTTGTTTTATATTGTCAAAAATGATAAATTATTGAAATTAAGATTAAATTATAATTATGTATATTTCGTTTACCTGTACTACATACTATATTCTGGTCACATTTCCTAATAAAGTGATTCTTTGGGCATATGAAACTATTCATGAGTTCTTCCTGTATTAATTGTACAATCTTGTTCTCTGTTGCAACTAGAACAAAAAAAAAAAAAAAAAAAATTATTAAAAATACCAAACATAAAATAATTACTTACTTTTTTAAAATTAGGTATCCATCATTTTTATTATTTATATATATATATATATAAATACATATAAGTATATCTTTCCATTAAAATTTTGTTGTACTTTATCAATTCATATGATAAAGAAGTTATTTTAGATAGGTAGTTTTATGAATCATAGTTAATATTTTCATATAAATATGAAATAATTTCTATAACAACGACGTTTAATTATTGTTCTGTTGTTTTATATTGTCAAAAATGATAAATTATTGAAATTACGATTAAATTATAATTATGTATATTTCGTTTACCTGTACTACATACTATATTCTGGTCAAATTTCCTAATAAAGTGATTCATTGGGCATATGAAACTATTCATGAGTTCTTCCTGTATAAATTATACAATCTTGATCTCTGTTGCATCTAGATAAAAAAAAAAAAAAATTATTAAAAATACCAAACATAAAATAATTACTTACTTTTTTAAAATTAGGTATCTATCATTTTTATTATTTATATATATAAAAACATATAAGTATATCTTTCCATTAAAATTTTGTTGTGTTTTATCAATTCATATGATAAAGAAGTTAGTTTAGATAGGTAGTTTTATGAATCATAGTTAATATTTTCATATAAACATGAAATAATTTCTATAGCAACGACGTTTAATTATTGTTCTGTTGTTTTATATTGTCAAAAATGATAAATTATTATTCTCTGTTGCAACTAGAACAAAAAAAAAAAAAAAAATATTATTAAAAATACCAAACATAAAATAATTACTTACTTTTTTAAAATTAGGTATCCATCATTTTTATTATTTATATATATATAAATACATATAAGTATATCTTTCCATTAAAAGTTTGTTGTACTTTATCAATTCATATGATAAAGAAGTTATTTTAGATAGGTAGTTTTATGAATCATAGTTAATATTTTCATATAAACATGAAATAATTTCTATAGCAACGACGTTTAATTATTGTTCTGTTGTTTTATATTGTCAAAAATGATAAATTATTGAAATTAAGATTAAATTATAATTATGTATATTTCGTTTACCTGTACTACATACTATATTCTGGTCACATTTCCTAATAAAGTGATTCATTGGGCATATGAAACTATTCATGAGTTCTTCCTGTATTAATTATACAATCTTGTTCTCTGTTGCAACTAGAACAAAAAAAAAAAAAAAAATTATTAAAAATACCAAACATAAAATAATTACTTACTTTTTTAAAATTAGGTATCCATCATTTTTATTATTTATATATATATATAAAAACATATAAGTATATCTTTCCATTAAAATTTTGTTGTATTTTATCAATTCATATGATAAAGAAGTTATTTTAGATAGGTAGTTTTATGAATCATAGTTAATATTTTCATATAAATATGAAATAATTTCTATAGCAACGACGTTTAATTATTGCTCTGTTGTTTTATATTGTCAAAAATGATAAATTATTGAAATTAAGATTAAATTATAATTATGTATATTTCGTTTACCTGTACTACATACTATATTCTGGTCACATTTCCTAATAAAGTGATTCCTTGGGCATATGAAACTATTCATGAGTTCTTCCAGTATTAATTATACAATCTTGTTCTCTGTTGCAACAAGAACAAAAAAAAAAAAAAAATATTAAAAATACCAAACATAAAATAATTACTTACTTTTTTAAAATTAGGTATCCATCATATTTATTATTTATATTTATAAATACGTAAAAGTATACCTTTTTTTATTAAATTCTTGTTATAATTTATCAATTCTATTATAAGGAAGTTATTTTGATTAATACATTCTTAACTATGATTCCTTTCAATATCTTTCTATTAATTTTTTCTCTGTCGTAAAAATGACTTTTCATATCTAAACCTAATGGAACATTATTTACCCAAAGAGAAGTTACCAAGTTGACGTTACTGCCATCCACATGGCGTCCTCCTCAGTAGGGACGGATGGTTGGGCTTTTTAAATTCCATAATGTGTTAGAACTTATCCTAAAGTGAGACTTAAAACTAAATTGGGGCTTAAAACTCAGTGTTGTGTAACACTGTCCCTAGCCTTTTCTATCAACCTGGAACATATAAAATAAGGTAGTATTTTATTCTTTATTATAAATGGTATCTCTGACTTGAGTTTTAGGTAGAGAAAATATTAATTTACGTATTAAGTTCGTAGGATATTATGTAGATAGATCGTTTTATGAATCATAGTTAATATTTTCAAATTACTGTGAAATCAATTCTAGAGCAACGATGTTTAATTATTGTTCTATTTTGTATTATATTGTCAAAAATAAATTATTGAAATTAAGATTATATTATAATTATGTATATTATGTGGTTTACCTCTACTACATATGTTATATTCTGGTCACATTTCCTAATAAAGTGATTCTTTGGTCATATTAAAATATTCATGATGAGACCCTTAGCGCAAAGCTTAGCGTAGATGGCAGCATATGGACATTCTCGGTAAGTACGTATTACAATGTACAGACTTTTGTAAGAATACACAGATATTATTGTGTGTAACCGTGACTTTTCATGGTTGTGGCACATTATATGAACACAAAAAATAGAATAATATACCTGTAGGTGCAATAAAACAAACGTTTTTAACAAACACGTGGTCTAAATTTATTATTTTCATTTAAGGCCCTCATTATACACTCGTGTTCTCCTTTGCAACTGGAACAAAAAAATTACTAAAAATACCTGTGTGTGTATGTGTATGTGTATGTGTATGTGTATGTGTATGTGTATGTGTATGTGTATGTGTATGTGTATGTGTATGTGTATGTGTATGTGTATGTGTATGTGTATGTGTATGTGTATGTGTATGTGTATGTGTATGTGTATGTGTATGTGTATGTGTATGTGTATGTGTATGTGTATGTGTATGTGTATGTGTATGTGTATGTGTATGTGTATGTGTATGTGTGTATGTGTGTATGTGTATGTGTATGTGTGTATGTGTGTATGTGTGTATGTGTGTATGTGTGTATGTGTGTATGTGTGTATGTGTGTATGTGTGTATGTGTGTATGTGTGTATGTGTGTATGTGTGTATGTGTGTATGTGTGTATGTGTGTATGTGTGTATGTGTGTATGTGTGTATGTGTGTATGTGTGTATGTGTGTATGTGTGTATGTGTGTATGTGTGTATGTGTGTATGTGTGTATGTGTGTATGTGTGTATGTGTGTATGTGTGTATGTGTGTATGTGTGTATGTGTGTATGTGTGTATGTGTGTATGTGTGTATGTGTGTATGTGTGTATGTGTGTATGTGTGTATGTGTGTATGTATGTATGTATGTGTGTGTGTGTGTGTGTGTGTGTGTGTGTGTGTGTGTGTGTGTGTGTATGTGTGTATGTGTATGTGTATGTGTGTATGTGTATGTGTATGTGTGTATGTGTATGTGTGTGTATGTGTGTATGTGTGGGTGTGTGGGTGTGTGGGGGGTGTGTATGTGTATGTGTGTATGTGTGTATGTGAGTGCGTGTGTGCGTGTGTGTGGTGGTGTGTATATGTGTGTGTATATGTATGTATGTGTTTATGTGTGTATGTGTGTATGAGTGTATGTGTGTATGTGTGTATGTGTGTATGTGTGTATGTGTGTATGAGTGTATGTGTGTATGTGTGTATGTGTGTATGTGTGTATGTGTGTGTGTGTGTGTGTGTGTGTGTGTGTGTGTGTGTGTGTATGTGTGTATGTGTGTATGTGTGTATGTGTGTATGTGTGTATGTGTATGTGTGTATGTGTGTGTGGGGGTGTGTATGTGTATGTGTGTATGTGAGTGCGTGAGTGCGTGTGTGCGTGTGTGTGGGTGTGTGGGGGTGTGTATATGTGTGTGTATGTGTGTATGTGTGTATGTGTTTATGTGTGTATGTGTGTATGAGTGTATGGGTGTATGTGTGTATGTGTGTATGTGTGTGTGTGTACGTGTGTACGTGTGTATGTGTGTGCGTGTGTGTGTGAGTGTGTGAGTGCGTGAATGCGTGTGTGTGTGTGTGTGTGTGTGTGTGTGTGTGTGTGAGTGCGTGAATGCGTGTGTGTGCGCGCGTGTGCGTGCGCGCGCGCTTGTGTGTGTGTGCGTGCGTGCCTTCGTGCGTGCGTGTGTGTGTGTTTGCGTGCGTGCGTGCTTGCGTGCGAGCGTGCGTGCGTTAAATCTAAAGTATAAACCATAAATCTAAAGCAAATTTTTGTTTGTGAATGTACCTTTATAGTTCTCGAGATCCCAATGGTGGTACCTCTAAATGGGACACACTGTAAAGAGGGAGGGTGAAGCCTATTTCTGGGCAATGACCTTGTTGCCTAGCGACCGAAGGGGAATGAAGCGTCAGCCACATTGTATTGTTCCATTACTGTAGCGCTGTAGCCCAACAGGCCGCACTGGCATATTAATTATTAAAATATATTAAATATGCCCAAAAAGGTATTTAAACTTTTAAATACAAAATAAATGGAACAGTATTCCCTGCATGGCTTCAATATTTCCGACTTAGGCTGTCTCTATTAAACACGGGGATTCATGGAGAATGTGCCTAAATAAAATCATATACTGGGGGACTAATTTGAGTAAAAAATGTATGGTATGTCCGGAAACTTTTCGTCGCAGTTATACAACCATTTGCAAGTACATTTCATCCGATACATTTTTATTAATAACTCTGGTACTAGTTGCACTAAAATTTAGGAACTAGGTATGAGGATACTACTTATTTAAGTGCATATGTATACTTTCTTTTGTTTCTGTATCTCAACCAGATGCGTCTCATATGGGGAAGTCATCACCCTGTACATTCTTAACTCTATGTACGATAGTGTATTCTATATTGTATAGCCTGGTAAAGTTTGTGTCATGATAAATGCACATTGACTTTTCCGCCCATTTCAGCATGTATTTGCTTAAGTGATATGCAAGGGTTTAAACACAGGGAGGTATTCACAATTTTTTTCCAGTTACCAAATTCAAAGCAGTAAGCACAAATTAGATATTTAATTCATTATAAAGTAACTACAATGTATTATTCAATAATATGATTATATTTTTTTACGGTTTACAAATATTAAAACTATATACATAAATTAATAATAACCAATGATAATGTAAGCACTCAGGTAATGAACCCCGGAGTGATGGGCTGGACGAGCTTAAGAAGTCGAAGCAATGTGGATTTATCTTGACACAAACTATACCTGTTTATAGATATAGTGCACCAACTTGACTTTATAATCTGCGGTTTTTACCTGCCTCATTACAGGATATCGCTATCTACTAGTAAGGAGTGTATTAATTGTTATTTAACTACCAAGTATGCTAATGAAACGCGTTAATTGTGGAGATCATTAATCGCCAATTAACACACGTTATATTTTATAAGCCCATTCGATACATTATTTTTTTCTGAATTCAACCTTGTATTCATTTTAAATCCTAATATGACAAAAATATTGAAAAAAATTCTATTGAAATTTAAATAAATTTGATATTTCTAGCTATTTTTCAGTAGGCTATGTATGAAAAACAATAACTGATATCTGTCAATTTGAATTATTTACGATAAAAATCAAAGAGAACATTATTTATGAAGTTATTAATAAGTATCCGTTTTATTTTAATTAAAATTCAATTGTTTTTCATACAAAATCTACTGAAAGATTACTATAAAAATAAAATTTATTTAAATTTTAATTGAATTTTTCGCAACATTTTTGTCATGTTAGGATATAAAATGAATATGTACATGGTTGAACTCAGAAAAAAATACTCTATCGAATGGACCTAAACATATATATATATATATATATATATATATATATATATATATATATATATATATATATATATATATATATATATATATATATGGTATATATGTATAAATAAATATAAATAAATAAATATATCATCACGGCATATTACCCATTGCTGGGTGTGCCAATCTGCTTTGTTCGCAGAGATATCGGTAATGATGACATATTTGTACCATGCGGGCGTTTACCAGGCGTCACCTCACGGGCACTCATTGCTGGCGTGGAGAGTGCACTACAGGGGTCAATTTTGTGCCATTTAAAATTCGGAATATTTGGCGTCGGTAGGGATCGAACCTGGTTCCCCCGATTCGCATGCACTCAGGCACGCGGCTACGAGACCGCATTTATATATATATATATATATATATATATATATATATATATATATATATATATATATACCATCCCATTTAAAAATATATATATAACTGTGTTGTAAGCTTGAGAAACACTGGTTTGAAAAAATATTTTCTTCTGTATTCGGATGTCCGCCTTGGTCTTCTATAAGATTGCTTTATAATATTTCATTATATCTTTAATAATATAGAAATTATTTGAGGTAGCTTGTGTAGCTGTTACACCCTATATATATATATATATATATATATATATATATATATATATATATATATATATATATATATATATATATATATATATACAGGTTGTCTCAATAAGCTTGCTCACTATTAATAAATTTTTTTTTTTTGAAGATATACGAGTTTGGTTAAATTGTGCCATTTTATGTTGCATAATTGGTGATATCAGCAAAATTAAGTTTATATCAGCGGTTCCTAAAATACGGAACCTATTTTTAAAATTTTAAATAGGAACATACATTTTTTGTTTGCTCATTGGCTAGAGAACTTAATTCTGAATTCAACGATATAATCGTTTTATCATGAGAGGGTATCGCATGATTTTTTTGGAGAAAAATCCATATTAAGTTTTATATTAATGTTATTTAACTAAGTGTATAAAAAGAGTGCCAAGTATGGCAAAAAAATATTAATGTTACTTTTTTAAGTAAATTAATTTTGCATGCCGTGTAACCTCAGAAATTAGGTACGAAAATGACCTAAATCGCCCCAAAAATAGCGATAGCCATGGAATTGAGACAAAAATCAACAAATGTTAACGGTTTATCTGTCAAGTTGCGCTGCGTTAGTTTATTTTTATTATTAGACTTCTCGCAACTAAACGTTTGACGAACACGTGTTTACGCTATTTATAAAGGAAATGCGGTTAGCCATCTGTATTATATGCATTATTATGCAAATCTACATTTTCTTTAAAAATAACATTTATCAATATTAATAAGCGGTAAATTATAATCGTATTTGAAAACTAAAATTTCATTGAAAATAATCATCCTCCATTTTCGTGGAGATGAGCAACACTGGAATTAAATCACATGTTTTACTTATCTTGGCTAATGGCGACTAACGGCCTAATTCTCTAAGCAGAGTTGTTCAAATTAACAACTATTTTCAGTTGTTAAATTGAATGTCAGTTGCTAAGTTCAAAATCCCAATTCACTATTACATCAAGTTGTTAAAATTTAACAACTAATCGTTGCGTGAAGTTGCTAATCTAACAACTGAATTTCTCCCGTTGTTACTATTGAACAATCCACTTCTTTGCAAGCTTTGCACTAGTGCCGACCTTCACACTCGGTGTAAACAAATAAACACGATCTCTACTTTGAGAGTAACATCAGCACTTTTCTTATTAAAAGTACGATGTACCCTATCGATATTTTTGTCTAATTGTTCTCGTGCTCTAGTGTGTGTAATTTTTAATCTTTGGACCAGTTCGCTCGCATAATTGATATCCACGTCATAACGGGTTTTTAAAGATCTAAATATTTCATCGAACGATAACTCTATATTGCGGCCATACATTTGGTCGAATGAAGTTTTTCCTACAGTCGAATGAAAATTACTACAAAATGCAGAAACGGAAAATGTACCATTTTCCGTTTCTGCCATTCATTCCAATCCGTATGATTTACTTTGATATAATGCGATAAAATATCTTTTAACGTTCGATGACTACGTTCTAGACTCGCGTTAGTCTGTGGTCTAAAAGCTGTCGTATGTAATCGTTCGATGTTCAGTATGTTACAAATTTCTTTCATCAACTTTGAAACGAAATTTGTACTAAGGTCAGTAAGTAACTGTCTGAATGTACCATGTCGTAAAATTATGCCTTTTACAAATGTTTTGGCAACGGTAAGGGTTGTTTGGTCTTTTATAGGAAATGCCTCAAGATAACGTGTAGCTGCATCTTGTACTGTTAAGATGTATTTATTTCCTGAGTCAGTCATTACTAGCGGACCAACTACATCCATCGCAATGCATTTAAATGGACGACTGGCAGGTTTAATTTTTTCAAAGGCGCGGGCTTTAAATGAGGAGACGTTTTCCTTTGTGCGCACGATACACATTTCTTTACATACATTTTTACATCGGAACGGAGTTTTGGCCTAAAGAACCGAGAATTTACTCTTTCAAATGTTTTCTCCGTCCCGCAGTGGTCTGAAAGAGGTGAATCCAGGCAAGCCTTTAGAATAAATTTTCTAAATTTAGCGGGCACTACCAGTCGGTTTTCATAACGTTCATCGTCTAAATAAAAATCGCAGTTGGGTTTGCCATTAATTTTATCTAGGTACGTCATAATCTGCGTGTCATTCCTCTGGTCAGATTTCATGACGTCACGATCCCATATCACCGGCTCGCTTTTTTATGTGATGAAACATGATACGTACAGGCTTGATACGAGAGAGAGCATCTGCATTGGAATGTTTCTTACCCGGGCAATAATGAATTTCAAAATCATGCTCCGATAAGAGGAATGACCATCAAATCAATGTATTTGATGGTTCGGAAGTATTCATTAACCATTTAAGAGACTGATGATCGGTATAAGCTATGAACTTCCGACCATACAAATAATCACAAAAATGTTTTATGCTCCATTTCAGGGCAAGACACTCTCTTGTCGCGCTATAGTTACATTCTGCCGCAGCGAGTTGGCGACTCGCGTACGCTACAGGCATCTCATGACCATCATACTCTTGACATAACACAGCACCTATGGCTTAAGCGGAAGCGTCGGGGCATAAAATAAACAGTTTTTGAAAATTCGGGTATTTTAGAATAGGCGATTTTAACAACAAATCTCTCAAATTATTAAATGCGGTGTCTGCTTCGATCGACCAAGAAAATTTATTATTTTTCTTTGTCAAATTTGTTAACGTCACGCGGTACAGGGAATTATTCTACTACATTTATTTTATCTGGATCAGGTTTCACACGATCTTTACTCACAATATGTCCGAGATATTTTGTTTCACTCATCATAAATTTGCATTTATCGGGATATAAAGTGAGATTTGCATCTCGAAGTTGATCAAATATGAGTTCTAATTTTCCCATATGTTCCTCTAAATTATCGGAGCTGAAATAAATAATACCGTCGAGGTATAGAAAACAGTGAGTAACTGTTAATCCAGACAAAAGTGTTCATTAGTCGTTGCCATGTGCTCGGGCTGTTGATTAGTCCAAAGGGCATTCGATTACATTCAAAATGGCCCCAAGGTACAGAAAAAGCTGTCTTTTCTATATCTCGCGGGTCCATCTCTACTTGCCAGTAGCCTTTTGTTAAATATAAAATAGTAAAACGGACGGTATTATCAAGTTGATCTAGGGTGTCTTGTAAATTTGGAATAGGAAAGTAATCACGTCTTGTAATTTTGTTTAATTCTCGATAATCAATACAAAACCTAAATGAACTTTCACCGTTCCTCAATTTGTTTTTTACTAAGATTACTGGGGCGGAGTAAGGACTAATCGATGATTGAATAATGTTATTCTCGAGCATTTCACCCACGAGTTCTTTCATAATTTAGCGGCGACTAAAAGGTGCGCGATAAGGGGCGCGCGCCACAGGGACATCAGTGCTTGTGTGTATGCGATGTTTCACGAGCGTGGTCTTACTTAGCGGTGCGTTTTTCGGTTTGAATACGTCAGCATATTTATTTTAAAAAAACTGAAATTTGTCTCGTTCCAAATATAATACATGATCTAAATTAAATTTATGCTGACTAGTTGTATTCACGGTTTAATACTTTTATAGTTTTGTGCCTCAACTTCCAGTTGCTCTTCCGCTTTTACAGCCAAACCGATTCGTGTTCGATTTGCTATAACTACATCTTCATGAATGACATTTAAAATGTTAACAAAGGCCGTATTCTTTTTAAATTATTGAAACATTGTTCGTGTAACTAGAATACCGGGCATGTCCAGGTCACGCGGCTCTACTACATATGTCATATCAGACATCCGCTGATCCAGCGCGAGTTCAATAACAGCGTTATGTGTCACGGGAATTTTGACTGTGCCTCTAACACGTACAACAAAATTTTTATTTATGTTAAGAGTGTCAGTAGACGCCGAATCATCACTATTTGTGATATGCGCCTCTGTACTATAGTCTTCGAGCGGTCCTCTCAAATTTAAATTAGGCGGTACAGGATCCGGACAGGGTTGATCCAATTTTGTTCATCAACAATATTGCAATCCGCGTTACTAACAAATTGATCCTGGGTTCCAAATAAATTATTTGAGCCTACTAATTTTCTACTCTTATCTTCTGCTTTGTCAGCAGAGATAACGTGTACATTCTAGCTTACATTATCACTGTTCCTTGAAAACTCTGACGCAGATAAAGCTTCGTTATTAATGACGAATGGATTTTTTCCAAAATCGATGACTACTTTGTTCTGAACTAAAAAATCTACTCCGATCAGTCCGTCGGTCGGCAAATGCAGATCATCGGGACATACGATAAAACAATGTACTAAATTTCCAGAACCCGCTACTAATTCAACACTAGTAACTACATTACTAGTCACTTGGTTCCCAGAAACGTCTATTAGTACATCATCTGAGGGTGGATAGACAAATTTAGTTTCTCTGCTACTCTACGTTTCAAAAGAGATACGGCAGCACCCGAATCTATGAGAAACGTACTTTCGATCTCGTTAATTTTGAATTTTACAAATTTTGGTTTATCTGTATTAGGGTCAGCGACCCTTGGAACAATGAAGCGACGTTTACTTAAACTGCCTGACGTTGGGTCGTGGTCGAGACAGTCTTTGAGTTTAAAGGATACGTTTTGTCATCTGCGCGATGAACTACCTTACTGCAATTGTAACATAACACTTGCTTTTCTTTCGGACACTTCTTAGATATATGGTCTGTACTACCACAATGAAAGCAACGACCCCTCATATTGTGGTATCGTTGGTCAGTGGGTAAAACTGAATTTTTCTTTGGCGGTGACTTTTGAGAAGGACGCGACGGTGTAGATGTAGGTTTCGCGTGGTGTTGTGGAGCAGTGACCGCATGAACATGAGCCTAATGAGCATCTGCTTTAGTTTCTTTGTATAAACGAGCTAAAATCTCTTAGCAGTGCTCTGCGTAAGGCAACGCCTCCTCTACAGTTTCAAAATGTTTCATTCTACTAATTTCGTTTGCCAATTTGGTATCGAGATCCTCAAAAAATTGCTTTATCATTATGGTTTCACGTTTAATGCGATTGCGTAAACTTGTCATATCGTTATCTGACGCCGGAAAAAGTTTAGCTGCCGCAATTTCCAATCGTAATGCAAATTTTTGGATTGACTCAACCGTTTTTCGAAAAATTTTGAAAAAATCTTTTACAGTTATTGAAAAATCGGTCTTTTTTCCAAAAAGTTTTACAAGCCATTCGCGCATTTCTGTCATGGTGGTTGGTCTTTTGTCTGCCGGCAGTGAATAAAAACAATTTTGGGGTTCACCCTTTAATTTTAATTTTATCGCTGTAACTACCTGACTATCTGTCCATCTGTAACAGTCTGCCACTGTCGCAACGTTATCAAGGAAGGCTTCTATGTCAAGTCCACCGGAATAGGTATCAATGCTTTTAAGGGCGGACATGGATGTAGGGTCGGTAAAAGCTTGCTTCGCCGATGGTGAACTAATTTGGGCAGGTTGTTCGTTCGAGGATGGTGGAATGTACTACTTAGGTACCGGTAAATTTGGAAGATGATATGAAAACGGTGCGAGATGAATGTCCAATGGATATATACGTGATGGACCAGGCTGCGCGGTATAATAGGGATAATAATAAGGATGCATGGCGACATTTGTAACTGGAGGAGCGGTCGGATTCTCAGCCGTTGCCGCTGCTGTCGTGGTTGTAAATACAACCGTCGTAGTTACAGGAGGGGTTTGTACAGTAGTCGTACTTGTCGTTGTAGATGTATCGTTTAAATAAAAAAAATATATCATCACGGTATATTACCCATTGCTGGGTGTGCCAATTTTCTTTGTTCACAGATATCGGTAATGATGATGACATATTTGTACTGTGCGGGCGTTTAGGTCAACCATATTTACAGTTTTTGTTTTAGTTTTAAATTAATTCGGTCGATTACGTTAGTAAGCCTTAATTAGCCCTTTACTAGATTCTGCCAGACTGCGCCAATTGTAACGGAGGGTGCGTAGGATGTAGTGAAAACCACCCTCGTTGACGTACTGAATTAAAGCTTAGACAGCCACAGTAAGAATATAAATAAAGTTATACTTATCTGTTTCACTACGCTGGCCTGTGCTGATACTGGAAAGGAGTTGACGGGGTTGACGCACAATTAATTTATTAATTTAAGTATTTTTGAAAATATATAAATTATAATTAAAATTCAGAACAAATATTACACGTAAAAATGAAATAGTATGACTAAGTTAAACCAAAATTATAATAAGAAATAATTGAAAGAACTATACGCCTCCACGATCGGGCTGAGAAGCCCTCTCGATTGTGGATACGAACACTCCCTAGGCTAGTTCAATTGATTACGTAAACACTTTTACTGGTAATATTCCGCTTTTCTCCAATATTCGACAAAATATTGAGTGGAAGATCGCCAGCCGCATGTCAGCAGTTTGCAACAGTCACGGCGTTCGTTCGAAGGAAATACAGAATTACAAAAATTTAGAGTTCACGCACGTGGCTGTTACAATGTATTATTTTTACTGCTAAAACTACTAGACGCTGGTGATGCCATGCCTGATGATGAGATTCTTGAAATTTCGAAATCGATCGCATTTAACCATAGGATTTGAATAAATATGTATACTAAACTGGAGAACTTCATCAGATTCTTCTAACACTTAGTTTCTACGCCTGAGAATAAAAAGCAAAGTTTAAATTTTCCAAGAAGTCAATTAACGATTTGCAAAATATCCAACTAGCAGTTATTAGAAATGAAATGCAAAACTAGCTTTGTCATTTAATTAACCCAAAATCATCATGAAATCTACCATTAGAGAATATTGTTCCGCGGCACATCTTGCACCCCGAATTTTCCTATCACATATTAGTAATAACTCAAATGTCAAACTAATCGAAATCTGTCACTTTACGTTTTCAATAGAGTAGAAATATGTACGAGTATTCGCCACTGAAATTAACCCGTAGCCATCAAGCGGTAAATTTGCGAACCCTCCGAATTGGTAATGGCAGCCAATAACACCTCAGGAAAATTACCAACTAAGTCGGCCATCTTAAATAAACGCAGCGCGTCTGTAGGAGTCGCCAATAAATATTGAGAATCGACATGCCTTTTAACTCACTTGTTAATAACTTCACTTTTAACAATGATTGTTCACAACGACCGTTTTTAATAATGTCGTTAATTACGTATTTACTGAGTACCAATTGAATGACAGTTGTTACAAGAGTTGCTAAAAATCGTTAACTCTCATTTGTTACCTAATGACTATGTTAACAACTATCTTGGTGAATTATGCAGTATATTTTTGTAATTAACAATAAATGTAAATTGATAATTGTGCATATATACAGAAATTATTAATATATAATTTATGCCGTTATAAACTATGAATTTTAAATGTCAAAGTACCGGTCGGCGGTCACCACTCTGTTAATTTTTTAAATTATATATAGTAAATAAACACTTCTTTGTATATTTTAACCCTCATTAAATAAATAAAAACGTTACAGTACATAACAATATTGTACTAAATATATGCCATCTATAAAAAGTAATAATATATTCATTTAGAAATAAAACAACAAAAATATGTGCAACATATATTTTCTATAATTTCACTGAGATCACAATATGTACAATTACTTCCTACGATTACATTTCAAAGCTATGTTGATTAAATCGTTTCCTAGAAAATAATCTGTCGCTACTATATTAGCGTTGCATTGGTTATATCTGTACCAGATATTCAAGTTCCTGTTAACGAGGTCTGCCATGTGCGCCAAGCTCTTAAAACTTCCATTAAAATTCAGTAAGCTTCCAAAGATAATGGCTGGAGTTGCTGTAAGCTCTGCCATGGATGCCCAAAGCTTATTAGAATTTTTAGTTTCATGTTTATTCCGAATATCGTCCAGATAAGATTTCAAATCGAGGAGCCTCTGTTTGTTGCCCCATTTCTGCGTCAGTGGGTCCCACAGATACTCAGAATCTGAAATTGTTAATAGAGCCTATTTATAATATTTATTTCGGTTCAAAATTACAAATTTAAAATTTATTGGTTAAACATCTGTTGACATATCAATATCAATAACATTAAACAAAATGTAAATATACAAAATATAAGTCGGTATCACCGATCGGACTGTCTTGACTTCTATCTTCATCAGAAATGAATAATAATTATTAAATACATATACAGGGAATTTATTTTAACATGCAATATATGATCAATCACTTCCATTGTTACATACTACTGTCAAAAAATGACAGCAATGTAATATTTGTCCATTTTAAAAAGCAGCACATAAAATTCGTAGTTATGTATTATCAATACTAATTTCCAATGATTTGGTCTCCATACAATTTACAAAAAATCTAAACTTTAATGTAGCACGTCTTAATAAACTTCCACTTAAAAAAAAATCATAATTTTAATGTAATGTTCAAAAATTCCCACATTCACACTAATATCCTATTCGGCCGCACAAAGAATTGACTCCATTTGTGATATGTTCTGGAGGTTCTCCTTTGCTGCAATACTAGCTGCTTCCCAGTTACCAACTCTCGTAACTTTAGAGTTACACCGGAGTAACCTTGTAAAAAACTTTGCGTTCTAGTTACTAGAGTTAAAATAACCCAAGTGAGTGACCCAAACGCTACTTGCCCCTGTCCTCTCAAGCACCACCTATTTTACGAGAGTAATACTTACTCTTTGCCTTCTATCAGGCTGAGGTTGTCTCTTTTAAGAGATTAAATGTAATGTCAAAATTTGCTTGAGTTTAGTTGTTCATTGAATGAGTTGATTTATCAACAAAGACAATATCTTTAGATAACCAGAGTACTGCAAAAGCGTAGAGAACATTCCTGTTAAGACCGAAACAACTCAGAGTAACAATAACCCGAGTCAAAGTTACCTGGGTCAATTTAACTCTTAAAAGGAAAGTACCTACTAATTATAATGTTGCATTTAAAAATTAGCCCAGTCAAATTAGATAAATAGAAGGTGATCCAGGAAAAAAAATACCGGAGTTTTGAAACTTGGCACAAATATTTCCTTGGTGCCTACTGTACAACATAGTTGAAGTCCCCGAGGGTGGGGGTGAGATACCCGTAAAAAGGTGTTGTTTTACGATTTTTGCAAAAATCTTCAAACCTATAGGTCTTAGCGAAAAACACAAAATTAAGGTAGACAAAATTTCCTACAAAAATGATTTTATAAATTTTTTGTTGGATTAATAGAGTTTCGAAGATTCAAGGCACAGCAAATAGCTTGGCAAACAATATTTTTTACTAAATAGTTGCTATATTTATGTTTATATACCGGGTGTAACATTAAAAGCGGGCCATAGACATTTAACTTGGGAAAACAGGTAGAGCTGACTCAGATGTGTCAGTAGGGTTTTAGGTGTAAATAATGACCGAAAAATCCTACTCCCACGTCAACGAAGGAAAGTTTGCCGCGTAACCTTTGGATACCGAGCGGCCGATGGGAGATCGCGAGGGAACAAACGGGAAAGGGTGCAAGGCGAAACTCCGGCGCCTTAAAACCGGAACCACTTGGCTGAGGGAGTGAACGCTAACAAAAAATCATCGTCCTCCAAGTCTAGGGGATTTGTAATGGTTTGGTACCTACAATTCCTACATACCCGCAAACTACCTATCACTTCGTCTCTTTCGCGTATCGTGCGTTGAAACACTTAGTTGAGAGGGCTTGTTTTATTCAACTGCCTCCCTAACCCTTTCTACCCAGCCCTTCTCCAATGGGCTCGGTTACGGAACGTAAGTTTAAGATTAAGAATTTAAAACATTTCTTTGAAGTACTATTGTCCAAATTTGAAAGTCCACTTTTGTGGAAAAACTATTTTTCCATGTTAAACACCTATGGCCCGCTTTTCGTATTACACCCGTTATATAAACATAAATATAGCAACTATTTAGTAAAAAGTATTGTTCGCCAAGCCATTTGCTGTGTATTGTAAAAAATCTGCAATAAATAACTTTTGAAAAAAATCATTATTTTGTCGGCCTTGAATCTTCGAAACTATTAAACCTACAAAAAAGTTAGTCGGATCATTCTTGTAGGAAATTTTGTCTATACTCTGTTTTAATTGTGGTGATCTTCACGTCATCAATTTCCGAACCAAGAACCAACAAACATGCCCATGCCTGACTTTGTCACTCACATTCGGAGTGACAAAGACAGGCCCAAACATGACTGTCCATTCTTAGCCCAGAAACTAATGACGTGAGGATCACCACATCCAAAACAGAGTGTACTTTAATTTCGTATATAAAGTGTTTTTCGGCAGATCCTACACTGTCGGAGATTTTTGCAAAAATCTTAAAAAGAACACCTTTAGACGGGTCCCCCACCCCCCACTCACCCTCCTTACTTATACTGATGTACAGTAGACATCAAGGAATATCTTGTGCCAAGTTTCAAAACACCGGTACTTTTTCCCTCGAATTTTATTAGGCTAATGCCTAGTTGAACTGCTAACACTTATATTTTAAGCTGGCTTCAACATAAAATGCATAGCGAAATGTTGACAGAAATACTCAATTACTGATTTGACGTTTCGTTTCGATACGATATTGTCAATTTAAGGAACACTTAAAATTTAAGCGATAACGGTGCAACCGGGAAATAAATGGACAAATATTACATAAATATTATTTGACAGTAGTGTATAACCATGGAAATGGTGAAACATATGTTGCATTAAATAAATAAATTCTGGTTTTCTACCTAATGTTAGATGTGGTTAGTTTTTGAAAGCCCGTATTAACAAATCCCTAGTGACAAAATATAATGTAAAATATCCGATGTAGGTACCACATTATCTCTTGCTATAAAGTTTTTATTTTTGTAAACATAATTTAATATATTGGCAAATTATTCCGATGTAATACCAAAATTTCAAAATTAAATTAATAATTGAATTTTATTTTCTGACAGTGACATGCCAATGCCAATTTTCTCATCTGTCGCACAACAGCCTTTATAGGGCCAGGGTCTCAAGTACCGTAGGATTCGTTTCGTAACCGATTAGTTCTAGTGCAATAAGGCAATAAGAGCCTTTAAGTTGTGCGACGTGAACAACCATTGATTACAATATAATAAATAGTGTGGTTAACATGAAGAAATAATCAGATTGTTACATGCGTGCGTAGGGCCGGACTTAGTAAACTGGAGAACCGGTGTAGGGAAAACTGCCAAACAAAATAAAAATCAAAGGCAAGCAAAACTTATGTACGTAGGTTCAACATGGAAATCTCAAGAACTGTAAAGGTGGCTTTAGACGATCAAATATTTACATCAATTTTTTCAACTTCGTATTGTTCAATACGATTCCGAAACTTTACACGTTCAAAGAAATTTGAACGTTCGATGTTCAAACCATTTGATCAAAAAAATCCAACTTAGGGCATGTTCTAAATATCAAGGTCATTTACTTCAAATTTTAGTTACTTCTGGGGATTATATTATCCTAGATTACAAGCGCTGTATTTTGTAATGTTGGCATAAAGTTTTTTTGACAAGTTCCATCTTTGCACGTCAAATGCACAAATCAAATATGTCAAATTTTAAGCCTAAATAAACATGAAATTATATATATGTATTTAAAAATACTAGTGCTACCAATCTACATTTTCATTCTCTTACTATGGTATGCCTACTTGTAAGCAAAAAATGTTCATATAATTTGAACATGTAAAATGAAACCATTTGATCAAAAATTATGTTGTAAACATTTGACAAATAAAAAGTTCAATTTATTTGATCGTCTAAAGCCACCTTGAGAGATTAAGCCATGTTAATCATCTTTTGTTTTTCCGGAAAATACATACATAGGTCCCTAGATATTGGCAAATAAATAAATTTAACTGATTTTGAATTTTGCATATAATTTCCACAATACTGAATTCTGGTTCGCACCATTATATCAAAGTAAAAAAAATATTTGGATGTCATAATAGATTAATGATAACTTATCTACATTCTTTTGTTTTAAACGGCTGGAATACAACAATAATGTAATTAATAAGGCAATAATAATATTATGTACCTTCTTTTATAATCTATTCGTTTTTATTTTACGCGTAGGGTTCCTAAAATGTGTTAGAAAACGGTCTTGTGTACGAGAGTGCTATTAATGATTGATATACAGGTATATCATTAATAACACTCTCACGAAAGATTGGTTACAGAGTTACAGTCCTTTGAAAGTGCACCTCATCAGACACATTTTTATTTATAACTCTGGTACAACTTGCACTAAAATGTTGAAACTTGGTTTGAGGATACTACTTATTTAGATGCATAGTTGCACTTTCTTTTGTTTCTGTATCTCAACTAGAGGCTTCTCATATGGGGATGCCATGACCTTTTTTATCGTTATTTTTTACCTATTAACATTTTTTTAATTTTTACTAATAAAATATTAGATACAATACAAAAATACACCAAAAAGGTACTCTTGATTATATTATTTGTGATATTTTTATTATTATTAATTAATTATTATTATTAATGATTATTGGTTTGCCATGACATTTGTTTGAAGAAATATTTTGACATTTACGGTTGTTTCAAGGAAAACCTACACCTACTGTCCAAAAATTAAGGCAATAGAATTTATATTTAAACTTACTTTAATTTTATTCTTTTATGAATAATAGACAGTTCGAATTGTTCAAAATAATGAAAAACAAATAATACATTAGATAAACGGCATAATATATCCTACATAAATATTATGGTAATCTGATAATACACAAAATGTTATAATTTTCGATGAAATAGGAAGTAGAATTCAGAATCTTTTCACACCAAAAAGTGGTCTAATATTAATAATAAAGAAAATACCTTTTATATACTTTGAATAATACAAAGCAAAAAACTAACACATGTTCGATCTCTTCTCCTATAGGGGTACCAAACCTTTTGAAGATGACCCAAGAGAGACAATAGGTGTATACTTTAGTCTCTGATTTGAGAACTGTAATAGATAAAATTATCTTCGTAAATTTGCTATATCATACACGAACATTATTTTGTAAATTATTCAATTATTTTGCTTATTTATCAAAATTTTGATACGCGATTTTTAGCACGATCCATATACCTTAAATAAATAAATAAAATAAATATTTCATCACGGCATATTACCCATTGCTGGGTGTTCAGAATGCATGGTACGCAGATATCGGTAATGATGATCACATATTTGTACCGTGCGGGCGTTTACCAGGCGTCACCTCACAGGCACTCATTACTGGCGTGGAGATTGCAACACAGGTGTCAATTTTGTGCCATTTAAAATTCGAAATATTTGGCGTCGGTCGGGATCGAACCCGGGTCCCCAGATTCGCGACCAGACACTCAGGCACGCGGCAATGAGACATCCATATACCTTACCTCCCTTATTTAAATTAGAGGAAAGTAAACATATTTATTAATTCTCCTTTTGTAATATAACATAATTTTTAGTGTTTGAGAATGCGTTGCTGCTCTAAAATGTAACAAAATGACTCTCCGAACCGTTTTTGCTCCAATACATCACTAGGTCTACCAATCTAATACAATTGATATATTTTTAACATACATAACTTACTTAAGGCAGTTGCAGTATCACCATAACATATAATGAGGCGCCCTTTTTGTTCCCACAGTTCATTTAATGTAGACCCCTTTGGTGGTTTTTGATAATCTCTTGATATTGCTATATCCCCTAATTCTGAATCTATTAATGCTGTTAGTTGCTTATGCCTATCTTGAGTTTTAAAACCAACTGGAAATCTATGAAGATCTAATATAACTATTTCGTCTTTTGCTCTTGTTAAAAACTTCTTCACTTCACGGAATAGATCTTTTAAAGGATTGACTTTGAACTTGTCATGATTGACCCAAAACCTAGAAAAGAAATAAATATATCATAATGTATTTTTGGTAATGCATAGCAATCTTTGTAGATGACATATTTAGTCTTTTAATATCTTTGAGAAGAACGTTTGTATTATTTTTTTGTTGACATGGAGAAATTAACAGTATATCGTAATTGAAAAAAAATCATCAGGTATGAAAAAATGTCTGGAATTAAATCTGTCAGAATTGTCAAATGCGTGGTCAAATGTAATTTTGAACAACGAAAAATGTCATCGATTGTTGTATGCAGATATGGCCATTATACAAGGTGGTACACGATATCCGTTACATAAGCAAACCTGACTTTATAAAAAATATCTACATCTGCCATCAAATAGTATATGTAAAATAATAAAACGTTTATGAGCCATTTTTTTCTATTACTTAAAATAAAAAAGTTAAAGGGGGGAGTCATCCCAGACTCACCCTGTATACCTTCATTTAATACTTACGAATCTCTAACGAATGTAGTGTTATAGTATCCAACTCGAATATCAAGATATCTTATTCCAAACACTAGCTGTGTCCATATATCTATGTCTTGCGTATAAACAAATTTAAATACTGGATCTTTTATATCCATATGGGGATTATCTCCATAACATCCAGAATTATGTGTTCCAGGTATCATCAATTGTGTCAGTGGAATATTTCCTATTTCCACCCTAGGAAAATTAACTGAATGATATTTTCCTTTAAGAATCTTGGGGAAAGAGGATACCTTTAAAATAGAAAACTGTTACCCATTATTTTTCATCCAAGTAGGCTGAATTTTAAGGCAGTTAGTTTTCGTGATGCGATTCTTTTGCACAGTTGACAGGCAATAATCTAATATGATCGGTCCATTTGAGAAATTAAATCCAGGTGACTCCTTCTTCCAAGCAAATGGTATATCCTCCAATATGAATGGTTCGTCAGTAAGAAAATAGCCTGATTGTTCCAAAGGTTGGATTCGAACTTTGGGTGCCACCTTCTACAAAAAAAAAAAACTGTCATGATTTTTATTTCTCAAATATGAGGATCGTGCTAAATATCGCATATATATATATATATATATATATATATATATATATATATATATATATATATATATATATATATATATATATATATATATATATATATGTAAGGTCCTAGAATCTGGTTTCAATATTTTTAAGATGCCTTGGGTGTGTGTGACTGTTTCTGTATGTATGTGTGGATCCTGCCGACATTTTAACGTAAATAATATCATTCAAAAAATTATGAAAACAAGTATTCCTATTTCATACTAGAACTATACTAATATAAAAAGAACCCATTATATTTAAGGCAAACCGGATAACCGGATATGGGAAACTGTAGATAGTTTTTCATAGGAATTTTCTATTTCCCATTCATAAAATAGTAGCTTGATTTTGGGGCTGGGAAAATAACAACGATATACCTACCTACGTGTCCGATATCATACTGGTATCGATAAATATTCTTTTATCGATAAGTTCATCCTATCGATACTTAACAACAAATAAATATCGATATTACGTATTTATTAATCGATATCATATTTTTTTTTTGATAATATCGATAGTATTCATTTCCATTTAACGATATTTAGATATCACAAAAAAGTGATATCGATGGAGAGTGATATCGATATATCGATATTTTTCCCAGCCCTACTGGTTTTATACATAGCAGTAGGTACATGAAGGCACTATAATTACGATGCGTAATTATGCAATGTATTTTTTATGGAGTTTATTCTACGCACTTTGCTTATAAGAGGTTTTATGCTTTTTGACACGGATAAATTTTAGATTGCTGTGATTTTGACATTTAAATTTGACAGTTGTTAAGACATTGTAGGCAAAATAATTTTGAACACCTACTTTTGTTGAATCAACCGAAGAAAAAGTATAGGCTGCAAAACATGTTTGAAGCCTATTCTCACTCTTTATAGTTGCATTACTCGCCTGCGGTTCGCGACGCAAGGTTCACATTCGTGTAAAAAAATAATTAAAAAATTCGCAGCATATAGTTTATAATATAATAATAATTTATAATATTGAAATTTTGGTTAAAACTATGCATGTTCTATTATAAAAGCGTTACAAAGGGGTTATGATTGTATTAAAATTCATTTTAAAATTATAGCATGACCGACATTTTTAAAGAGATCACTTTAATAGTACATGAACTTCGAGATAATAATTTTATCTGCCAGTTGAAGTGAAGGATAAATTTTGGCCGATTTTATCTCACAGTTTACGTTAACTTTTGTTTGATAAACGATTTCTATGTTTTAACTGCCAGTTAAAAAGTTATCTGCCAGTTATCCTTGCATTCATAAACCGGCCCTTAGTGTATTTCAAAATATTGCTGGTCGCTGGTCCTCCTTGATATTGCCTATATACACACCAGGATGCCTACTTCACAATTAGTTTTCCTTCCGAGCGCAAGACGGCGATACATGCAACATTGTCTCAATTGTTATAGTGGTCGTCGGCCATATATAAAGGGTATATATGATCCGTGATACCACAGGTGTGCAATCAATGGTTCATGGGTTTTCGAGAAGGTGTTCAGTAAATATTGAAAAAGATGGGAAATAATAGTTATTTATGCCACAAGAGATGTAGGTACCATTTACTAATCGAGGACGATTTTGCACCCGAGCGATAGCGAGGTCTAGAAAATAACTTCGAGAGTGGTCAAATGTACCTACATCTCGTGTTGCATATAATATTTTTTCCACTCCTGATGATTTATTTTTTACCGGTTCATTTTCAAGGCTGTCAAGAAATACAGTTGAATATTGATACATTAAAAAAAGAACCTAAGTATTATTCCATGGAAAATTTAAGAAGAAAAAAGCTGTCATCTGTCACATTTATCACGTCAACGGTAACTTTTGAATGGAAATATTTATGAAATGAGGACAATTTGATACAAATTAAATACAAAATTATAAATTAGAAGAATGAATAAATATTTGACACAAGTTTAAAGTATAAAAGTCTTGGTATTTCAAAAGAGGGGTAAGTTCAGCTGTAGAGAAGTAAGGACAATACTTACTTCCCGTCGCTAATAGAAACCGATATCTTCACAGTAAAATAAACATACATCCCTACAAACAATATCCTAATAGCCTACTTACGATATTATAAATTTATTCATTTAAAAGTTACCATTGACGTGTCAAATGTGACAGATGACAGCGTTATTTTTCATCTTAAATTTTCCATGGAATACTAAGATTCTTTTTTTTTAATATATTAATATTCAATGGTATTCCTGGACATATCTGGCAGTGAAAATGAACAGGTAAAAAACAAATCATCTGGAGTGGATAAAATCTTATATGCAACACGAGATGTAGGTACATTTGACCACATTCCAAAACTTTTGAAATTTGGTATTTAAGACTTTTATATGAAGTGGAACATGTTAGATTTTGGCTAAAATTTATAAACCGGAAATGATAGTTTACTTGAAGCTCCAAACTGATTTTCCTGAAAAATATATGCTATATCCAAAACTTTTCAAATTTGGGATGTGAGACTCTTATATTATATAAGAACGATATATTAGATTTCTGCGAAAATTGATAAACCGGAAGTGGTACTTTACTGGAAGGTCTAATACATATTCTTGAAAAAATGTATTAAAATATAATCCAAAGCTTCTCAAATTTGCTATTTAAAACTTGTATATAATTTGGAACTCCATATTATGCATGTATGCATTTTGACTATATACGATAAAGCGGAAGTGATACTTTACTTAAAGTTCATTGCTATTTTAAACATGGAATTGGAGGAAGGTACTATACTAGCCACATCAAATTTTTTAAACATCTTGTGCGTCGATCGAGTAAAATATATTGTAGGCATCACGAACGTACCTACTGCAACCGGACTCGTTGCTTAGAAGGTAGATAGGTAGTTGTTTACAGTTGAGTATACAGAAAAATATTTTTTCTTCAAGCATATTATGATAAGCATATTATGCTACTGTACACACGCTATAGAAGATATTCATTGTCTTATTAGTACAAAAATGTTGTTATTGTTGTACTAGGAAAAAAATGTTAGCTTCTTAGTTCACCACTGGTGGCGGCAGTCGCCACAGCAACACAGATCATATTGAAAATTGTTATTTGACAGTTGCATCGTTTGTGTTTTGTAGTGTACACAGCCAGCTTTGACTGAAATTGCAAATTCTACAAATAAAAAAAATCCAAAAAAATATATTTTTTTTGAAACACTTGAAGAAAAAATAGTATATGTCATTCGAAGTAGAACGCCTCGGCCGCAATAGCTGGGTTCAACACAAAAAAAAACCGCTTTCTACTTTTAATAACATAATATAATATTTTCTATTTTGATTTTCTTACAAAACTATTGCAGCCAAAAGAGTTCGTTATTAGCTCATTCGAGTTTTATACTAGATTCATAAATTTATTTTTCTACAGTCTATATACAAAGTAGCCATTTGCGCTCTCTTTTGTCAACGCAAAATGTCACTTTGCCGCTCATGCGCGATAAAGTAGAAAAAACGCTCGCTGTCCAAATTTTTAACTATACAATGTTAAGAAATGTCACTTGTCTACATTCTTAATGAAAACATTTAGTCAGAAACTAATGGCACTGTAGTTACACATTTACCACCTTCACAAGTCAATCTGACATATAACTGCTCTGTCGGTATATTACATAACCAAACAAAATGCCGCACTGCTGTGAAAATAAAATAAGGCATTAATTTACAAAAACGAAAGTATAAAATGTTTAGATTAGAGATAGAAGGAACCCCATTGTGACGACTGTAGAAAAAAATCTTGTGTCGATTTCGAGAGAATGCCACGCTCCTGCGTCGCGCGGCAACAACCTCTCAATCGACAATGTCCCATTTTGCGCTATTAATACACAAATAGCTATTTTTTAAGGTCAGTTGCTATATGATTGTCAAAAAGTAAAAGCTTTTGCAACTTATTTCGATAAGTTTTTTAAAGTTGTCTGAGATTTTTTTACATTTTACGTCTATTTTTTTTTTATACAAACGCCATGGATCTCATTTGTTCTTACTATGCGCAAATCCCCATTGCGCATATCTTCTATCTCTTTAAATTGAGAAGGTCTATTGACACCAAATTCCCTAAATTTTGAAACCACGATTTTTTTATTCAAAAATGGCATAAATGGCGCAAAATAGAAAAAAATAGTATAAAGAACTCATTTCATAAGTGTCGATTATTTTGTTCGAAGCATTGGGCCACTCCACTCTGCATCAAACTTCCTTTTCACAAAATAAAATGTAGGATAAATTACCATACCACCCTCATTTTAGTTATGTAATGGCCCAATGAGTGCGATAATTAAATTCTAGTTTCGTAAAGGCGCATCTACACATTCGTGCTCGTGTTTCGCCTTGTTACTTGCCGAAATTCGCGAGTGGCATTCGCACATTCGCCCCCACAACACGAATGAGCATTTTCACACTCGCCGAGTGTAAAGACAGATTTCCCCAAAAACCGCTCCCGAAGCGAGCGCTACGTGCGGCAAGGCGAGGAACGAGGCGAATGACAAATGAACAGACTACACATTTGTACCGCCACTCAGTTTGCGATTCGGCTCGCCATTCTTGCGAATGTGTAGATGCGTTATAATAATTTTCATTAAAACACTCAATGGGATAAAGGCTATTAAATAAATAAAATGAGTGCAATATGGTATACGGTGATACATAAAATTTTGAACGATATTCGTGGGATACTACATTAACGCACTATGTGATTACCATAACTCGCCATGCGGGCCCGTAGGGTAATTCGCAATACGTGTGTTAATAATGTCGATAACTTACTTATATTGTAAATAACTACTATATGTGACTCACTTGTAAACCAAATTTAAAATTATAACCTAAACCTGTCAGTTACAATTGACACGTATTTTTAATAGGTATGACAGTAATAAAACATAATTTTCACATGCCAACAACGTTACTAACGTGGTAACTAATTTGTAAAATTTTAACAAATTAGCTGTGATCTGTCATCAAAAGTAATAAGCGGTATCAATAATAGTTTATTAATAGTATATTCCGTAACTTAACCACGACCGTGGTTATGGTTCAAGTGGTCAGGTTGTGGTCACTGAAAAGTGGTTGTGATTCGGAACATCTTGGTTAATTTGTGTCGGTAAAGCAGGGAACCACCGCGTTATTAGAAATAAGTGACAACATAACTTTTGTCTATCCTTATATTAACGTAAATATTATACATATCAGTATAGTAATTATATGTTTATACAATATTATTTATTATATTATGAGAATATGACCACAACAACTACAAAAAATTTCTGGTCGACTTGGTCACGAAAAAGTAACCAAAACTTTTAGGAACCACATTCCGAAATTGAACCGCGATCCTGAAATTATGTTTTGGTTACATTACGGACCGCATAACCAGAACCTTGGTCACCGCGGTTAAGTTACCGAATATACTATAAGTATTAAGAACGGTAAGGACAGTTTACCGATCGAAGACAATTGTTTTCGGGAGGAACGTATAGCGACGACTCCAATTATGTCTGTGATCGATAATTCGTTCGTGCTTATAATATTTTCTATTTTATTTTGGAATCATAAACTTGTTTATTCGCTCTCAAAAGTGAGGAAAATTTGGCTTTTATTGCCCGAGGGTCTATAAACTTGCCAGGCAACAGCTATTCAAACATATCAAATTTGTGGTGTATGGATAAATGTCAAACAACATAACAAATTCGATAAATCACATTTTTTGAACACCGACACAAAAAACTTTCGTATTCTCTCTCGTATACGTCTTTTGACTTTGGTGGAACCAACTTGTCTTGTGCAGCTTCAAATTCAAATACATTCGATATTTCTTTCGAAAAACCGATATCTGTCATTTTCATTTGACACTAAATTAAAATTGTTTAGGTATATTAAACAACATAGCAATACCAACAAATTACGTAGAAATCACAGCATACTTAAAATTCATAGCGCCAGCATAACGATAACAAATATACAAATATACGCTACGCTTCAAACATTCCCTCGTGCTACAATCTTTTAATTATGTTCTTAATACATAACTAACTATTGCGCAATCAACGCACAAAAATTTAAAAATCTGATGTGGTCAACACAACACCTCCCGCTATTAAATTTTTGTTAAATTAAATATAGATACTTACATATTTAGTTATGCTGGAAACTGTATTAAGTTCCATTCCGTATAACTGTGGTTCTGTTTCCTATTTTCTTTTTAAAACCTTACTAGCATTAATTTGAAATGATTAGTTTTTTGATAGTGACATTTGTCTGTCAGCTTCATACATTTGAGATTTGAGATATGTACTGTGTAACCAAAAAGTTGTGTTTGTATATAGCGTAGGCTCCGGGATTTAAATTATACATAATTTTATAAATTTATCCATAAAAAATATAGAAAAAGTATTAATGCAAACCTATAGAATATTTAATAATCTTTAATTTTTATAATAACACAAATTTCAATAAAATACCATTTAAATGTATTTTTCTAAGAAAAACTTTTTGAGTTTCAAGTAAAGAACCATTTCCGGTTATCCGAGTTACACAAAAATCTATTGGCTTCTTCCTATATTAGAATACGGTAAAAATACAAGGTTGCAAAATTTTCTGAATAATAGTTTGAGTTAGAGGGGAGAATACACACACACACACACACACACGCACGCACGCGCACACACACACACACACACACACACACACACACACACACACATCATCGTGACAATGTTAAAATTGCATTCTAGGGACCTAAAAACGTGGTCATTTACCAAAATCTCGATATGCGATTTTTGGCACGATCCCTATACCTCCCTTACCAAGGGTAGAGGGAGGTAAGAAAAATTTTTGAAAATTATTTTGACATAATAAAAAAATTTATACTGGGAACACTTGGAGAAAAAACAGCCTGATGAAATCGTTTGGAATGTTTTTATTACATAGCCTCCGTTTCGGCACCAATTATGCCTTCTTCAGGGAAATGTATACTTACTAAGTTGAAAATTTTGAAAAATGTTGAATTACAAAAGTATGTTGTCGTAATAAATTTTATTTTACGATTTCATCAGACTGGTTTTTCACCAAGTTTTCCCAATATTACATTGACCCAGTCGAGAAATGCATATTTAAAAAATTTTAGTTGTCATTATGAAAGTAAGCTATGATCGTTGTTTTTATGTACTGACCGTCTTACCTCGGGCCTGTTTCTCAAAAAATACGGGACTAAACATCGTTTCACGTAAGAAAATAGTGATGGGAAGATAGGTATATTTTGATCTTGTGTTTTGATTGTAGAATATCTCGATATTATCATCAATCAAACAACAATATCAAACTGCACTTAACTTCCCATCACTATTTTCTTACGTGAAACGAAGTATAGTATTACTAGTCCATACATTATATAGTAAGTGAAGTTTACTAGTTTTTGTTTCTGAAATATGCAAGTGTAAAATACCAGTTACAAGTTGGGAATTAGTATTTAGTAGTGTTTTTGACAAAAAAATACTAGTATTTTGTTTCTCAAAATATTTGTGTTGTTTGTCAGACTAGTAATTTACTAGAGAAAAGCCACAAGTCTCAAAAGTCATGTAAATTTTGAATATAAATTTTACTAGTCTTATTATTTTATAGTTCGTGTGTTTTTTTTTTGTTTTTCTTATCTAATTCAATGGTTCTTTCTTAATGTTAATTTAGTTCCATGTAGTGTCTGTCGTTGTTTAAGTTTAGTGTTAATATAACTTTTAAAATAATATAATAATGTGGTCAAGTGACTCTGAGTCTAGTGATGAAGTAGTTGTGCGTCGTCAAAAACCATTTAAAGCAAGAGTAAATTGTGCCCATACAGAAACCTAATATGAGTTTAATTAAAATAGATACACCCGAAGAAAATGAGGAACAATTTGTAGACCGACATGGAAACCATTCTATAAATTGTATGGTGGTGTGTGGACCAGATTTAAAATTATATTATTCCTATGCCAATTGGAAGACATTTTTATTGAAATATAAATAATTTATGTTCAATATGAAACACTTGAAAATGTCAGTTAGAAAATTGAATCACTCGATTTAAAGAATATTTGAATATAATACTAGTATTTTCTTAAAAAAATACTAGACTATTAACATGTTTCAGAAACACTATTTTACTTGACTAATAAAATTTCACTTGTAAACTAGTAAAATACTTTCAGGGGCCTGTTTCTCAAAAAATACTAGTTTACAAGTTACTAGTTACAAGTGAAATTTTTAATAGTACTAGTAAATTGTGTTTCTGAAAAGTATTTTACTACTCGTAGTTCACAAGTTAATAGTTACAAGTGAAATTTTATTAGCCAAGTAAAATAGTGTTTCTGAAACATTTTCAATAGTCTAGTAGTTTTTTTTAATAAATATTAGTATTTAAACCAATATTCTTTAAATCAAGTGATTTTATTTTCTGACTGACGTTGACATTTTCAAGTGTTTTAATTTGAAATTAAATTATTATTCAATAAAAATGTCTACACTGGATGCGAAATTAACTATTTTGGGAATGATTCGAAATGCTAAAGGTATTCTGTTTGGAGCATTCTCTAAATAAATTGTCTAAAGCAGTTAAATTCAATGAATAGATAAAAATCTGTCAAACTTGTCACGCTTCGGGTTGAGTAGACAAGACAAAGACTAGAAATAATATATCAGGGTCACATTTTGGTCAAACTTGAAACAGTTAATGGTTAATGCATGGTTTCTGTTCATATCTAGCTGAAGAATGTCCCAATTAATTAATTAATGTTTCTAACTTATTTGCCATGAGTAACCTCTCACTCATATGGAGTTTCTGCATGGACAGAATTTATTCTTGCTTTAATTAGTTTTTGACGTCGCACTACTTCTTCATCACAAGACTCAGAGTCACTAGTCCACATTATTATATTATTTAAAATAATCTATTAACACTAAACAACGACAGACACTACATGAATCTGAATTAACATTAACAAAGAACCATTGAATTATATACGTAAAAGAAAATAAACACACGAACTGTCAAATAATACTAGTAAAATTTATATTCAAAATTTACAAGACTTTTGACACTTGTAGCTTTTCTCTAGTAAACTACTAGTCTGACAGACAACTCAAATATTTTGAGAAACAAAATACTAGTATTTTTTGTCAAATACACTAGTAAATAGTAGTTCCCAACTTGTAACTAGTATTTTACACTTGTATATTTTAGAAACAAAAACTAGTAAACTTCACTAGTATTACTAGTGTAGGGACTAGTAATACTAGTCTCGTATTTTTTGAGAAACAGGCCCCAGGACAATCCTTACTTCCCGTCGCTAATAGAAACCGATATCTTGACAGTAAAGTAAACATACATCCCTACAAACAATGTTCTAATAGCCTACTTACGATATTGGGAGTGGGAAAAACATTTTAACTTAAAACAATCTTCCTTTGAAACTTTTTACCATAATGATTAAAATAATCGAGTTATTAAAAAAAGTACAGATTTTATATATACACTCTATATCTCCCATTTGATCTCCATGTCATCAATTTCTGGTGCAATAATAACAAAACTTTTATCTAGCATCTTTGTCGTACACACATGGCATATATATGAAACTTTTATTCGCTATCTATTGTCGTCGGTTTTTCAGAGGGGTATAAGCTATCTCTGTCTAACCAACGGCAAAAAATGAAATAGAAACTGTATTGTAACCGCGGTAACGAGTTTCATATTCATGTCATTCTGTCATCCTATTGCAAAAATAGTGTTTGTAAGATTCCCGCAATTATTGCAACATATTGCTTTTGGACAATAAAAAGGGTATATTTCATCCATTATACTTATATCGTATTTATTCAATAGGTTTATTATTTCTAAATAACAATTAATACTTCGACTTTTGATGAATAACAAAACTGACATATAGGTCGTACTGTAAGTTTTTCCAGTTTTGACATTACATTACATCATAATTATTTAATTGCGAAATATGTAACTGTCACTTTGAAATTTGATGAATAATAATATTCATACAGTAAGTATATGTTATATTAGCGAACAATAAAATTATTGCAAATAAAATGATGAAAATGTCAAGCATGACAAAGTTTTGACATACTGCACCTTATATCAAACTAGAAAATTAAATCCCTATAATAAAACCATGGTAACTATATTTTGTCATCAATTCCCGCCCTCCCCTGGCGATTTGAACCATATGTTTACTATTGATGACGTGGGGATCAAGTCGTGGAAACGGACTTTATATACCGGGTGTAGAAATGAAAAGTTGAGCATAGCGATTTCAATGTTATTTTTTTTAATACTGCTATATCACGTTTCCAATTCATATTAGCGCAAAAAGGGTAAGAATATAAATAGGGGATTACAGCTCAATCGAATTAAGAGAAATTAGTAAAAAATAATGAAAGTAGATGCTTAATAATGAATATTGTCACACATATGAAATCCATATATATTATTTGGAGTCTACTACCAATGGAAGTAGACAAATTGAAATAGCGGACACGTGGCTACTAGTCCAGTACTGCAATTCTCAAACAGTTTTTATTTGAATATAAATTTCTTGCATTAAACATAATAATTTTGATACACTTGCAATGTAGACTTGTACAGTGTTATAATATTAATTTGTTTTTTATAAATATAATTTAGAAATAGTATACATTTCAAGAACATTTAGATCCACGAAGAAAACAGTTTTATATAAAAACTTATATTCGTGATGTCACATCTATATTTTCAAATTTCGGGGGACCATAACTCGCTTATTAATAGGATTTTTTCACCGGATTTTCACCAATAGTCTTAGTTTTACATATACAGGGTGGGGCAGAAAAACCTATCCGATTTCAAATCCCTTTTTCCCAGAAGAGGGAGCAGGTAGAGTAGTGGGGTAAAAACCGTTAGAAATCCGGTTTTATGCCATTTGTCAGTAGTCAACATGCCTTGGTCTGGTGAACATCGTGCTTTTGTTATTGAGCGGTTTATCGAATGCGGCGGTTCGATAATTGCTACACAACGTGCTTTTCGAATTCATTTCGGACTCGGGCGTCATGATCCTGTTCCACATCACGTTACGATTAAAGTGTGGGTGTCAAATTTTAGATAGACGAGTTCAGCATTGAAAAAGAAGTCGCCTGGACGTCCCAGGACAGCAACAGGACCTGAAAACGTGGCCAATGTGAGAGCCGCGATTGAACGTTCCCCGCGTCGTTCGGCGCGAAAACATTCGCTCGCTTTGGCGATTTCCAACCGCAGTATTCGGCGCATTTTGCACCGGGACCTCAAAATGCATCCCTACAAAATGGTTGTTGCACAGGAATTAAGTGAAAGGGATTTTGAAACCCGTACGAACCTGTGTCGCGATCTCCGAGAACTCCCAAACGACGATGTTGTGCTCTTCACGGACGAAGCCCATTTTCACCTTTGTGGTGCCGTTAACAGGCAGAATTTTCGATATTGGAGTGACGAAAATCCTCGAGAAATCCATCAGGAACCCCTCCATAGCCCAAAAGTGACTGTGTGGTGTGCTCTTTCCCGCCTAGGCGTCTGGGGGCCTTACTTTTTTGAAGAAAATGGGCAAACCGTAACGGTCAACAGCGAGCGCTATTGTTTCATGCTGGAAAATTTTCTTAGACCCAAAATGGAAGAAAATGGCGTGGAAAATGTGTGGTTTCAACAGGATGGTGCAACCGCCCACACATCGCGACGATCAATGGACATTCTCAGGGAACTGTTTCCCGGTCGCCTCATTTCCCTGAGAGGTGATCTTGGCTGGCCGCCGCGCTCACCGGATCTCACTCCATGTGACTTCTTCCTTTGGGGTTACCTCAAATCGAAGGTTTACCAGCATCGACCAAGGACCCTTCTTGCTTTACGAAGGGAAATTGCTCGGGCAATTGAAGAAATTCCTGTGGAAATGACGGTGAAAGTCATGGAAAGCTACCGCGAGCGCCTAAATCAGTTTATCCGCTCCCAAGGACGACATTTGAGTGATGTGCTTTTCAAAACTTAAATTTAAAAATGGCATAAAATTTGCGATATGTTAATAAAAAAAAATTTTGACAAGTTGAGTGGTTTTAATTTTATAACGTTTTGAAATCGGATAGGTTTTTCTGCCCCACCCTGTACTTTCTGATAAAATTATATTTAAAAAATGTTGGAATCCCCTATTGTTCAGAAATTAAAAAGGCATCCTATAAAGACAACTTACATAATCATTCATATTTTACGAGTTATTAATTAAATAAAATTTAATGTCCTATTAGAAAAATCGTTAGAGTGCTTTGAAAAATGAAACAAGTATTCTAAATAAAATATTCACTTTGATATTTGCTGTATAAATTTCGAACAAATTGGTTTATATCTGAAAAAAAAATATGCAACAAATAAAAATGTTAAAGTGGAATTTTTATTCAGGTTACTTGTTTCATTTTTTAAGACACTCTAACAATTTTTCTAAAAGAACATTAAATTTTATTTAAATATCTTGTGAAATATGAATGATTACGTAAGTAAGTTGTCTTTATAGCATGCCTTTTTAATTTCTGAACAATTGTTTAATTGTTTCTTACGTACGAGTTAGAAGCATAAGAAAATACACGAATTAAGGCAATTATCAGAATGCCATGAACAATAAGACAATAATTTGTGTTTGTTTCTGACATATCTGACACATTTGAGATTTATTTTGATTTTATTATTATTAGAACAGTAGGAAGACAATCTAGAAGTAAAAAATTAATCACAAATTCTAATAATAATAATAATAATAAAACATCAAATGAAATGTCAAGTCTGTCAGATATGCCAGAAACATCAAATATAATTTTTTTTCGTACAAATCGAGAATTTTCTTAAGCTTATAACTGGCACATAAGAAACAATTGAACGACAAACTTGGTACTCATTGATGCACGTTTTCATTCCGAACATTTTTTCCATTACACTATTTTTCCTAAATCAATAGGTAAAGAGGTATCGCCAAATTAAAATTGTAACATTGAATTTCCCAACAACCAAATATAACTAGACAAAACACCGTATCCTTCCTAACTGAATGTTTTGATTTCGGCTGGCCAGAAAAATACCCGGCATTCGGGTAATTACCCGCCACCCTGGAGACAACTAGAGATAGAGATATATGTGGTCTAATTTAAGAATTTCTCACTAGAGGCCACCATACATTAATGTTCGGTAGGGTACCTTTATAACCAGGGTATGGCCATGGCGTGGCTCACGTTTCGTCCGCCATTACCGGGACAGCTGTTATATGTGTTGTTCTTGCGCAAATTATTATGTATTTTCGTGGATATTTGTTTTATTTTAATGAAACACACATTTAATTATCATTTTAATACGTATTTATAGTGTAAGTAATATATTTTATTTTATTTACTTGTGTAGTTTGTTAAGATTCCCACCACGATTACTGACATATTGAAAACAACTATAAATTACCAATATTAAGCACAATCATTTAAATTTTAAAAGGTAAGTTTAGAATATACAATTATTATGTAAATAAGAACTACAGATATTAAATTGGAGGTGATAATAACAACTCATGCCATATATTCTACATAACCTCTAAATGTAAATATTAATAATAATTGTGTATTTCTTAAATTAATGAATTTTTATTACCTTTTTAAATTCACAGTGTGATTATTTAATATTATTTTATAATATAATATCACATTTATTACAAATAAATAGGAAAATCAATTACCGACAATGGCGGCAATCTTGGCCCATGGCCATACCCTGGTTATAAAGGTACCCTAATGTTCGGTAGAGTACCTTTATAACCAGGATATGGCCATGGCGTGGCTCGCACGTTTCGTCCGCCATAGTCGGGCCCTCTGTCATATGTGTTGTTATTGCGCAAATTATTATGTATTTTCGTGGCTAGTTGTTTTATTTTAATGAAAAACATCATTTTAATATGTATTTAAAGTGTAAGTAATATTTTTATTTTATTTACTTGTGCAGTTTGTTAAGATACTTACCACGATTACTGAGAATATTGAAAACAACTAAAAATGACCATTATTAAGCAAAATCATCAAAATATTTTTTGTTGCAATCAATAGTTTTACAATTATAGTTTCCAATATAACAATACCAGAGAAATATCCGTTTGGAGGGATATTTTTTTACTTTTCACTACTAAATTTTGATAGTAAACCAGGGGAATATCGATAGAAAGTGAAGATATATGAAATCACTCTGATCAGAAAATTCCATCACAGTTTTTAAATGAATATAAAAAATGTGTTAGTAAATCATATTCTTTGCAAAATACAAGTATTAATGTAATTATATACTTTATCTTATTTATTAAGGAATGCAGGTACCTACTGAATAAATCAACTTTAAATATATTGGATTAGAACCCGTTTTAATTATAATTTTGTAGTTTTATTTCCAAAGAATATAATATTAAAATATTATTAATAAAAGAACTTGGCATTACAATACTTTTTATTTTAAATCAAGGATCTTTAAAAAACGGCTTCCATTATTTTATATAAATATGATTTATAACTCCTTTGGTCTCATGTCATTTTATTTATTTTATTATTATAGATCTTTTCGTTTCGAAATAACTTCTTTTTATTTAACATGACTAAATCAAAATATATGTATAACAATGTATAATTTTAAAATCTTTTTATTCTAAAATGACAATGTTGAAGAACACTTGCGCCTCTAGTGAGCAATGCTCAAACTAGACAAGACATATCTCTGTCTGCCAGCCGAAATCAAAACAAATCAAGTGAAGTTTTGTCTAGTTATTTCATCGTTAGAATTTCCTATGTTCGGGAAGTAAAGTAGACACCCGGTATGTATATATATACACAGAGTTTCCGGATTTCGAAGGCCATCATTCGGATCTCGGAAAATATAAGACATATGACTCGGTGAAATGGGACATGCGGTGCGCCTTTAGGGGGCCATCTTAGATGTGCTTTTTGTTTGACAAAAATTCTCTTAGGTTACTAGAAAATGGCGGAAAACTGAGTTTGGTCAATATTTTTATTTTGAAATTACTTTTAAATTATCAGTTATCGAGAACAAAGATATTTTTACTGTCTACCTAGTAACGAAAATAATTTTTGTATCTCTAAATTTTCGAGATATAATACAAACTTACATTTTTTAATGGAACCCATATTTCATTTTTGCTTCAAAAAATACTTATTTTTTCTCTTTCGATTGGTATAAGGGTTTTTGTATTTTAAATTAATTTTACCCTTAATATCTTAGATTTTTCGATATTTTTCATGAAACTTCTAATTTTTTTGTAAGTAATTCCATTAGTTTTTATAAATATAGTATTCTATTTTGCAGTGGCGGCACCAGGATGTAAATGTATGGTGGGCACAATCAAAAAATGGGTGGACATCAAGGGGGGGGGCGGTAAAATAGGTCATGCAAAGGTCAGCAGAAAAAAGGAGCCGCAGGCAATTTTTTTTATTCAAGGTCAAATTCCTTTTAATTGAAAGTTACATTTTTTCAAGGGAGGTGAAGCTGCATGTTTTCCCCCTTTCGCGTACAAAAATAAATTGCCAGATCACAGAAATACAATGGTAAAATTTTCACATGGCCGTAAGTTCTGCCCTATTAATTTTAGAACAAAAGTGTAAATACAAATAATGTTCAGAATTAAAAATAAAATTTTATTCACAAATTTTATATATACAAAAATTATTATTCACATGTTGATAGTGGGTGGGCACAAGACTTTTTATGGTGGACACAAACCCACCCTGGCCCTCCCTTAGCGCCGCCATTGCTTAATTGACTTATTTCATAACTACCCTGTTTCATAAATTTAATTTAATTTTAACTCTATATTTTTAAATTCACCCTTATACCAATCGAAAGAGAAAAGAAATAACCATTTCCTTGAAGGAAAAATCAAATATGGGTTCCAATAAAAAAATGTATCTCGAAAATTTACCAATAGAAAAATAATTTTCGTACGCCACTGGATAGACAATATCCAACTTCTTTATTTGAAACATTTTTCTTGATTACTGATAGTTTAGAAGTTATTTCAAATGAAAATATGGACCTAATTCAGTCTTCCGCCATTGTAACCTATGAGAATTTTTGTCCAAACAAAAGCACATTTAAGATGGCCTTCCAAAGGCGCACCGCATGTCCCATTTAACCGAAATCGTATCTCTTATAGTTCCGAGATACTAATGGTGGCCTTCGAAATATTTTAGTTGAAAATTGTTTCCGGAAATTTGTTAGAAGATGCATTTTCAAAACCAATTTTCGGCAAAAATACAATACAATAAACGAATTTGACTTATATTTACACATTCTAAATTTATATTTACATTGTTATTTTTTAAATTAAGTTATAAATAAGTTAATACATTAAAATACTTACTTCTAAAGGAGGCTGTTGTAGATATAATCGTATTTCATCACACATGTAGGTCAAGTTCCAATTAATTTCAATTTGAAACTTATGTACTGATGATAGTGTTATAAATAGGTCACCTGGATCACCTGAAATCAAATATTTTATTAATATTACTTATGCCCGGTTTAATAAATATCGAATAAACTGTCGAGTTATGACTTTGAAAGTAAATTTAATCGACGAGTAAATAAAAATATCTGTTTTATAAAACAAATTACAGAGTAAAATAACTACTTGCAGAGTAAATATTTTATCCTAGTGATTTACCGACTGAGACGTGACATCTGTCATTATTTTGTGATTTTTGCATATAAATATATTAATATTTTCTATAATTATATACATTTAATATTGTTTTCACTATATTAAGAACCTATAGGCCAGAGTGGTAATAAAGTTTAATTTTTTTATGAATTTGCAACTATAATTTTAACTGGGGTCAAGGAAAAGAGCCTCCATGAAGAGTGTGTGAATACCGTAGTACACTATGGCTACGGTTTCTTATACCGGCTAATCTTTCCACTACTGGAGCATAAGAGAGATTGATAAAACCAGGATAAAACATTACTAGACGGTATCCCTTAAAATCACTACTGTCGATAATGTTAATCTCCAATTGAAGAGGATCTATTCTAAGCAATGTGCCGCAGAATGTTTTAATAATATTGTATTCTGTATGTTCCTGACAAAAAATAAATCCAAAAGTCAAAATAGAGAATAAAGTGTGTCATAAAGTGCCAGGGGTCATCTAACATGGAAAAAAGAGAGAACGGGGAAAAATTACACAGAAGTAGGCAAAGCAAATATATTGGATATAATTAAATAAATGTAAAAATAATGAAAGAGATGAAATTTATAATGAATTTAATTTAATTAATGATGATGTGTCAAATTTAATCCACAGAATAAAATTTACTTCTTCGAAAATCGGTGGAGTACTTTATTCTGTAGATTTACTTAGTTAGTATTTTTATTCTTGCTTTATAAAACGAAAATCTCTGAAATAAACTATTTTACTTTAAGAGTAAATTTTACTTTGCTAGTAATTTACTTATCTATCTTTTATAAAACTGGGCATTATTCCTTTAATTATTGGTATATAAAATAATTAATAGCAAAATATCTCTATTTTTATTCCGTGAAACATTTTGCATATTTAACTTTTTGCTGAGGAAATGTATGAGAAGTGAAAAGTAAACTATTAGTATTGTTACAATTTGTAGTTTTCTATACCTTTTTAACTTCAATTTCGGAAAAAGTTGCTTCAATTTCAGTAAAAGTACATTATATCAAAATATCAATTTACCTTTTCTGAAATTAAATTTACTTTTTCTGAAATTGAAGGTGATAAAGTTTTGACGTAGTCGCAGCTACCTTTTTGGGTTGGAATTATATGCAACCCCAAGGTAGAACAATTCTTCCTTTTTAAAAGGTCGATACACCAATCTCTGTTTAGGGTAGGAAAACCTGCTTCACAGGTAGATACGAAGTCATACCCTTCATGTAGCGGGATGCAAATACTTTGGAATTTCCATAACACAAGTTACCTATAAATGCCTTTATGGTTGCTAAAAATGCTTTATAGTGATTTGTATAAAACCCTACATGCGGACATTGCAAATTCCTTGAAAAGTATATTATATTAGGATTCGGGAAAATTAATAAATTATCATAATAATAAATTTATTTGCTTATAAACAAAAATACATAAATGAAATGAGGTTTATTGTAAGTTACATATGTTTTGTCTTTGAGGTAACGCCTGGTAAACGCTCATACGGTACGAATATGTCATCATCCTTTACGATATCTGTGAACAAAGCAAATAGGCACAGCCAGCGCAACGAGAACATGGCGTAAAACATGAGCGTAGAGTTTAACTTTTATCACAATTAAAATATTCAATACAATTATTTATTTGTACATAAGATATATTGAACGGTCATATATTTTAAATTCATAACAGTTTAGCTAAATTTCTGTATATTTTGTATATAAAATAAGGCTTCAGAAATATACATCCGTGGCTGCCTGTTGATATCGCCGCCTATGGCATTGTTTTCAATGATTCTGAAAGAAGGCGGGAATATAATAATCTTGAACGATAATAAAATCGCAGACAAAAATTTGTGTATAACTTGTAAAAAGACATCATATTGTATATTGTTATTATTCTAAAACCATGTAAAATACTTTTTATTTGTATTGAATAACTGGTTGTAGCATAATACGATATTATACTTTGCGGTACCATTTGAATTATCGCCACTACGCGTAACAGAAACATGGCGGCTTCATTCAAGGTCACTCATTTTGGTATCAAAAGTACAAAGGTGGCGACACAGAGTTTCGCTACTGTATATGTTGTGTATACTGTGGTAGAGACAAGAGTAGATATTACTCGTAGTTGATTGACAAGAATATTTCCAATTTTTATGTTTTTTCACCTATTACAGATCTGTTATTTAACTTTCGAACAATAAAAATATTTATACATACTTCAAAATTTGAAATAAAGTAGCTCTCCCAGATATAATTAAGGGAAATAAAAATTGTGCTCGTTAAAAAAAATTAGTAGAAAATAAAATGAACATGAAATAAATAAATAAATAAATAAATAAATAAATAAATAAATAAATAAATAAATAAATAAATAAATAAATAAATAAATAAATAAATAAATAAATAAATAAATAAATAAATAAATAAATAAATAAATAAATAAATAAATAAATAAATAAATAAATAAATAAATAAATAAATAAATAAATAAATAAATAAATAAATAAATAAATAAATAAATAAATAAATAAATAAATAAATAAATAAATAAATAAATAAATAAATAAATAAATAAATAAATAAATAAATAAATAAATAAATAAATAAATAAATAAATAAATAAATAAATAAATAAATAAATAAATAAATAAATAAATAAATAAATAAATAAATAAATAAATAAATAAATAAATAAATAAATAAATAAATAAATAAATAAATAAATAAATAAATAAATAAATAAATAAATAAATAAATAAATAAATAAATAAATAAATAAATGGAAAATGGATATTTCAATATGGAGCCGTTTTTTTCAACATTAAAAATATTTATTACATATAAATATATAATTCATGCAATATAATTTGATTCTTACAAATAAAATGAGTTTTGATCTATCTAAATTCCAAGATATTTTTGGCTATTTGTAATTTTACAATTTGTAAGTTTACTGTTGTATACGAGTATTTACCTACAACAGGTGTATTTGTAAGAATATTATGCACCTGTGGTACAAAAAAGCTAGTAATTAAATTATTGAAAAAATACAGCCTTTCAAGTTTAATAGCAGTGTTTAATAAACATTGGAACGTTTATCTTTCTTCCAAAAAGTTACTTTTTTATTATTTATGACTGCATCTAAACTTAAATTTTAAATTTCTACAACTGTATCGTTCCCTACTAATCCGTCTGGTGTAGCTGCCAGAAAAGGAAATTAATTATCAACGAACATGCCGCACTTTATAAGCCGATTGATCTGCTTTTGAAGAATTTTCAGGACTATTGGCTCGAAAAATTTTCCATGTTTTATTGATGCAACATGGGAAATATACCATACCACATAACACATTTTTGACTGTTACACAACTAGCAGTTCGCATGGGCGCCCATACAATGTTGTTCAGGGGGGGGGGGGCAAAGTCAAGAATACAAAAATATAATATACTAAAAATAAGTATGTTCTTAAAAATATAAAACAACATAAATATTTATGGAAAAAAATTACAATACAGTAATAGTACATTACTAACCGAGGTGGAAAGTGTTTTATTACTGTCGAGGGCGAAGATAGCTGACCAAAGCGCGAAGGTTAACAATAACTAACTTCCCAACTTTTTAAAAGTCAGAAATCGTTATATTATCAACTGATTGTGAATAAACAATATTACCTATTTATTCTTTTTCCGAAAATGCTAATTTAAAATTCCTTGCATCTTTGGCAAATTCATTTAGAACTTCGTTTATATATTTTTGTTTATTTTCGCTTATGTAATCGCGATGGAGGCTCATCATACATAAACCGTCTAGCCGATCTTCGGTAATAGTAGATCTAATCCATGTTTTCACTCTTAGAGTGCTAAAAGATCTTCCCACAGTGCATGTAGTTGGTGGAAGACAAATTAAAATTTCTAAAGCTTTGGAGATTGCTGGGTAAAATGTACAATGTTGTAAAAGTTCTGTTACAGGAGTTTCTTTAGTAATAATCATTTCTTTATTTGAAACCCAATATTCGTGCCATGCTAAAGCTTCTCAAAAAAAATTGTTAATTTTATAATATGAATGAATCTCTTGAGTTAGTTTAGTAAAATTATTATAGTTTATTTGTTTTAAATTAATCGGATGCAAATTATAGAGCAAAAAGGCAACATTGTCATCTTTCGAAAACCGAGAATTTAAAGAACTAATTAAAAAATCTAAGTAATTTATAAAAATTGCTTTTTTAAAATATTCTCGCACAAAATTAGCTTCGTAGTTTGCATGGTGAATTTGTCTTCCACCACTAGCGACTCTCGGCATTTTTAATTCAAGATCAAAATTTTGTGCAACTTCTTCAGCGCTATTAAATAGTTCAGTAAAATTTATTTCTAAATCAGAGTTCCTATGTTTATTAAATATATCCAATAAGTGATTAATATGTTTCTGTACAGCTAGCACATCAACAGAAATACCCTGCAAAATATTTGTTACGGGTTCCAGAAGTGCCGAATATTTAGAAATTATTTTAAAGGGAAGGGAAACAATAAGATAGCTCTCAACAGTAGCACTTGATAGTTGTTGTGCTCTTAATCTAGTAGCACGATTAACTTCAGCTATGGTATTGGTAATATTTTTATTTATAATTTGTACTGCGGATGTATCTTTTAAATCATGTGCGCGCGAAGCTTACGCTAACTTCATGATGAAGATTTGAACGTTAGGAAACAGAACGAAAGAAGAAAACAACAGGGCGATATAAGGACATTAGGATGCAACATAAGTAGCCGTGGCAAAACAATTAAAAATGGTAACTTTGCTTTTAAAATTCTTAAAATTAGAGAAAAGCCAGGGGGGGGGGCAATATTACGTATTTAATACGTGTCGAAATTTTATATGAAAAAATTAGATCTAAACCGATTTGCAGATGTTTAAAATTTAGAGGAATTTCATGTAAGTTTTAGTTGTTATTATATACTTATAACTTGCGAACCGCTCATCGGCAAAAATCGTGTATTACATGACGTCATGGAGACTATCATGCGGAATTCAAATTTTCACCGCGGTACCGTATCTATAATCGGGTTAGAATGGCGGATGAATTTGTAGGAAGGAGTTTACAATTTTTTTTCAAAAATCATCGATAATTTACTTTTTTCGTTGCCACGATGAATGTAAACTATTATAAATAGTAAAACCTATAATACTGTATTAAATACCACATATTGTCTATTTTTGAGAAATTTAAATTTCTTTCATAAATTGTTATTCTGGTTAACTATTTTTTAACATAATGCTTTGTGAGTTCATCATAGGTAAAAAAATGGAAGAACCCTTTTATGCACAAAAAATTATGAGTTTTCATTTTTTATTCTTGTAAAATTTTGATATGGGCCACTGTTCTCGAGAAAATAGACAAAACCCGAATAAGCTTATTTTTTGGACCTTTGATCCAAGATGGCGCCGAGCCTCCCCAAGGTCGCGAACTTGAATTTGTCTTCCACGTCCCGACCTAAACATGTTAAATCCTTTCCACTCCACCTTTTGTAGGGTAATAACTTTTATTGTCTGGACTATTATAATAATTGAGATGAAAGTAAGTGTTACTCTGTACGAAAAAAAAATATATATTAACAAAATTCAATTCTCTTTAATAAACAAAAATTATAACAAATGAGTGTGTTATTTTATACTTACCTATTGTATTCTTGTAAATTCGTACCTACAATTTTTTCGTCTGGCAGACAAATTAAATTAAATAAATAAATAAATATAAATATGTATATCATCACGGCAAATTAAGTCTAGATATATTTCCTTTCCGATTGACCATTATTATAAAATTATTTTACTTGTAATGCATACAGAATAGACCAGCAAGTGAATAATTTTCACAGCACTGTACAAGGCGTGGCTTATGGTTGATACTAATAAATTCCACTTTTGGCGCTAGTTAGCAGTAGCAACTTTATCATAGAAAAGGTGTTTTATTTAACCAATGAAAAACTATTTTGAGCTTCTAGTAAAGTGACATTTCCGGTTATCCGATTTTCACCAAAATCTAATGGGCTCTTTCCATTACAGAAAAAGTTCGAAATATAGGGTTTCAAAATTTTCTGAATGATAATATTTGAGTTAAGTATCATTCACAACAAAAAAATTAACGTAGCGGTAGAATTAATGGCAGTGGTAGTGGCCTGGGTAAAAGATTGAATGCGTTATAGCAAATGTATTCGCTCACATCCAAAAATGGCAATGGCAGCGGTAGGAGTTTGCAATCTCCAAACTTCTACGTTGCCACTACGCTACCGCTTAATTTTTTTGACAGTTTTGACGTTTATTGACATCTGATTTCTGATTTCATCAGATAAAATGAGCAATAGAAAAAGGATCATTTTGTGGTGTACCTCAGACGTTGCGCTATATAAACAAACAGACTTATTAATAAACTTTGCACAATTAAAAGTGTACACTTAACTTACCATTTTCGCTTATTTCAAAGGCAATTTGTGCCCACGCATTTTCTTTTTTAAAAATAATTTTAAATTCCCTTAATCTCTTCGCTTATCTCACACAATGGAGTGCCTGTGGATAATTGTAATTAATAAGTCATCATCTGTCAGTTGCTTTTTGTGCAAAAATAAAATGACAGCTATAACTGTCAACCTTGCACCCTAGTAATTTATAATAAAAAATTCCTAAAAACTATAATTTCAATAATTTTTCATTGTGAACGGAAATAATTTTTACTATAAATTTCTTACGCTACCGATGCCACTAATTCTTACACTACCACTAATTTTTTTTTATTCTGAATGGGCCTTTAGAGTGGAGGATGAGGATGACATGCGCATACAAATCAGCTGATTCCAAGCACTTCAAGGTCGCTCGAGTTACTTGTCTGCTGGCGCCTTATACGAGCAAAACAAAAATTTTAAAACCAAGTCACTTATAAAATGTAACATGGATTGCCTATTCATGAAGTAAAATTATGTAAGTAATAAAATGAATACCCTATATATTAAAAAAAAAACAGGCTAATACAAACGTTAAATTAATTTACCTCTGAAGATTGTTGAATACACTAGAAGACGAATTTAGACAGTTTTAATGGAAACTATGTTACGAAGTGGTAATAATCGTTAATTAAATCTTTAGTTTACTGACTTCTGATAATTTGTTATTATTACAGTTACTATTTTTTAATAATATTGTTAAAAATGTTAGCAATAAAAATTTTCATGTTTGTAAAAGTTTTAGTAAGTCATTTGAAAACTTGTAAGTGGGCCAAATGATATAATTCGGTTTCTGTTCTAATTCACACACTTCAAACAGACATTAAACAATGGTGAATTTTTATCAAAAATTGTCGAGCACATTGACCTTAAAGAATAGACAAAGAAACATTTATACAATTCCACAAATTATAAGTACTTTTTAATTATTAAAGTAATAAATCAGATTTTTTATACAAATGTTAAAGTTAATATTAGAAATAATAAAAAAATTGGAAACGGAAACATAGAAGGTAAACGTAACCAAGTATAAGGACTTTGTTTAATATTATTTATTTATTTTCGGTGTTAAAATGGTTTAAAAATCCATTTTATCTACGACTAATAAATAATATGTATATTAAATATGTGGTTTTCGCTATATAATGCTACATCCCGCAGAGAATAATGATCCAGGAATAATAGTCATTCATTATTTTCTCCGATGCACTAATCAGAATATTTTTAATTAAATAAATATGCAAAAAAACAATTTTCAACATAACGTATCTTCATCAACATAGTTACATCACAATACGTTGTAATATTGACTTAATTTCAATAAAAAGAAATACGTCATGTGAATTATTTTATTTGAGGTTATAAAATGAAATTATAAAAAATCTTGTATGTAATACACTAATCGTAGATAAAGTATAGTATACAACTCGCTATCATGGCTATGGCCAGCACATGACCTCTCGCCAATTCCATGTTTAATATGTATGTATATATATATATATATATATATATATATATATATATATATATATATATATATATATATATATATATATTAACTAACTAGCGACTTACAAACACCATTATTTGTTTCAAATCAACATAGTTATAGAAGCGTTGTTATTAGAAGGTGTTGGATAAAAAATCTAATCTATTCTTAAATCTTATTTTAGAAATGGACACAGATTAGAAAAATATTGTTTCCTAGCAGGAGGTGTCAGTACAGATTATAGAGTCAACTACTTATAAACAATGTCATTATTACGTGAAGAATACTACAAACCAAATACCACTTATTTAAATGCATACTGCCACGTCAGGCAAAAAAAGCAAGTGCGGTTTTATGAAAATGAAAGATATATTGAATGACATAAGCAGCAGCATCGTATTAGTACGCGTGGCAATGAAAACTTAGACTCTAATATTCGTATGCGTAGTTTTCTATTAATTATATTATTAAATTGCATGTTGTTTGACAACAAAAAATATTTAAAACATGTCACGGTTTAACTGCAGATCGCTTTCAATTTTGATATATGGTATAACATCAGGTTTTCTAAGCGATGAGGCTCGGAAAACCTTGTGCAATTTTTTTCCTTTTTATTTAATTTTTGGATATAGTTATAATGATATTTTTGGGGAGAAATATTACGTATAATTAAAGAAACTGCATAATAATACAAAACAATATTATTATTATTAGTAGTATAGGTACTTCAGAAATCTAAGTATGTATGTAATGAATATTTATATTGTATATTGTTTATATCATTTTAAATAAATACTTTTTACATTTTAAAATAAGGCTTTAATTATAGTAATTATATTACTCAGCATTCTTAATTCAGGAACTGCGCGAACATTCTTTGTACACATCGTAAGAACATAAATCAGCTTACAATGCAAAATGCGTAGATATTCATATTACGCAATATGATACGGCAAAATAATACATTTCCTTGTAATAGTATTCAAATGTATGTATTTCTATTACCACATGTATAAAATTGACCTCGTGGTGCACTCTCCACGCCAGCAATGAGCGCCCGCGCGGTGGAAATATTTCATCATTAACGATGTCTGTGTACAAAGCAGATTGGCACACCCAGCAATGGGTAATAAGCCATTATATATTTATTTATATATGTATAATACACAACGTCTATAAAAAATTATATAAACAGATTTCGCACATGTTTTTCATACAATGATATTAAATTTCATTAGTCACAATTACATAATACTTTTCTTAATATCGAAGTATGTATCTACTTGTCCTTGACTTTTACATTGTTTTTGCGTATCTTGATTTAATAACTTGGTTATTAGATTTAGAACTGTAGAGCATCACAAATTTGATGTTTCATATTTGTTTATAATAGTACCTAACTTACACAATCAACAAAAATTTGACTATCTACTTTTTTTATAACATACAATAGATGATTATTTAACAATATTATATTAATTTGTTATATCGAAATATGTTAAACCTACGAGTGTTTTTTATTACACTTCAGTTCGATGTACTTGTGTACAATAAAACTATAATTACTTGCTGTAAAGTAAAGAATAAAATCTGAAAAATAACTTGTTTTATTACCGTACACATGTATTCAACATTAACATTAGTTTCTTGTTTTTGTTTTTATTACATAAATTTTTCTTGTTATATTGTTTCAACGTTATTTCAAAAACCGATGTACTTTTAACTTATTTAAACTACAAGGAATGTAAATATGCCTTAACATTCGAGGAAGAGGAAGTTGTAAAAGGCCGAGCACTCATGATGAATCTACTATTTAAATGTATCATAGTTTTGTTAATATTATTTTTTTTTCATTTTTCTGCTTAAAGCTCTATAAACGCAGTAGTTTTTGAGATATTTTAATTTTTAGAAAAAATCAATTATCCAAAATATTTAGTATACAGTTAAAAATCAAACAACTTGCCATAGGAAATATAACAAAATATAAGAACGAAACAAAATATGTTTATAATTATTGTTAATTGTACCTTATTTTTTATATTTGTATTTTTTTGTAAATTAAAAATGGTTGAAAATGTTAGTGTTGGTGCATATGCAAATATGGTGTGTATTTATCGATATTGTCACGGTAATGGTTGCCGCACATTCAGAGAATATTGAGGTAGATATCCAAGAATGAATTTATATGAGTTTAATTGATTCTTAATTGTGCCTAACTTTTTTGCACTTGATTTTTTTTCTAAAAATTAAAATATCTCATAAATTACAGCATTTATCAAGTTTTAACAAGAGTACCTTTTTGTGTATTTTTGTAATATATGTAATATTTCATAAGAAAAAATTAAAAAATGTTAATAGATAAAAAATAACGATAAAAATGTTCATGACCTCTTCATATGAGATGCCTCTGGTTGAGATACAGAAACAAAAGAAAGTATATATATGCATCTTCTTAAATTGTATGCTCACACCAAGTTAGTGCAACTAGTGCCAGAGTTATTAATAAAAATGTGTCTGATGATATGCATCTTCAAAAGGCTGTAACTCTGCAACGAAAAGTTTCCGGACATACCTTCATATAACATTTTTACTCCCCAATATATGGTTTTATTTTGGCACACTCTTCATGAATCACTCTGTATAACGAATTCTTGTTTATTTATTTATTAATAAGTATACACTGTTCAACAGGCTGACGCCCAATTATAGACCAGAGAAATACAAAAATAGAACAATATAAAAATAAATTTAATAACAAAATCATGTAAGTAGGTGTAAATACAAATATGAAAGTGCGAGTAAGAAAATCATATGCTAGGTTGATGCCGATGCTAAATTTATTATGAAAAATGTCTACTGAGGGATGGAGATTGTTATACAAAGAACACATAATATATCATCAATTTTAGAAAAAATGTGATATGTCCTTGTTATTAACATAAAAGTTTTAAATACCAAATTTGAAAATTTTTGGTATATATCATAAAATATTTTTCACGAAAATCTGTTCAGATTTTCAAGAAAATATCATTTTAGAAAAAATCTAATATGTTGTTTGCATTAATCTAAAAGTCTTAAATACCAAATTTGACAAGTTTTGGAATGTTTTATACCTAACATATTTTTCACGAAAACCTGTTCAGAGCTTCCAGTAAAGTATCACTTCCAGTTTAATAATTTTAGCCAAAATCTAATCAACTCTTTATATGAATGTAGAAAGCTTAAATATGGAAAATAGAAATTTTCGGAAGTTTGTTGTAAGAGTTATCGCGGAGGAAAAAAATGCCACACACACACACACGCACGCACACACACACACACACACACACACACACACACACACACACACAGAGAGAGAGAGAGAGAGAGACAGAGAGAGAGATAGAGAGAGAGAGAGAGAGAGAGAGACGCTCACACATCCATACACACACACGCACACACACACACAAACACTCACACACAGACACTCACACATACACACACACGCACACACACACACACACACACACACACACACACACACACACGCTCGCGCGCGCGTACTAGAAATAGTAAAAACGTGTTGTGGGGATCCTAATCCGTGCTTATTTACTGAAAACTCGCCATCGAATTTTTGGACCGATAACATTACCTCCCTTACCTTCGGTATGATGGGAGGCAAAAAGCCAAATTGTTGCCTTTATACAACGAGTACATGCACCACAATTATGTTAAGTAAAATTATATAATGTAACCCAATCCCTAATCTAATGCATAAAATGCCGGTGTTCGTTCTCATATCTGCAGCCGCGATGTTAAAGCAATCGACACCGGCTACGATTTAGTTTTTTCAAGACACCCGGCGCTCCAATACTCCAGAACTTTTTTATGCTCTCTCCATTACAGCACATGTAACAGAATTACAATTATTGTCAATTTTCGTGAGGATCAATATTTTTCATTTAAAATTTTAAAAATTAGTAAAATGTTATATAATATGTCACAGATATTATTTTGCGTAAGATTATTTTTATTAAATTTATTATGTTTTGTCTAATTAGCTATTTAGGTACGTAACCGATGCTGTTGGATAAGAGCTACATTTAATGATACTGGTATTTACGTATTTTATTTTAGTTTATTTCTAGATTTCAGTGTGAGAACATCGATATTATAGAGATTCAGGTGAGAGAGTTAATCTAGCATGTGTATGATTGTGAGTGTGCATGTAAGCAGTACTGGGTACTGTAGTGGCCGCATCGTGTGAACCCGAGGGTCGCCAACGGTAGCAGCAGGGAAGGCTGTAGTGACCCACATCTGGTGTCGCCAACGGCAGCAGCAGTTAGGGCTGTAGTGATCTGATCCAGTTGGTTAAGAGGAATGTCTCCGGATCACCACCGAAGCGGCAGTGGTTCCGTAGTGGCCGCTCGTGTGAACCCGAGGGTCGCCAGCGTAGCAGCAGGGAAGGCTGTAGTGACCCACATCTGGTGTCGCCAACGGCAGCAGCAGTTAGGGCTGTAGTGATCTGATCCAGTTGGTTAAGAGGAATGTCTCCGGATCACCACCGAAGCGGCAGTGGTTCCGTAGTGGCCGCTCGTGTGAACCCGAGGGTCGCCAGCGTAGCAGCAGGGTAGGCTGTAGTGACCCACATCTGGTGTCGCCATCGGCAGCAGCAGTTAGGGCTGTAGTGATCTGATCCAGTTGGTTAAGAGGAATGTCTCCGGATCACCACCGAAGCGGCAGTGGTTCCGTAGTGGCCGCTCGTGTGAACCCGAGGGTCGCCAGCGTAGCAGCAGGGAAGGCTGTAGTGACCCACATTCTGGTGTCGCCAACGGTAGCAGCAGTTAGGGCTGTAGTGATCTGATCCAGTTGGTTAAGAGGAATGTCTCCGGATCACCACCGAAGCGGCAGAGGGTCCGTAGTAACTAGCGGTACTGCCCGTAGTTGCCAACATGTGTGTACGGTGTGTGAATGCCTGAACCTTTTGTAAATGGTTGCCTCCTCACTGAGTATTTCTCATGTGTTAATTCTTTTACAGAAATAATCACGGCGTGAAGGAGGATTCCGCGTGACCGGGTTCGGCCAGGCGACGGCCATCTAGATTTGTTATTATTTTTGTATTAATACTGTATATACCGGTTTGGGTGATAAATGTGTTTTAATATTCTAATTTTCAGCGCTAATATTTAATCGTCATTTATAACATTTCAGAAGTGGGATCAGAACATTTTTAACTTTCAGCTTTTGGGATCACACCAACAAAGCTGTTGGAACAGTGCGGATATTGATTACGTTTATGTTTAGCTGGATTACGAACCTGGAACAACATTACAACATGACTTTACCTAACAACAGTCCTCAATTTCAGTATGTACGTACACTTTACGCGCTATGCATAAATGGGACGAAATAACTACCATCATATATGTGAGATCTCGCTGGAGAGGGTATGCAGAAATATGGTATAAAGCGCTGCAATGAATAAATCATTCTTGGGAGTCATAGAAGGCTATGTTGTTGAAGGCATTTCAATCACAGGAAACTTATTTTCAGTTGCTTCAAGAAATGATTTCTTGCAACAAGAAACCGGATGAACTTATGTTGCAATACTATTATGAGAAGCTGGCGCTACTCAACACTTGCCCTTATAAGAGAATGCAAGAAGCCGCAGTCTCTTTTATTATTTTTGAAGACGATCGAAGATAAATTAGCAACACGCAGCAACACAACGATGGAATGGCAAACATTCGTTGTTTTATTTGTGGAAAATTGGGACATACACGCTCACATTATAACAAAAAACGGCAACGAGTATCGAATTGTGCAGAACGAACTGGAGGCGGATTCAGTGCAAGTAGGGACCAGCGTCCACAACAACGTCAACATCAGCATGTTCAACGTCAACAAGACCCACAACCACAACTGCCAGAAAGGAACATCTTAACAACTTCTGCAGAGGTAAGCGGTAATTATGTAAGCGTACATCGATATGGGGTCCACTTGCATAACTATGAAGGAAACGAGCACGTATTCCCGCAAACAATGTAGTAGCAGACAAAGAAGATGGAAGTGTCAAGCTGATAATATAGAAGCGCAGAAAATGAAGGAATTTACTTTACGTAGGATGAACTACACGTGGGAACGGATATAAGTGTGGATCAACGCGAACAACTAATACGTCTGCCGAAGGAATATAGGGAATGTTTTGTAAAAACTGTGAAGGATATTCGATGCACGAATGCGACCGAAGTGGATATTTTACTGACTGATGATACACCCATTACTTACAGGCCGTACAGATTGTCAATTCCAGAGAGACAACACGTTCAGGGAATAGTACAAGAGCTTCTTGATGGCGACATTATACGCTAGTCCACTTCACCCGTTTCAGCACCGATTCTTCTAGTGAAGAAAAAGAACGGAGAAGCGCGAATGTGTATAGACTACAGGCATTTAAACAAAGTAACAGTAATAGACCGATACTTCTTTCCAAGAATTGATGACCAACTAGATCAATTGCAAGGAGCGAAGTACTTCACAACTTTAGATATGACGTCAGGATATTACCAGGTGCCTATCGCGCAGAGCTCGAAGTACAAAACTGCATTTGTAATACCGGACGGACATTACGAGTTTAATCGTTTCCTTTTTGGATTATCTAATGGACCATCAGTTTTTCAGAGGCTGGTCAACAAAGTTCTAGGATCATGTCGTAACACCATCGCCATGGCTTACTTAGATGACATCATCTGCCCATCATCATTTACATAGGGAATTCAGCGACTGACGACACTATTTGACATTTTGCTTAGGGCAAACAACTTTACACTGGATATGAAGAAATGTTTCTTTTTCAGAGCAGCATCAATTATAAAGGATTTCAGATTGATCGAGATGGAAAGAAGAAAATAAAAGTCGTCACCGGATTTCAGGCACCGAGGAATGTGCATCAAGTAAGACAGTTTGTAGGTCTTACAAGTTATTTTCGACAATTCATTAAAGATTACGCTAAGATTGTGCGACCGATTACTAATCTAACGAGAAAGGATACACTGTGATGTTGGGAAGCGAAACAACAGAAAGCATTTGAAGACCTAAAGGAAAAGCTTACGGAACGACCACTTTTGCGACTATACGATTCGAAAGCCGAAACAGAGGTGCACATGAACGCCAGCAAGTTAGGATTAGGAGGAATCCTGCTGCAGAAATTGGACACAGGTATATTCCACCCAGTTGCTTATTTCAGTTGCCAAACTTCACAAACGGAAATGAAGTATCATTCGTATAATCTAGGGACTTTAGCAGTAGTCGAAACTTTAAAGTAATTTAGAGTATATCTGCTGGGAATACATTTTAAATGGAATGGAAAATGCTGGCTGGAACTGCAGGAATATTCATTCGATATAGAATATCGCCCAGGATTACGAATGGGTCACGTCGATGCGCTAAGTCGAAACCCCGTGTCAGGAGAAAGACTTTCTGCAGAATTTGAATTTTTTTTCACATAACAAGCTGACTGGATACTCTCCGGACAAATGACAAATTGAAAATTATCAAGAACATTTTAAGTAAACCACCGGAAACTAACTACGAACGGAATATTTATAAAAATTACTGTTTACGAGACGAACGGGTTTACCGAATTACCGCTTCCGGAATCTAGTGGATTGTACCTAGAGGACAGCGGCTGCAGATAGTACGTTCCTGTCTTGATGAGTTTGGACATTTTGGAATTTACTGGTTTCCTGGAGTGAGAAAGTTCGCGAAGTACACTGACTTGTGTATCAGATGTTTTTACCATAAACAACAGATAAGAAAGCCGCCAGAACTATTGAATCCAATTGAGAAACTACCGATTCCATTTCACACCATCCACATAAAGGACCATTCCAAATAAAGAAAGTTCTACTGAACGATAGATTTTCAGTAGAAGATTTGCCTGGTACAAGTCGAAGTAGAAGAAGAGAATATAGTAACGTAGTGGCATTGACAGGATGAAACCATATTTAAGTACACGTGAACTGTCGGAAGACAACATCGCTTCGGATGTTGATGCTGATGCTGTAGGAATTTGGGATTGATTCCTCGAGGACGAGGAACTTTTCAGGATGGCCGAACTGTCACAGATATTATTTTGCGTAAGATTATTTTTATTAAATTTATTATGTTTTGTCTAATTAGCTATTTATGTACGTAACCGATGCTGTTGGATAAGAGCTACATTTAATGATACTGGTATTTACGTATTTTATTTCAGTTTATTTCTAGATTTCAGTGTGAGAACATCGATATTATAGAGATTCAGGTGAGAGAGTTAATCTAGCATGTGTATGATTGTGAGTGTGCATGTGAGCAGTACTGGGTACTGTAGTGGCCGCTCGTGTGAACCCGAGGGTCGCCAGCGTAGCAGCAGGGTAGGCTGTAGTGACCCACATCTGGTGTCGCCAACGGCAGCAGCAGTTAGGGCTGTAGTGATCTGATCCAGTTGGTTAAGAGGAATGTCTCCGGATCACCACCGAAGCGGCAGTGGTTCCGTAGTGGCCGCTCGTGTGAACCCGAGGGTCGCCAGCGTAGCAGCAGGGAAGGCTGTAGTGACCCACATCTGGTGTCGCCAACGGCAGCACCAGTTAGGGCTGTAGTGATCTGATCCAGTTGGTTAAGAGGAATGTCTCCGGATCACCACCGAAGCGGCAGTGGTTCCGTAGTGGCCGCTCGTGTGAACCCGAGGGTCGCCAGCGTAGCAGCAGGGTAGGCTGTAGTGACCCACATCTGGTGTCGCCAACGGCAGCAGCAGTTAGGGCTGTAGTGATCTGATCCAGTTGGTTAAGAGGAATGTCTCCGGATCACCACCGAAGCGGCAGTGGTTCCGTAGTGGCCGCTCGTGTGAACCCGAGGGTCGCCAGCGTAGCAGCAGGGAAGGCTGTAGTGACCCACATTCTGGTGTCGCCAACGGTAGCAGCAGTTAGGGCTGTAGTGATCTGATCCAGTTGGTTAAGAGGAATGTCTCCGGATCACCACCGAAGCGGCAGAGGGTCCGTAGTAACTAGCGGTACTGCCCGTAGTTGCCAACATGTGTGTACGGTGTGTGAATGCCTGAACCTTTTGTAAATGGTTGCCTCCTCACTGAGTATTTCTCATGTGTTAATTCTTTTACAGAAATAATCACGGCGTGAAGGAGGATTCCGCGTGACCGGGTTCGGCCAGGCGACGGCCATCTAGATTTGTTATTATTTTTGTATTAATACTGTATATACCGGTTTGGGTGATAAATGTGTTTTAATATTCTAATGTTCAGCGCTAATATTTAATCGTCATTTATAACAAATATATCTTACGTTCTTATTTTGTGTATCTTTTACTATCCTACACACTAACACACTAACATTTTCAACCTTTTTTAACTTACAAAAAAATACAAATATAAAAAATAAGGTACAATTAACAATAATTATAAACATATTTAACAAAAAAAAAATAATAACAAAACTATGATACATTTAAATAGTAGATTCATTATGAGGTTCATCAAAAGACCGGGCCCCGTCTCTTATGCGGGCCCGTTAGTTACGGCACTGCTCGGCCTTTTACAACTTCCTCTTCCTCGAATGTTAAGGCGTATTTATAATCCTTGTAGTTTAAATAAGTTAAAAGTACATCGGTTTTTGAAATAACGTTGAAACAATATAACAAGAAAAATTTATGAAATAAAAACAAAAACAAGAAACTAATGTTAATGTTGAATACATGTGTACGGTAATAAAACATGTTATTTTTCAGATTTTATTCTCTACTTTACAGCAAGAAATTATAGTTTTGTTGTACACAAGTACATCGAACTGAAGTGTAATGTAAAACACTCGTAGGTTTAACATATTTCGATATAATAAATTAATATAATATTGTTAAATAATCATCTATTGTATGTTATAAAAAAAGTAGATAGTCAAATTTTTGTCGATTGTATAGGTTAGGTACTATTGTAAACAAATATGAAACATCAAATTTGTGAAGCTCTACAGTTCTAAATCTAATAACCAAGTTATTAAATCAAGATACGCAAAAACAATGTAAAAGTCAAGGATAAGTAGATACATACTTCGATATTAAGAAAAGTATTATGTAATTGTGACTAATGAAATTTAATATCATTGTATGAAAAACATGTGCGAAATCTGTTTATATAATTTTTTATAGACGTTGTGTATTATACATATATAAATAAATATATAATGGCTTATTACCAATTGCTGGGTGTGCTAATCTGCTTTGTACACAGACATCGTTAATGATGAAATATTTCCACCGCGCGGGTGCTCATTGCTGGCGTGGAGAGTGCCCCACGAGGTCAATTTTATACATATGGTAATAGAAATACATACATTTGAATACTATTACAAGGAAATGTATTATTTTGCCGTATCATATTGCGTAATATGAATATCTACGCATTTTGCATTGTAAGCTGATTTATGTTCTTACGATGTTTACAAAGAATGTTCGCGCAGTTCCTGAATTGAGAATGCTGAGTAATATAATTACTATAATTAAAGCCTTATTTTAAAATGTAAAAAGTAATTATTTAAAATTAAATAAACAATATACAATATAAATTTTCATACATACATACTTAGATTTCTGAAGTACCTATACTACTAATAATAATATTGTTTTGTATTATTATGCAGTTTCTTTAATAATACGTAATATTTCTCCCCAAAAAATATCATTATAGCTATATCCAAAAATTAAATAAAAAGGAATAAAATTACACAAGGCTTTCCGAGCCTCATCACTTAGGAAACCTGGTGTTATACCATATATTAAAATTGAAAGCTATCTGCAGTTAAGCCGTAAAATGTTTTAAATATTTTTTGTTGTCAAACCACATATAATTTAATATAATAATTCATAGAAAACTACGCATACGAATATTAGAGTCTAAGCTTTCATTGCCACTCGTACTAATACGATGCTGCTGCTTATGTCATTTAACATATCTTTCATTTTCATAAAAACGCACTTGCTTTTTTGCCTGACGTGGCATTATACATTTAAATAAGTGGTATTTGGTTTATAGTATTCTTCACGTAATAATGGAATTGTTTATAAGTAGTTGACTCTATAATCTGTACTGACACCTCCTATTAGGAAACAATATTTTTCTGCATTAAAAAACGCACATGAAGACAAGGCCATTATTTTAGTCCTTTTTCATAGTTTTTTATAGCACTATTGATAAATCATGTAAATCAACACGAGGCAGTGTGTTAAAAAATCTAAATCGGAGTAGGCTATGAACAGAGAAACGTATGTCTGATCATTATTCAATTCAAAAGTCAAATTGTCAAAATTGATATAGAAATGTAATTTTAAGGAGAAAAGATGATAAAGAAGGATACAGTATATTGCCACTCGCCGTTGTATAATCTGTTTCCATTTCTAAAATAATAATCAAGAATAGATTTGATTTCTTTTATCCACCATCTTCTAATATTAACGCTGCTATAACTATGTTGATTTGAAACAAATAAAGGTGTTTGTAAGTCGCTAGTGAGTTAAAATCATAAAGTCACGCTGCTATTAGCAACATGAGATAAACATTCATATTGTAACATAATAGTTACTGTCCAGGCCTTCTCGGCACTTTTTTTTACCAAATGTCAAATTAGAAAATCTTTTAAATACATTTTAAACCATTTGAAGAGGTGTTTGATAAAATTTTGTATGGCATATGTGTGTTAATTACATAATTTACTTGAGAATATTACTCCATTCAGCCTGACTTGCGTGACTTATTTGCACTTGTATTGTAAATAACTATTAGATAATAATAATAATAATAATATTAATAATAATAATAATAATAATAATAATAATATATTTAATTTTGCCCTCCAGGAAATTCCTGATACAAAAGAAATACAGTACGAGAATAAAGTTATTTACATACATACATACATACACACATTTTAAGAATAGTACAAAAGTGAAAAATATTTTTATCTTATATAACAGTAATACAAACAAGGTTTAATAATGACAGTTATTCGTTAAGTAAGAATGATCTTAATTTTAAAGCATTAGCCATGAAGTAAAATAAATTATAAGCCTGATTTTTATCTGCGACATTAAGACATGAGCTAATAGATTCGTTTACAGAAGACAGCCAATGTTCTCTAAGTTGTTTGTATATTGGACATCGATATAAAATATGTTTTATATCTTCGTATTCATGTAAATTACATATTGTGCACGTTTCATTGGGGTTAATTTTATAACTTATATTATTTATAGTCAACCTGATCATAAGATTATTACATGTGCGTAATTGAGCTATCAATCTATTTATTCATATAGACAAATTCAAGGTTAGGTACAGTTGCGTCCCGTTTTTAATTGGTATAGATTTATAAACAATGCAAAAATTACTGTTAGTAGCTCTTCTTAAGTCTTCATTTCTTAGCTGCTCTTCGTAATTTGTTACTATTATATTAATGCTATTTTTTAATAGTGATACATTCTGAGAGTCTAATATGTCCGGAAAACAGGGACTCGAACCGTAACGAAACCGTAACCGAAAACCGCACCGATATTTGACTTTTTATGAAACCGTAACCGAAAACCGAAACCCTTATTTTATTTCTTCAAATATGGAAACCGAAATCCGATACGAAAAATAAATTCGTTCTGTAACCGAAAACATAACTGAACCGAAATAATATCGGTACTAAAACCGTAAATTTAAAAATAGGTATTTTTTATTAACCCAAATCTTTTTCTTAGAAATACTTTGCAAACCTTCGAGTTCATAAAAAGTAGTTTCTTATTTAAAAAAAATTAAGACATTTTAGGTACTCTATTTTTCAATTATTTTTTTGCAATTATAATAAAAAAAAATTACTCATCCGTTAATATTTTTCATTAAATCACCCATTTAGTTTACATATTACTATTGGAATAGAATTATTATTATAACTTAAATTTAAATATTAAAAATTTACGAAACGTATTTAATTTTTGTTGCAAATATAAACTTAAGAACTTTACTGTGAAAGCTTTAACTTACAGTTACTTTTTGAACTGCAATTTTAATTTTAGATCACACCTTCAAATAATTACTTACAGATTCTTTTCGAATTTTGAATTCCGGACAAACCTAATATATCTATTAGTACTAGTTGTTCGTAAAACGTGGAATTAAAATGTTATTACATTACGAAATAGGTACTAAATGTAATTCATGTTGCAAAAAATAAAAACTAAGCTAATTTTTCATTAAAAGCGAAACCGAAAAGAACCGAAACCGTAACGAAAACGAAATTTATTTATTTGTTTAACTGAAACGAAAACCGATATATTTTCAAAAAACCGTAATTTTTCGGTTCGAGTCCCTGCCGGAAAACCAATATTTTGAAACAATGTTTTGGTTTGTGTGATCCAATTGTACTTAATCTTGACATTTGGTAGCTTATCTAAACTATTAAGCCTTCTATAACACATTTTGGGGTATCTGCAGTCTGGCATTTCCCATAATTTTATGATCCAACCAATTTACAATTTTACCATTTGTAATGATATTTTAGTAATACCCGCCTCTAAACGAACCACATACCCCGGGGTGTTCTGCGGCAGAAATAACAATTTTTTGAAATAATTTGTTTGTGCTTTTTCAATTTCTTCTATGTATCTTACGCCCCATATTTGCGAAACATAGAGTAATGTACTAACCGCGATAGATGAATATAATTTTAATTTACTATCCCAATCATTGGATTTAGCACCGGCTAAAGTATTCAGTACAGAGCTGCTAGCGATATTTGTTTTACTTACTGCAAATTTAGCAGCCTCGATAAAAAGTAATGAACTAGTGAAAGGAATACCGAGATAAATATATTTATTATTTACTTTAATTTCATTGTTTTTATATTTGAATATCCCTTTAAAAGTGTTCGAACCCCCTCTGTGAAAGCGGATAATTTCTGATTTATTTTCATTTACAGTAAGTTTTTTCAAATTACAATATTCTTCCAGAATATTTAATTTCTTTTGTACATCAACTGGTGACTCAGCAAATATTATTAAGTCATCTGCATATAGTAACATTAAAATATCGTTGTCATTTATACTGGTTAAACCCTGTACTCCTTTATTACGAAAAAAAAATTTCTATATCATTTAAATATAGACTAAATAACAAGGGGCTCAAGACTTAACCCTGTAACACGCCTTCATTAATAGAAATATTATTTGTATAAGAGTAGTCATGCAACCTTATTTCATAACCGTATTGTCATAGAGTTTACTTATTACCCGAATCATTTTGCCGCTCACACCCAGTACATGTAGCTCGTTCCAAAGCAGAGTTAGCGGGACAGAGTCGAACGCTCTTTTAAAATCTATGAAGACAGCGTAAACATATTTCTTTGGTAGTCTTAACTGAATTTGTACTGCTGCCGATAGAGTAATAGCTATTTGTGTATTAAGAGCGCAAAATGGGACATTGTCGATTGAGAGGTTGTTGCCGAGCGACGCAGGAGCGAGGCATTCTCTCGAAATCGACAATGTCCATTTGCGCTCGAAACACACACAAGATTTTTTCTACAGTCGCCACAATGGGGTCCTCCACCATAACAAAAATTAATTTTTTATTTATTTTTACTTATCGGTATTTTCTATTCTTCTTGAGCTATTGCTTCAATCTAATCTAAGCATTTTATACTTTCGTTTTTGTAAATGAATGCCCTATTTTAGTTTCACAGCAGTGCGGCCTTTTGTTTGGTTATGTAAGTGGGTAATGTGTAACTACAGTGCCATTAATTCCTGACTAAACGTTTCCATTAAGAATGTAGCCAAGTAACATTTCTCAACATTGTATAGTTAGAAATTTGAGGAGCGAGCGTTTTTTCTACTTTGTCGCTCTAGAGCGACAGAGTGACATTTTGCGTTGACAAAAAAGAGCGCAAATGGCTACTTTGTATATAGACTGTAGAAAAATATATTATCAGTACAGGAGCGGCCTTTACGAAATCCAGATTGACACTCTGGAATTACAGACGATTCATTACACCAATAACTATTAGATAACGTTTTTGACAATATCTCCTGTCAAATTGACATTTAATTATTTTTTTTAAATTGACATGTTTCTCTACTCCGAGTTAGAATTTTTTTGAACACACTGTATATAATCTCGAACATTTCCATATATTTTCTGAACAGAGTTACGACATACGTCGCCTTATGAACAAATTCTATAACTTGTGTGTCACAAAGAAGCTATATACTTCAATTACGTATGTCGTCAAGGATCATACACTTTTTATTGCGCAATGCCATTCTTAAGTGAAGAATACTATACATTCGTCGTTGTTATTTTCTGCATTCAGTAATTTCAAAATGGATTGCAGATATCAAAAGGCGATAGCAGGCTTAAAAGTTGTACAAATTTAGAGTAAAGATACCAATGCTCTGACGTAAGGACCTAAGGACATTAAAAACTAGAATGTTATAAAAATTAATAACTTTTTAAAAACTGATAGTACCTATTATATTTGTTTAAAGTTTAATTTTAATATAAATAATGACCAGTTTACTAATTTGTTTGTTAGTGTAGTGAAGGTAAAGAACCCCATTACGATATCATTAAATTTTTTTTAAGTAAATTTTCAAAATTCGTTACATAGGTACATATTTGACTTTCATTTCTAGTTATTTTAAAAAGTAAGTGTTATGTAAATTAAATAAACTTTTACAGGAAGTGGTGGTTCATTGATTACACGCGCTTGTATATTAAGCGAGATATTTAGATTCGATTCCTATAATGGAGTGGATCGAAACCTACTATGAGTTATACCTATGTGCTTTAAATACGTAGGAGCGTAGACAGACAATTCGCACTTACAAAATGGAACTTAAAATTAATACAAGAAGATAATAAAATTAAAACAAACCTTTAACATTCAAATATCAATCACCTTTCAGTGGCGTAAACATTTCAGGGGCCTCCAGCTAGCGCCTTTTGTACCTGAACCTAAAGTATGGTCCTTTTGCCATATCCATATGTACAGGATAAATCGAAAAGTGGAACATAGTCGTTTCACATGGGAAATCGGTTTTTCTTTGCGCAAACGTTACCTAATTATTTTACACAATAATACTTCAAATAAAGGAAGATTTAAATTCTGCATCTAAATCATGTGAAACTATTATATTAGCTCTTTGAAAAAAATAATTATAAAGATAGAGTTTTTAGTCTAGACAGCCATGGATTTATGACAAAAAATAAAGAAAGGCGTAATTTTTAAATGACAATTAGGATTAAATTTAGATTACAATAGTACCTATTAACACAAAACACAAAAAGGTAAACTGTTTTAGTTCTAATTGACAGTTAAAAACAACGCATTTATTTATTTTTTGACATAAATAAATGGCTACCTAAAGTAAAAATCTCATGAAAACTTTAACTTTATAATTATTTTTTACGCTTCGATGAAGAGCTAAAATAATCGTTTCGCGTGATTTGGATGCAAAATTTAAATCTGTATAACTTTTATTTGAAGTATTTTTACATAAAATAATTAGGTAACGTTTGCGTAAAGAAAAACTGATTTCCCATGTTAAACGCTTATGTTTCACTTTTCGATTTACCCTCTGTACATATATAAATGGCAGGTGTGACAATATATTTATTTAATGTATTTGGAATATTTACTATTACTACTAATTATAGAAATTGTATAAGGGTACTAGCATAGTACTACTATGATATTTACATATGTTTATTTGTATCGTCTAACTATTGTCTTATATTGCTTCAATTTATAAAATATATTTTTGAATTGAACTGCCATATCTAAATACGTATTATATTTTTCATATACTTATTTAAATACTATTTTTTACTTACGTTCTTGTTCATGGCAATACATTTCTCTGGTTAAGATACAAAGCAAGAGCACTAGCACCTCCTTCATCGTGTCCTCTATAATGAAGTGTTGTTGTTGAAGGTCCGATCACAACTGAACTATGAATGGTATGGAAGTGGCTGATTAGTGCCAACTAACTCTTTCTGTTCCCATTTCCTCTACACTATGTACTCAGCATTGTGCGTACGTCACTGTGATTTATCATTAGATGACAGCTTTGACAGCTTGATGCGATGTTGTCTAATACTGGCGCACTGAAATATTAGGACAAGGGATTTTAACGTGGTTTATTAATATGTATATGGAGCGTGAATTAAATGCATAAAATTACTCATTAGTATAGTCAACTTATGGCAAAATTCGTCTACAGACGGAACTAGTAACTCATAGGCGCCGAATGCATGGGTGCTCTGGGTGCGCAAGCACCCATACAAATTACTAAGTTACTGATGTTTCTTTATTCAAGATTAATATTTCAACGCAATTTCCGAGTTACCGAGATAAAGATGAAAAAAATTCAAGTACCAATAATTTTTATTTTTAAACCTTGCAATAAGCATGTACATTATTTGTTACGAATTTTTTGATAAAAATTGGAATTGTTTGTCTGCTGGGCTTACTCACTTGGCCTTAACCGGTTTTCTTCTAACCCCTACCCCATAGCATTATTGTATAATTATTTTTATATAATCATCTACGCCCTTGGTTGCTCTAACCCATACATATTTTCAAAAACCGGCGCCTATGTAGTAACTAATTGTTAGAGCTTCCAAATTTAAGGATGTTCCCGCATGGTGATTCTTAGGGACCTTAAAAAATTCTCATGGAAATGTGCTATCTAACAATTAGTTCCATCTACATATAACCCTAATTTGACTATAGGCGATGTACACATTTTGAGCGTCAGCAACTCTACCATAATTCACAATTTCATTTTGAGTTATTACTATTGTATATAAATATTATACATCATAGTATTTTGAAATGAATAAAGAAATTATTTAAAATGCTATATGTGATGTGACTATTTCAAAAAAGTCAAAATACCAGCGTAGGTACTATAGCAGAAAATTAAATTTTTCTCATAATATGTGTGATTTTTGTAAACCATTTTATTATATTTAGTTTTATATTATATTTTATAATATAAGTTAAATATTACAAGATGCACTGAATACGTAAATTGCGATTAAAGAGCTGCCATGAGACTTATGTTAGCATATCTTTCTGTCATATTTCGCAATAAATGAAGAAGATTTTTTATTGATTATTTCATTCATTACAAATTTCATCAATCAAAATGGTCCATTTTCCTTTGTTATGCATTTTAAATAAGTGATAAAATGGCACATAGCTGTTTAATAGCGATTAAATTGAAGCTAGCTTTTATATGCAAATTTTGAACATTTTTCAAGGCATATTTAGCCGGATAATTAGTTACAGAAACAAGATACATGTTTTTTTACCTTTACTGATATTCCATATCTACCGAATTATTCAATTCAAGCAAATTTTAATATTATTTTTAACATTAATTTGACAAATAAAAAAAATTGATGAGGCCAGCACATTACCTTCCGTCAGTTCTATGTATTTTGTATAAATGTAACACAGAAAGTTTCTAGCAAAAGATCCTATACTTCCAGTAAAAATATAACACAAACATACTGTCATCTGCAGTGGATACTTCAATCATAACCAAAATTTTCTTAATATAGCAGCTGTTTCCAGAGTTATAGCATAGCTGGTTAATATTTGATATTTAATTTCTTTATAATTTTTTAACTCCATATCCATTTAATATGAAGTATAAAATAATATTTATAATAACATTAAATGTGAAAAATTTATATTTAACATCGTTTTTTTTAAAAAAACTGTTCAAATCTTTAAATGAGGGTACTTCCGATTATAATTTTTTATAATTATTTCCGATTATAATTTTTGGAATTGTAGTATTTGAGTTATCCCATTAGAAAATCTTATCACACACAGACGCACACACACATACACACACACTTACATACATACATACATACATACATACATACATACATACATACATATACACATACATACAGATATCATCGCAAAATTGTATTCTAGGGACCCTATCGTTAAAAAGAGAAATAAATGGCGGTTTCTATTTTATTGAAATAATTATAGGTTGCCATTTGAAAAATAAAAGTTGATAGTCGTATCTTGTAAACCTGACTTTATAAAAAATACCTACATCTGCCATCAAATAGTATATGTAAAATAATAAAACTTTTATATGAGCCATTTTTTTCTATTACTTATAATAAAAAAGTTAAAGGGAGGGGGGGGCGTCTTCCCAGACTCACCCTGTATAAACCTCCTGGTAATCTGCAGTTTTATTACAATTATATTTATTTAAAAATACTAAATAACGTTTGTGTGATATGGAGAAGTACCTCAGACCAAGTAGATTTGAGACAGACCCGGATTAGCTTCTGCTGCAAAAGAATGGACTCACTGGTTAAAAACGTTCGAAAACTTTATGGAAATTGTGGAATTTACAAGTGATAAAGATAAATTGAAGGTATTTATCAACTATTTATCCCATAATGTATACGAGCTAATTAATGACTGCACTTCGGACTAAGCAGCGATAACGATTAGTGATGGGCATAATCGAATGATTTTGAGAATCGAATTATTAGTATTTGAATGAATTTCATAATCGAATGATCATTCGAGTATTCGAATGAATTTCATAATCGAATGATCACTCGAGTATTCGAGATATGAGAACTTCATTCGTTCATTCAATGAATAGTTTTGTGCTCGAGCGAAAAATACCGCTCCCTAACACAAATCATTCGATCTCGGTTCTCGGTTCGGTTGTATTCGGATTACTTCGCAACTTCAATAATAATAATAATAATTATACGAGCCCCGTCTCAATGAAGTTGGCCCACTCGCTATAATTTCATTTTATTTAGTTAAATTAAATTATGATACAGATAATTTTTATTAATATTACACACATTTTGTCATTCTAGTGACACAGCAAGATAATATGTTTTCTAAAATATTTTATTTTTTAATGTAAAATGATATGTAGTTACTTTTACCAACAATTAAAAAATCTGATGTGGCCAGCACATTACCTTCCGTCAGTTTTATGTATTTTGTACAAATTTGATACGGAAAGTTCCTTGCTAAATTAAATATTCTATTTATTGTACATTACCTTCCGGCAGTTGAATGTATTTTATGCAAATTTCATACAGAAAATTATTATTTTGTGACGTTTTCAATATACAGTGTAATGTATCTGCAGAAATAAAAGATTTATTATTATTATTATTATTATTATTATTATTATTATTATTATTATTATTATTATTATTATTATTATTATTATTATTATTATTATTTCTCATACATTACCTTAAAGCAGTTGTATGTATTTTATACAAATTCCATACAGAAAGCAAAAGATCCTATATTTCCAGACAAACACACTATGTCAATTTCACTTGACACTGACATCTTTCAATCAGAATTTTCTTAATATAGTAGCTGTTTCCAAAGCTACGGCTACTTTATGAAATTTAATTTCTTTATAATTTTTACCTTCCGTCACCTTTAGGTAAGGAAGGTATTGTCTTTGGTCAAAAAAATCGGTGGTGAGTTTTTAATGAATAAGCACGTTTTAGGGTCCCTAGAATACGATTTTACTATTTTTACGATGTTGTCTGTATGTGTGTGTGTGTGTGTGTATGTATGTATGTGTGTCCGTGTGTGTGTGTGTGTGTGGGTGTGTTGTGTGTGTGTGTGTGTGTGTGTGTGTGTGTGTGTGAGTGTGTGAGTGTGTGAGTGTGTGAGTGTGTGAGTGTGTGAGTGTGTGAGTGTGTGTGTGTGTGTGTGTTTGTGTGTGTGTGTGTGTGTGTGTGTGTGTGTGTGTGTGTGTGTGTGTGTGTGTGTGTGTGTGTAACAAAATTTTCGTCTACGATAACTTCCATACTACAATTCTAAAAATTATAATTCTTTCGTATTTCTCTTCGTTACATCCATGCGTAGAGCTGATTAGATTTTGGTTTGAATTGGACAACCGGAAGTACCCTCATTTGAAGATTTTAACAGTTTTTCTTGAAAAAACTATGTTAAATATCATTTTTTCACATTTAATGTTATTATAAATATTGAAGAATATTTTATTTTCTATACGATTTGACTGCATTTTGTACCTAATATTAAATGTATATAGAGTTAAAAAATTATAAAAAAATTAAATTTCATAAAGTAGCCATAGCTGTGGAAACAGCTACTATATTAAGAAAATTTTGATTGTAAGATGTCAGTGTCAAGTGAAATTGACATAGTGTGTTTGTCTTATAATTTTACTGGAAATAGGTATAGGATCTTTTGCTTTCTGTATGGAATTTGTATAAAATACATACAACTGCTTTAAGGTAATGTACAAGAAATAATAATAATAAATCTTTTATTTCTGCAGATACATTACACTGTATATAGAAAACGTCACAAAATAATAATTTTCTGTATGAAATTTGCTAAAATACATGCAACTGCCGGAAGGTAATGTACAAGAAATAGAATATGTAATTTAGCAAGGAACTTTCCGTATGAAATTTGTACAAAATACATAGAACTAACGCAAACTGACGGAAGGTAATGTGCTGGCCACATCAGATTTTTTAACTGTATATCCATTTAATATTAATTATAAAATGCAGTCAAATCGAATAGAGAATACAACGTTCTTTAATATTTATAATAACATTAAATGTGAAAAAATGATATTTAACATCGTTTTTTCAAGAAAAACTGTTAAAATCTTCAAATGAGAGCACTTCCGGTTGACCAATTATAACCAAAATCTAATCAGCTCTTCATATGGATGCAACGAAGAGGAATACGAAAGAATTATAATTTTTGGAATTGTAGTATTAGAGTTATCGCAGACGAAAATTTTGTTACATACACACACACACACACACACACACACACTCAGACACACATACATACACACATACACACACATACATACAGACATCATCGTAAAAATAGTAAAATCGTATTCTAGGGACCTTAAAACGTGCTTATTCATTAAAAACTCACCACCGAATTTTTTGACCAAAGACAATACCTTCCTTACCTAAAGGTGACGGAAGGTAAAAAGAAATGAAAAAAATTAAACGAATTTAAGTCGTATGTGGTTTTATTATAAAATGTCTAAAAAAATTACATTAGTAATTTACAATGAAAGTGATGTTACCCAATATTGATTAATAATGAAAGTTTTTTATTTGATTGTTTTTAATGTTTTTATTAATTTAAATACTGCAGTTTAACAAAGAAATTAAATTATTTTTGTTTCTAATCTACGTGAGTTTTCTTTCCCATAGTCCGAATTACGAAATACGAGATACGAATGAAAGCGCATTCGAGTTCACGAATAGTTTACCCAAGAAATTCAGTCTACCACATGAAATACCATTCAAGCGATAAAATCATTCGAATGATATAAACGCACTCGAGTTCTCGACTTTAACCGAGATATTCAGTCTACACATGAAATACCATTCGAGCGATAAAATCATTCGAATGATTTAAGCGCACTCGAGTTCTCGAAATATCATTCGAGCGATATAATCATTCGAATGATTTAAAAATCACTCGAGATATCTCGAGACATTTTCATAATCGAATATTTCGATTATTTTCATTCGAATGATCCCATCACTAATAACGATACTAAGTGCTATTTATGTTAAAAAGAAAAACGAAATATTCGCACGTCACCTCTTAGCATCGAGAAAACAACAGTCTGGCGAGACCATTGACCAATTTGTTCAAGGGCTAAAGCTCCTCAGCAAGGATTGTGAGTTCACAGATGTTAAAGCTGCTGAACATAGAGACGAATATATTCGTGATGCTTTTATGAACGGTCTGACATCTTCACATATAAGACAGAGGTTGTTCGAAAATGATTCGTTGGACCTAGCTGAGGCTGTAAAGCAAGCAAGAGCTTTAGAGTTAGCACAGGTTCAAGCTGAGCGTTATCCTACTCCTAATTCTTATATCAATGCCGTTTCAAACTCTTCGAAAGATGTCCCTGAAGAACATTCTAAAGTTCAAAACGCCAAAGCAGATGACATAACTGCTGCTACCAATAAAAAATACGCTCCTAAATGTTTCTTTTGTGGAAATGATCGTCACGCCAGAGTTAATTGTCCAGCTAGAGAAGCAACTTGCAATTACTGTCATAAGAAAGGACATTTTGCCAAAGTTTGCAAAATAAGAACTAAAGCGAATACGTCCGCTGCAATCTTGGCTAATACATTTAGTGGAATTACTACAGTTTTGAATAATGCCGTAGTTACCAGTAAAGTCAACGGTTTGAAATCTACCTGTCTAATAGACACAGGAAGTTCCACAAGTTTCATCAATTCAGCATTTGTTTCACGAAATCACATCAAACTATATAAAGAGACGGGACAGGTCTCAATGGCTACTACAAGTTTGAAATCAAACATTCGGCCTAATTCTGTAAGAAAGTTGTTAAGACTTAGCAACGTTGCTAGAAATTTTAACCAATAGAAACAAATGTAAAGCCTGTCATTTTCAAGTTTTATTCTGTGTTCGGAAATATTATTGGTTATTTGCTATAGCAATGTTGCTAAGACTTAACAACTTTCTTACAGAATTGGGGCGATTGAAGGTTACGTCTTAGTTAATCTAGTGCTATTGGGACACGAGTATCCTAATTTTAAACTAACAATATTTGAAAAATTATGCACTGATGTTGTTATAGGTCATGATCTTCTGAAACCACATTCGAATGTATATTTAGTTTTCGGCGGGCGGAAACCAGCACTCTTAGTTTGCTTCTCTTGCGAAAAGGTGGAACCACCAAAATTGTTCAATGTCCTCACCCCCGAATGTAGACCTATAGCTACGAAATCTAGGAGATATTCCGACGACGATATGACTTTTATTAAAAAAGAAATAACCAGACTCTTGGAGGAAGATATCATTGAAGAAAGCTGTTCTCCTTGGAGAGCTCAAGTATTAATTGTTAATAATGGAAATAAAAAATGTCTATGCATAGATTATTCTCAGACCATAAATAGATTTACCTTATTAGACGCATACCCTCTTCCAAACATTGACTACTTGGTTCGAAAGGTTGCCTTGGATTTAGTCTTTAGTACGATCGACCTCAAACAAGCTTACCATCAAGTACCGATTTCCGTAGAAGAAAAATTATAAACCGCCTTTGAAGCAAATGGTCGTTTGTATCACTATAATAGAATACCCTTCGGGGTAACCAATGGTGTGGCTTGTTTTCAAAGGGTAATAGATATCATAACTAACGAAAAATTAACCGGAGTTTATGCCTATCTTGACGATATCATAGCATTTTTAAATGCTTTAGATAAATACAATTTAGTAATTAATAAAAACAAATGTCAATTTTCCTTGTCAAGTGTAAGACTACTGGGCTATTTAATTTCACATAAAACAATCCAACCGGATCCTGATCGCTTAAAACCATTATTAGATCTTCCTCTACCTTCTGATACATCTTCTCTGAAACGAGCCCTAGGCCTCTTTGCTAATTATTAAAAATGGATTCCTCTGTTTTCAAATAAAATACGAAACCTAACTGATTGTGTCTCTTTTCCATTGTCACCCGAAGCATCACAAGACTTTGAAAATCTCAAAAAAAAGATCTGTAAATCAGTTGTAATATCTATTGACGTATACATTCCTTTAACAGTAGAAACAGATGCTTTCGACGTAGCCATAGCTGCGACTTTAAGCCAAGAGGGACGTCCCGTGGCCTTCTTCTCACGAACTCTAAACAAATCTAAACGGCTGCACTCATCAATTGAAAAGGAGGCTGCGGCTATTGTAGAATCATTAAAGAAATGGAAGGCATTTCTTATCGGTCGAAATTTTAAACTTATCGCTGATCAACAAGCCCTCTCGTTTATGTTTAATTTGAGACATTCGAGCAAAATCAAGAACGATAAAATCATGAGATGGAGATTAGAATCATCGCCTTACCAGTTTAACATAGTACACCGCACTGGAAAAGAAAATGTTAAAGCTGATACTCTTTCAAGAATTTGTAGCGCCACATCTGATAAAAAATTATTTGACCTACATCAGTCACTCTGCCACCCAGGAATAACGAGGATGTTCCACTGGGTGAGGAGTAAGAACTTAAACTATACATTAGAAGACGTTAGAAAAATGTCAACTGCTTGTCTTATATGTGCAGAAGTGAAACCGCGATTCCATCATTATCAGGGTTGTCTTATAAAAGCCACTACACCATTCGAGCGTCTCAACGTCGATTTTAAGGGGCCGCCCCCCTCTAAGACTAAAAATCGTTATCTTCTCACTATTATTGACGAATATTCTCGTTTTCCATTTGCCTACTCATGTCAAGACATGTGCTTCAACTATAATTGAATGTTTTTCCCAGTTATTCTCAATTTTCGGAGCGCCCGCTTACATTCATTCTGATAGAGGCACAAATATCTTTTCGAATAAACGGACTACCTTCATTCTAACGGAATAGCTACGAGCCGCACAACTCCGTATAACCCACGAGGAAATGGGCAGATTAAACGCTACAACGGTACGATTTGGAAGACAATAACGCTAGCTCGTAAGAGAAATCAAATTGCGTCCTATAGACTGGGAATGTGTCCTGACAGAGTCACTACATTCTGACAGGTCCCTCCTATGTACTGCAACTAATTGTACACCCCACGAAAGATTCTTCAAACACCTTCGGAGATCTACGAATGGAGACTCTTTGCCATCTTGGTTAATCGCCCCAGGCCCGGTTTTTTTTTTAAAGAAATGTCCGCTCCAGCAAATTTGATCTAGTGGAAGAAGTGGATTTAGTTGAAGCCAATCCACAATACGCTCATATTAGACGAAAAGACGGAACTGAATCAACAGTGTCACTTACATTTTTAGCACCAAGGGGTGAAAAGGACCTGGTAACAATAGAAACGGAAAAAACAACTGAAATTGAAACACCCGACTCATTAGCTTTTCTTGACGAAGATAAAGAGACCACTGACGCTGTTCATACTGACTCTAACAATCAAGATCCAACTCCAAATTCATCAACTCAAGATTGTCTTAGACCACGTCCCGTCAGAGATAAAAGACGCCCTGATTACCTAAAGGATTACGTTAGTTATTAAACACCTAACGTTTGTTCCTAATACTTTGTTTTTGTTTAGTTGAAAATTAGTTTTTAAAATTTTATATATATTGTTTGAAATAAGCAGGGGAGAATGTAGTTGAAACACTATATACCGGCTATAATATATAATGATTTGTACGTTTTTTAAATAAATATAAACCTCCTGGTAATCTGCAGTTTTATTACATCACCTGACAGTAAAATGATAGGCACAGGATCGATATTCAATTGATGTCAAATTCAATGTAAACATGGTCATTCTCAGTAGTGCTAAAGTTATAGTACGAAAATAACTACAATTATTTCAAATAATTTTATATTCCGTAAAAGGAATAAGGATTGACCTAGAAATAAATATAAATTTAATTAATATATACGTTTCTTAAAACTATTATTTTATATTTCTTTTTAAAAAAAATAAATAACACCAATAATTTCTACAAGTTTTATTTCATTTTATAAGGTTTTTCTCAGGCTGATAACGTGCGTCTTCTGCCTATTCATTTTTGTATATCTCATGGCTGCATTTATATATATTAAAGATGCATATGATAATGCCAACCTACACATATTAGCTGAAAAATTAACAACCCTCGGCATACCTAACGCTATGATAAGAGCAATCATTTAAATTATGAGCGGCAGGAATCTTCACCTATAGCACAACAACAATATTATTGTTATAAGAAATACGTCCAAAGATCTTCCTCAAGGAGTCCACTTCTATTTAATATTTATTGTATAGACTTATTTTCACGACTTGCAAATTGTATAACAGTCTTAGACTATGTGGATGATTTTTGTATCTACATCTCCTCCTAACAGCTATATGTATAATTGTGAAAATGAATTGGAACAATGGTTATTTCAAAATGGTTTAGATCTTCCCTGAAATAAGACCCACTATACTTCTGGGAGGACTTAATATTCACATCACATCTAAGATAAATTTTTTAAGAATAATCTTTGATTCTATACTTACATGGTCAGATCACATCAAATACAGGATAACAAAATGTGAAAAAGCAATTAACGTGCTCAAAGCAATAAATGGTCTTAAATGGGGCACCGATCGAAGCATATCGTTCCTATTCTATAAGGCATTTGACAGATCAATAATAGATTATGGAAGTTTAGCTTATGGATCAGCATCATTCTCGTATCTGAAAATATTAGATAGAATTCAATAAAAAGCTTTAGGGCTGTGCATAAGCGCATTTGAATCCATCCCTATACACTGCCTGTTGAATGAAGGTGCAGAAATACCGTTAAAAATTCGTCGCATGCAACTTGCCATTTGGTATCTTCCGAATTAAAATTAACGACCAGCCTATAACCCAAAGAATTGTCATATTAACAACAAAATATCTTACAAATAAATATTGGACTCTAAGAAGTACACCTCTTGTTATTCAGATGTATATTAACTACACTACTGAAAATAAGCTCATTACAGAACAAAAATCTTTATCTTGCTGCTTTTATCATTACCTCTACTCGTTAAACATTGATAATATCTATGACAACTTAAATTCTATACAGACGCCTCCAAAACTAAAATGGACACTGGAGCAGCAATATATGATCCCACACGGAAATATTCAGAAAAAAAGTTACCATTATACACATCCATCTTTCATGCAGATCTATTTGCAATACTATAAGCAGTAAAATATATAATAAATAATAGAATCTGTATAAATAAATTAAATTATGTAATCTTTTCGGATAGTCAAAGTGCAATTAAAATACTGAAATATTCTGGATTTAAAAATAATGTTATGGTATATGAGATATTGTAAAACATAAAAACGTCTTATCTAAATTTCTACGTTAATTTAAAATTAGCATGAGTTAAAGGTCACTTAAAAATAAAGGAAATGAAAATGTAGACGCAAATAAACATTTCTATATCTTTAGAAGAATATATTTCAATTAATAAAAAATATTAGAAAATTGTGTGGGAACAAGAATATAAATAAATAAGCAACATTAAAGGAAATTATTATTACCAAATTCAACCAAATATTTCTAATTAACCTTGGTTTAATAAATCCAATCTAAATACAAAAGCAATTTCTTCTATCTGCAAACTACGATTCAACCACCATCGTTTACTAAGTCACCTATGTAAACTCAAAATAATCGAATCGGAAATATGCAGTTGCACTGGCACTGATGAAGCCAATATAGGGGCCTATTCTGTATCTCAGTGGTTAATTTGTAACCCCTGGTTAAATTTTTTAACCAATCAAATATGTTGACATATAACAAAAAAGGGATTTTTAGTTGTCAAATCAATAACGATTGGATAAAAAATTTAATCAGTGGTTAAAAATTAACCACTGAGGTACAGAATAAGGCCCATAGACCACTATCTTTTCAGATGTCTGTATTAGGGATGATCAAGATAAATTGTTGGGAGATTTAATTCAAGAGAGACTCGCATTTCCTACAAAATCCAGCATATTTTTATTAGAGGGAAATAGTAGAATAACAAAATTAATAGTAACATTTATTTATTTTATTTATTATTATTATCTTTTCTTCTTAAAATTACATTTCAAGAATAATTCTGACCGAATTTCGAATTGAATAATGATCAGACATACATTTCTCTGTTCATAGCCTACTCAGAGTTATATTTTGTTTTTAAACACATTGGCTCGTACCACGAGCTCGGTTTTAACTAAAACGCTGTAAGAAATGTCAAATTTCAATATTTAATAATAATAATGATAAATAATATCAAATTAATCAAAATATGATTTTAAAGCAGAACATAGTTTGTATTCAAACAAATATTTTTTAAAAAATCGTTCTTTAAACATAAAGGCGAAAGTAAATATTGAAATTTGAATTTGACATTTCTTAAAACAGCGTTTTAGTTGAAACCGTGCTCGTGGTACGAGCCATTGTATATAAATATATTTAATTTAGTAAAATATCGAGAATATTTCAAGATAATATTAATAAATTTATAAATTTTTGTTATGTCAACATACTTGATTGGTTAAAAAAATTAACCAGTGGTTAAATATTAACCACTGAGATACAGGATAGGCCCCATATACCACTATCTTTTCAGATGTCTGTATTAGGGATGATCAAGATAAATTGTTGGGAGATTTAATTCAAGAGAGATTCGCATTTCCTACAAAATCCAGCATATTTTTATTAGAGGGAAATAGTAGAATAACAAAATTAATTGTAACATTTATCCAGGCAATCAACCTGGAAATTTAAAACCATAAAAAACCTGACCATTTGTTAAAAAACAAAGGTCTAAATCAATAAAAAATGTATAGTAGACTGGGGTAAAAAATGAAACAAAATATTGAGGGACATGCATGTGAAACAATGTCACCATTTTATACTAAATAATAAAAAAAATCATTTTGGATTGGTATACTTTCTCTAAATACCCTGTATTGATTGTTACCTGGGACACCTGTATAATACCTTTTAATTCAATATATCATAACTACTTGACTTATTTGAGATTAAAGAACTATAGTTATTTAAGTATTAAGGGCAATAAGTGGTTCCTACCGGTTGAGAATGTTTCTGGAGATCGGTAGAAGGTAGAACAGCACTTACTGACCGCAATGCTTATTAAGGTTTTTGCGCGAACGACGTACAAAATTAAAAAAGTAAGATTTAAAAATTATTCTGACATTTAAAAAATTTTTGGTCGACATTTTTAAGGTAAGCTCTGATCGTTGTTTTTATTTACTTACCGCCCCCGCCTCACCTTAAAAACTCTATCGATAAACTATTTTTAAAAACCCCGATCACGCAAAAAACTAGGTCTAAATCAATTTTGAAAAACAACAGTGTTCAAAAACCTAATTCGAGGTACGCTCTGAAAAAACGTATGTCAATTTCAAATTATTTAATTTAATGTCAATTTGACACGAGATACTGTCAAAAATGGTATTTAAAGACACCATTGCTTTTTTAAAATCTTATTTTAGAAATAGAAAAAAATTAGAAATATTATTATTATTATT